>JARLTB010000074.1:60000-660000 GCA_030141615.1 Unio pictorum | reverse complement strand
AGATCGTCCATTTCATAATCTACCAGCAAATTGGCATCTGTGTTATTTGTTCTACAGATTTGTCCTATTAAATTTCATAAAGATCTGCCATTACATAATATGCCAGCATATTGGCATCTGTGTTATTTGTTTTACGATTTGTCCTATTAAATTTCATAGACCCAGATCGTCCATTTCATAATCTACCAGCAAATTGGCATCTGTGTTATTTGTTCTACAGATTTGTCCTATTAAATTTCATAAAGATCTGCCTTCACATAATATGCCAGTCTTTGTTGCTTGTTCTATTGATTACTTTTCACAAACTGCATAGACCCAGATCTGTTATCACATTATGCGCCAGTATATCTGGATCTATGAAATTCCCAGTTAGACCTGATTTAAAAGTGAATATTTATGGTAATTTTTTTGTTTCTTTTCACTTGTGTTATTATGCATTTGATGGAGCAATTTTTAATTTAAAAAATCATAATCTTGTCAAGAGGTACATAATAATAGTGTTTTATATTTAAAATTGAATTATAATGAGGGAAAGTTATAATAATAATAATAATAATAATAATAATAATAATAATAATAATATCAAATTATGGTAACTTGTTACTGTTTTATCTAATTTAGGTATAATCTTTATTATATAATCATGTAACTCAACATTAAAATAATAATGACTGATAAAATTTTCTAAAGATAAACCTTAATTAATAGAAAATATGTAAGCAATAGGATTGGTTATCTCGGATCTATCATTTTGTAAGTTATTTGATATTAGTATTTGTGAAATTTCCTTGAAGATAGAACTTAAAATTGTTTTAAAATATTTTTTCTCTCTTGTAAGCAGTATATGAGCAATTATGAGATATTTGTGACATTCTTTTTATTTTTATTGATGATTTTAGTGCCCCGAGTCCTGATTATGTATCTGATACATTTTATAAGTATAGGAGCAAGTTTGTTGTTTCAGAGACAACATAGGAATAACTTGCTAGTCTGTAACTATCATTTGGAAACAAAAAACATGAGAAAACATATGTGAAATTGAGTTCTGATGTTTTTTATCTTGTGTTCTTTGCAGCTAGAACAGCAGATTTCAGAGGTTGTAACACTATCTTAATATTCTGTACTCCAAACACCAGATTTCAGAGGTTGTAACACTATCTTAATATACTGTACTCCAAACAACAGATTTCAGAGGTTTAAGAAACTAAACTTACTAGCTTTGCTTCTTTCTGTTACTTAGTTCAAGAAACTAAACTTACTAGCTTTGCTTATTTTCTGTTACTTAGTTTAAGAAACTAAACTTACTAGCTTTGCTTCTTTCTGTTACTTAGTTCAAGAAACTAAACTTACTAGCTTTGCTTATTTTCTGTTACTTAGTTCAAGAAACTAAACTTATTAGCTTTGCTTCTTTCTGTTACTTAGTTTAAGAAACTAAACTTACTAGCTTTGCTTCTTTCTGTTACTAGTACTTAGTTTAAGAAACTAAACTTACTAGCTTTGCTTCTTTCTGTTACTTAGTTCAAGAAACGAAACTTATCAGCTTTGCTTATTTTCTGTTACTTAGTTTAAGAAACTAAACTTACTAGCTGTGCTTCTTTCTGTTACTTAGTTCAAGAAACTAAACTTACTTGCTTTGCTTCTTTCTGTTACTTAGTTTAAGAAACTAAACTTATTAGCTTTGCTTCTTTCTGTTAGTTCAAGAAACTAAACTTACTAGCTTTGCTTCTTTCTGTTACTTAGTTTAAGAAACCAAACTTATTAGCTTTGCTTCTTTCTGTTACTTAGTTCAAGAAACTAAACTTACTAGCTTTGCTTATTTTCTGTTACTTAGTTCAAGAAACCAAACTTATTAGCTTTGCTTCTTTCTGTTACTTAGTTCAAGAAACTAAACTTACTAGCTTTGCTTATTTTCTGTTACTTAGTTCAAGAAACTAAACTTATTAGCTTTGCTTCTTTCTGTTACTTAGTTTAAGAAACTAAACTTACTAGCTTTGCTTCTTTCTGTTACTTAGTTCAAGAAACGAAACTTATTAGCTTTGCTTATTTTCTGTTACTTAGTTTAAGAAACTAAACTTATTAGCTTTGCTTCTTTCTGTTACTTAGTTTAAGAAACTAAACTTACTAGCTTTGCTTCTTTCTGTTACTTAGTTCAAGAAACTAAACTTACTAGCTTTGCTTATTTTCTGTTACTTAGTTCAAGAAACTAAACTTATTAGCTTTGCTTCTTTCTGTTACTTAGTTTAAGAAACGAAACTTATTAGCTTTGCTTATTTTCTGTTACTTAGTTTAAGAAACTAAACTTACTAGCTTTGCTTCTTTCTGTTACTTAGTTCAAGAAACTAAACTTACTAGCTTTGCTTATTTTCTGTTACTTAGTTCAAGAAACTAAACTTACTAGCTTTGCTTATTTCTGTTACTTAGTTTAAGAAACTAAACTTACTAGCTTTGATTTTTTCTGTTACTTAGTAAAAAAAATATTCATGTGTTTGTGTTCTTATTATTGTTCTTTCTTCTTTTTTCTTTTTTTTTTTTGGTACTGTATAAAACTGAAACTAAGAATGTTTCTTAATTGATGAAGGATGTCATTCAATATATAAAATATTATAAAATAATGCACACTACATGTGATAACAGGAACTTGCAACTGTGGAACTCTTTATCGACAAATATATTATAATAGCCTCCAAATGTTGAATAATTTAAATTTGTTTTAGAAAAAATGTTATGGTAATATATTGATATACTTAGAGATGGTTTTGCAAGAAATATTTTCTTATTGGGACAAAATCAATATTAAACAATTACTTGCAAATAATTATTATAATCATGCAAAGAATTGATGATCAATATAATTTTTTGAAGTCTCCAATTGTAAATTATCTCCTCCATTATTGCATCTGATCAAATGTCTACCCACTGGAATAACTCACATCTAGATCATGTGAAAATGTTTGCAAATAGGAACTTGATAAACAAAACCCTTGAATTGCGAGTGTGACGCGCTACAATCTGAAACACCGCGGCTCCCAGTTTGAAAGCATTGAAATCAGAACGTAAATCATCGGATGTAACAATGATATAGCAAACTGCCAAAAAAAGACTGTTCATTTACGGTAGTATTCTACAAGACGGTGTAATTTGTTGCATAAAATAAAATGGAGATGAAGATACGATTTTATTATAAAATTGTTGTATACATATGAAACACATATTACTTCACAAACATAAACGCCAATAAGAATTAATTAGAACACAGTGCTCGTCTTTAAATCTCTGAGTCAAAGATGATAAAATTATTGAGTATGGTCGACTTTTAGAGTTGAAGTCATACTAATGTATATCTGATCATACGGAAGAACCGAACTCTATAGATACTCTTGTTCCTAATACTTTTATATACTAATATAAATAATCTAATTATAAATGTTATTGTTACTTTTATTTATTTATTTTCACCATATTCATACTGAATACAGAAATCATGTCACAAGTTATCTTCTCGTGCAATATATATTTCTGACAAGACAAACAAAACAAAAGAAAACGTAAAAACAACAAAGATTAACTTTTCTTATCTGGTTCAAACCAAATAGGCGCAAGATCAAACATTTTCAAAGAATATCACCATCAGACATGACGCTTTCTTTTGTGAACTGTATGTCTTGTTTCTGTTTTGTTGTTGTCTTTGACAAAGACTCGACTAGAGTTGAAATTGCTTAAAACATGAAAACCGTCGTTCCAGATAATTGAAACTTTGACAAATTGACGCTTTAACATTCATCACTTTACAAGTGATTTTGCTGAAATTGCTTTTATCCTCTCAATCTTTTTCGTTATAGCTGAAAGTGTACTAGGATGAAACAAATGAATGGACGGACGGACAATTAAACAAATGCTTATTTAATGAGAATCTGCGTCTATATATTTCATTACGTAACATTACAGCGGTGTAACAACTGGATTGTCGTAACCCCCTTTTCCTTCAATGTCGTTGGCCTTAACCTGTATGGAAATATCTAAATAACCAAATGAGGCCATCTCTTGAAGTTTTTTCTTCTTCATCCTACTTCTCTCCTTTTCTTCCTTTGTCATGTACCTGAATTTAAGAACCATACAGACGGTTACCGTGGGAACTAAAAACACCAGACTTGAAATAACGCCGATAATTATGTTTCTAGTGAACCTTTCTATCAGGTTGCGGTGTAAGGGTTCATAAAGATTAAGTCCACGAATTGCCTTTTTGCGTAAGGTACCATTGTTGTAAACCATACAAACATACGTGCCGTGAAGATCATTGCTGACGTTTTTGATCATCAAATCATGACCGGGAATATCATACAAATCTACGACAAGGTAATCGGAATCGTTATATCCTTGACGAAGTTCCTTCTGTTGGGGGATTTTCCAGACCACCTCATCGCCATCAGTTAAAAGAATTCTTGAATCGTTGCATGAAAATGAAAATTCCACATCAAGGTAGGTACTGTATGCCCAGGTATAGGTTTGACATCGTACAGGTATAGCTAGGGCAAGAAACAGGAAAATCAGCTGAGTTAGCATTTTTACCTCTGAAAGTAGAATCGATGAAACAATTTGAGTTAAAATGCTCACCTGAAAAACCCTTTAAATAAAAACAAAAATATGAATTAAATTCACTCTTACATCTTACACAGTTAATAATATCTGGTGCATTCCTATGTTTGTTTATCAAACTTTACGTCACTCTTGATAAGTATATAATAGCAGATTGATTAAAAAATTATGGACTTAGAAGCATATCTACATTTGTTTTGAACACGTATTTTCATTCGTAATAAGATTTATTCAGTCCTCTATTCGTTGCAATTATCCCATTCTTGAATAAGCTGTGTCCATGCCCAAAACAATGGGATGTGGTCCCTTTCCAAAAGACGGCAACCGCTTTAGAGAAACGTTACGTTTTATCTCCGGAAAGATATTCATGCCCTAATTGAGTAATACAAATAATTTGCTTTCGAAGCAAAAGAGACCGTCATCAAATTTATAAATCAATTTTTAAGTTCCTATTTTACGTATGTTTAGACAAATGTTTAGTTTGGAAACCTTATTCATCTGTTATAATTCTCCCATATTAGGTATAGCAGCAGGTGTATTTATCATGATTTTCACTCGCGTACCAAATCATCGATTTTTTCGTTTGGATCGTTAGACAGTTTAGTTTTTATTTTCCAAGCAATTATGAAAGTTATATTATTTTGCATTACTCAAATAATGACATACTTTCCCTTCAGAATACATGATGTTATTGAAGACAGAGAGATAAGTTATATTTGAATTATTGGCTGAATTGTGCTGTAGATGTTGTAATTATGAAACTGTGCTGTTAGTGGCCAACAAAAAAAGCAGTAATCGGGACAAAGTTACCTCCCTTTTACCATATCAAAGGAACATGAATGACATCACCTGTTCTCTGTGAGGGGGGATAATGGAGAAATCCTGCCTTCATTAAATATTCATACATTCAGATATGCAAATGAATCGTATTAAAACGATGGTTTTGATTGGTTGTACAATACATCCCTCAGAAACAATCCCATAAACAACCAATTCTACTTCCTGCTTCCGCTTGAACCAAAAATTCGTGCGAACGCTTTTCAAATTTGAGCGATAACTATTAATAATTGCTGCATCTTAGTTACCATATTCTCGATTCATCTATATTTAAAAATTGTAGACATATATTTAATTATAATTAATCACGCTTTGATTTATTTTACAGTTTATCATAGTGCGCAAATTTAATAAATTAGTTATTATAGACCAGTCACGTTTACCAACTGCCAGACAAATTTGAATTTTCGTTTCAGTCCTTTTAAGTTTTATCTATTTTTTGCAGTGTTGGCTGAATTTATTTGATATTGTACATGCATTGCTATGTTTTTTTGTTCATTTATATGTATTAGTGTTTAAATTTTATTACTACTTAAGTAAGAAGTTTAGTTTTCATATTCACATACTAGTTAAGGTATTGGAACTGATAGCGTGAAGAATATACTAGAAAGTATTTTATTAGTTATATTCATTTGATACGTTTTTACCCCAAGATAGTATTTTTTTTTCTGAAGTGTTTATGATTAACTTCCATTTTATTACACTTGATCTGGTGTGAAAAGTATAATTTAGTGTTTATGTAATTTATATTTTCGTTTCAGAAAGACAGTTACTTCTTTTAAATAGTGGATATTTATTTCATATTCATTGTATATTTTGCATAGCTGCCGCATACTTGTCAGAATGTCGAGGAGCATTTTCGTTGCAGGTGATTCCAGTTTGAAGCAACTCGGTTGTCTTCTGAATCTTCCCAACTTATTCCTGTTGACTGTTCCTGGTGCGAAATTGGTTGGAGATGTCACCAATTTTAAATCCAAAGTGTTAGATGTTGTCCGAGCCCAAAAACCTGACCTGCTGATTCTTCACATAGAATCAAATGATGTTGGAAAAGATGTTGGCATATTTACAAGGTATTTTTGCTTGTAAATTTGACTTTGAAAACATTTATTATTTGTGCCCAATATTTGCAGCATAACTATTATAAATTTCTATTGTATATTTAATCTATTATATTGATCTTACAGATTACAACTGGCTAGTGATGAATTCCAAATATTCTCTCTAATTATAATATGACCAGCATAATTTTAAATAACAAATTTACATGATTAGCATCCATATTGACTACTCGTCATACAGTCTAGGACAATGACCCTGATATTTATGTTTTGGGGTCGAGGTTTTATTGCCTAATTAATTGTACTTGTGTAGCATGTTTTGATGTCACCTAGCATCATATTGAGAAGTCAGATTTCAGAAATATCTCAAACTTTATGCAGCCCGTATTGATGCTTTTCTACAAATTAAAGTCACAATGATTTAGCGAGATTGTTCTTACTCTGATGCCTTTTTTCTAATAAATTAAAATTCTCACATAATCATGTTGACCTGATTTCCAGTTATGTTGGTCTACATTTCATTTGCCTGAAATGTGATTTATGCCGGGAATGCCATAATCCGATTAAGTTGAAGTATGTTTCTTTAACAAAATGAATAAAAGCATCGAAGTATTGAAGAAAGTGTTTCAGTAGCTTCATTTAATTCAAGATTCTTGTCACAATTTTAACTGATTTTGGTATTCTCAGCTTCCAGCAATCTACATTTATTAACTAATAGTCCACCAAATGCCACAAATAAACAGGCTTAACATCAGGAGGAGGGTAACATTAATTAGGTAATACATATTGCACTTTATGACAATACAATTTGTACATTGCTACAACAAAAATGAAGTCTGTTGATTGTTCCGAAATCTTGCCATATGATGTCAAAATGGGATATTTATTTTTGCTTAGAACTTGAAAGTTGAACAAAATAACCCTGGCAGCAGATGTTTTTAAATTTTGTATCATTTTCTTTATATTTCCCAAATGGCAGCAGTTACTATGGTGGTGAATTTCTGAAATTTTCACAGTTTTATTAGTCAAGTTTTGTTTGCATTTTAGTTAATTCTTTTTGTGCACTTCTTGCTTTTAGTTGTTACAGAGACTTTATTCGTCAGCTGCTGGAAATGAATCCCATGATGCTGGTCACTGTTTGTGGAATTCTGCCTCGAACCACCAGTAACTTTAAATCTTTTCATTGGAACTCTACTGTTTTACCAGACTTACAAAGAGGATGTGCTGCACTTAATGATGTCATTATGAGCTTAAGCCAAGAATGTGATAACTGCCATTTTATTGACTATAACCCATTGTTTGATCGAAGTATGCATTTGGCACGTGATGGACTCCATGTAAATATAAATGGTGCATATGTACTGAAAACAGTATTGGAGTCATTTGTTGTTAGTTTGGACATGGAGCAGATAAAAAGCACCGAAAAATTGTTATCCTTGGACCTTGACGATACCCGTATGTCTTATGCGGATGTAGTGAAGCAGTTTCCACCCAGAGATAAACTTAAGTCGATGGATTACAAGGATAAGGTGACTAACATAAATTATAGTATTTACATAAAATCTAAACTTGCTTTAACATGAATAAGGTCACATATTCACATCAGTCTATATTTGGTAAATGATTTTGGTATGAAAAATACGGTCTGTAGGATTAATGGAATTTTAATAATAACGAGAAAACAAATATTTGATTTTTTTGGGAGGTTGATGTACCGAAAAAGCGTAATCCATATACGTTTAAGCGTAACGCGTAATTTAGTGACAAAAATCGTAATGATTACGCCAAAAGCGTATTGGTTGGCATGTATGTAAATATAGTGTGTTGCTTGGAGCTAATCTTGCATTGTTTTTTAAATACACAATTAACCCTAGGTAACTGCACAATTCATAGATCCGAACATCCGGGTAATTAACAAGAAGAGTGCTCTCTCTTGCGTAGATACGCCAACTTCCGCCTCTCTGTAGGTGAAGCTCTAACCTCTTAAGGCAGTTAGACTACCGGGCAGTTTTTCAATATAGTTACATTAAGAACGGTGTGCAAAATGCCTAAAACTTGTGCTGCTGTGGGTTGCAAAAATCATAACATGATGGGGAAGAAATTGTCATTCTTTACGTTTCCAAAACACGTAGAAAGGCAGAAAATGTGGTTATCAGCACTAAAAAGGGACAAGCCAGACGGAAAGACATGGGAACCAACTAAACACTCGGTTATTTGCGCTGATCATTTCATCACTGGTAAGTTTTTCTTTTATAAAATTTAAAAATTTAATACAGTATAAGCATCTACATGTTTTTATTTAAAGTCTGATTATTACCAGGGCCGGAAAAAGGAGGGGTCTCTACCCCCCCCCCCCCCCAACAACACTTGGGCAAGTTTATTGGGTATTTGGGTATTATGCATTCTTTGAGTGAACAGACAAACTTTTTCTTTGGTGCCCTTTCGATGAGAGTCAGGGCAATTTGGAAACAACCACCCCCACCCCCCAATGTTGGACCTGATCTGTCCCTGATCAAAGGAAAACAAAAATCATTAAGCCACACATCATCAGCATTACTGATACTATTTTGCTACTTATAATAATAGTAGTATTTCCCCTAATGTGCATAAAGTGTGCAATTTTCAAATTGTCAAATTACAGTAATTGATTATAATATTATTTTATTTTATTTGATGTTATTGACACACACATGCCCACCCATGAACACAAAACAATTACTGTCAAACCAATCTTGCTTGCTACAAAGTATGACTACATATGAACACTGATTTTTAATTAAATATGTGCATTTTTCTGTTTGCTCTACAGGAAAGCCACAGGAAGATCCAGACCACCCTGATTATGTACCCTCTGTGTTTGAGTTTGCCCAAAAAAATACAACATATGTAAAGCAAAAGAAGATGGTACGCTATGAGAATAAAGCGAAACGGAAAATTGAGTTTGAATCAATTGCAACATCAAACAAGAAGGTGAAGGAGTCTCCTGAAGAGATGAACACTGCTGTACTAGGCTCACCAACACCCACACAACAAACACCACAGAAAAATACTTGTGGCACATCTCCAATATCACCCTGGGGCTCTCCAGATTCATTACCAAACATTAAGATCTGCACACAATCTCTGCCACAAACAGTGATGCAAAAACCAATAACGCCATCTGAACGAGAAAAAGCTTATTCTGAAATGTTCAGTTTGAGAGGAGAGCGAGACAAATTTCAACAACAAGTGCAAGATTTGCAGACCAAAATTGAAAAAGTTAAGCTTTCCTCAAGATTGATTGAAAATAATGATAATAAATCAATATTTTATACTGGAGTCAAGTGGGATATATTTTTATCATTGTTCAGTTTTATACAAACATTTATCAATAGAACACCACTAGCCAATAAATTATCCTTGCAAGATCAACTTTTTGTAACACTTGTTAAATTACGACTTGATATGCCATTTGAATATCTCGCAGATCAGTGTGGAATTCCAATATCTACTTTGCATGACATGTTTTGGAGATGGATAAATATTTTAAGTGCAAAGTTAGACTTTCTTATTCATTGGCCAGACAGGGAAACTGTAAGTAAAACATTGCCAAGTGTCTTCCGTAACAAATTTCCTAGACTTACATGCATAATTGACTGCTTCGAAATATTTATTGAAAGACCCAGAAAGTTTGATGCACGAGCCAAATGTTATTCTAATTATAAAAATCACAATACATTCAAAATATTTATTGCCTGCAGTCCACTGGGATCAGTTACATTTGTATGTACAGTTTGGGGAGGCAGAGTTTTCTAGCACACACTAAGATGGTTATGCTACTTGAAGGTCAACTCAATGTGGAAGGATTACAAAGGATCAATATGGATGTTATGTTTCTCTATAATTATTAATGATGTCAAGGATGAAATATAACCATGGCTCCAAAGTTCAATGTATGTATTATTGTTGAACAGCAATAGTGGTTATATAGTAACAACTAAAGGTAAAGTTAAGAAACAGTACAAACACTTCCGAATAAAAATGTGTGGCAAGATAAAATATAAAACATCAAGATGATAAGTTAAAATGCTAAATAGAAAATAGTATGCTTGTTTCATTATTTGCCAATACAGTGGAACCATCTTGAAAGACCATCTCTTCCGCCAAAACATAATGGTCTCTCATAACAGGTGGTCTCTCCAAACATGTCATAACATAACACTATTATCAATAAATCTGTATATGGAGAACCTGGTCTCTCAAGACAGTTGGTCTGTCAAGACAGGTTTTACTGTAACTTAATTAACTGCATGTAAGCTGAAGTCATCAGATGTCTTGTTTTAATTAACTAATCCTGTCATGTATAAAGGTGCCTCTGTGTACCTGGGTATTCTGAGGTACCCACCAATTCATAATTCCCCAGATAATAAAAACAAAAATAAAAATACAAAGTTCAGATCAAAGATTATATCTGGCGATGCCAGAAGCTACCAAGACAATATCGAGTACAGTTTAAGGCCTGTGTCATGTGACATTAATCCATGTTAGCCATCTGTCCACTTGTCTTTTCGACAAATGTGACCATTTGGCTGTGTACACAGAACAGTTTAAGGCCCATGTCATGTGACATTGATCCATGTTAGACCTCTGTCCATTTATGTTGTCTTTTCGACAAATGCGACCATTTGGCTGTGTACACTGAACAGTTACTTAATTATAAAAACTGTACATGACACGTTTCCAAGAAAAAAAATCGGTTTCTTAAATCTGAAACAATGTGTTACAGATTCATTATACATGTAGCTTGATGAACACTTAAATAGCAAACAAGTCTATATGGAAGAAGAATAATGGTGCCAAATATTAAGTGAAATGGGTTTTATCAATGTGACTCGTGGATGTTATTGAGCAAAAAATGTTATTAGAGGCGAGTGATTTTGTTCAACTGAAGAACATGATCATCAGGAAAGAACCAATAGAGCTTTACAAATTTTGAAAGAGGAATTTTCCAGTAATCAAATACAGCATTTAGAATTTGTGGACTTGACTTTATGACCTTTCAACAAATGTTAAGCATAATGTTGACTAGTTAAAGTGAATGCTACCTATAAATAATTGATCATTTTGTTTTGTACCTGCATTTTCATATTAATCCATATGAATTTAGCCAATGTGTGACAAGAATTTAACTTAAGATTCAGGTAAGTAGCAAAACTAAATGTACATTTTTCATACAGTTTTCCGTAATTATGGCATGTATTATATAGATTACTCTTTTATTATGAACAGATTGCACTCGTTGTAGGCATAATTACGCTTATACCTCTCAGGGAGTTGATATGTATGAACTTAAAACAAAGCAGTTCAGGTTCACATTTAATATAATTTCTGTCTGATTGGGTACTCAGGTAATTGATCATTAGGATCAAGGATAAACAATGACTTTGTAATTAAAAAAGAAGACATTTTTAATTATGTAGTGATGATGCTTTGGAATAGTCACAGTATACTAGGATCATTCTGTTTCTGCATTTTATTATGTTACAGTGAGTTGCATTTATAACATGGTTTATAGATTTTTACTGTCACTCTTACCCTAACAAAATCTTGTCAACAAAGCAACATCAACCACTAAAGGCAAATACATCAGTTACTAAGTTGCATTACACATTTTCTTTAAAACCATTTATATGAAACCTAACAGTTCACTAGGATAGACAAATGTACCTCCTATTAAGTGACCCTGAAGCTTTACCTAATAATTCATATTACGAGGCATAACTCTTGGCATAATTATAGTGAATGCCATCTATGCATGACACTACTGGGACCATATACTTCTACAGTACACTGTATGGATAGGTGTCGATATGTATTGCTGTTATTGGTTTAATGCCATTTTTTAGCACAAGATAGGCAATACATGGAAGCCAGTATAATTGATGATAGAAGAACCCAGGAAAACCCCAGAAAAAATCCACCAAACCATGGGAAACTACCGGCAAGCTTTTTCACACACAATGGCCGAGCCTTAGACTCAAACCCACATGGACAAAGAATGTGATGTCAGTGATCTGTAAAGATGAATGCTTTGGACCACATGCCCACCCAGAGGCCCATGATCAGGTATGTAAATAACTTATATATACTTTCTTTTAAGTACTATCAAACTGTAAATAACATAAGTCCTGATGTCATATCACAATGTACCAGCAGATAAGGCTCGATGCTGTTTATTCTATTGAATAGTCCTTACAAACCTTGATCTGCTAACACTGTATTTTGTCTGTTCCACAGATTAGTCCTAACAAATAGCACCGTCCTAGACCTACCCACACAATATCTATGGGATGTCACAGAATTCATATTCAATATCATAAAATGTGACATTAGGCTTGTTCTAAATCACCAAGATGCTTTGGATGATGCACTTCACTTTTTCTATAGCGCATTAACCCATTGGATGGCACATTGGAACCCAAAGAATAATGCATTGGGTCTATTATACATCACTAGCCCATTAGATGGCACATTAGGCTATTCTAAATAGCTGAGCCCAAAGGATGGTACGCAAGGCCTATTCTAAATTTGAGCCAACAGAATGGCACACTGGGTCTATGCTAAATCCATGAGCCTTGGTTGAAATATTGCTTCAGTGAATATTTATGCAGAGGCTACCATTCAGAATATTCAATCTACATGTACAATACTTTATTTAAAAGGAAAACAATCTATCAAACTACAGGATCTGAATTCTAAATCATCCACTGATGTCAAGACCTATGCTGAAGAACACAACTCTTATCAAGTGCCTTCAATTTTAATTGCTCATAAAGAAAAATGTGCTGCAGGCTTGGTGACACTGTGAAAAAAAACTGGACTACAAAAACATTCACTAACAAGTGGCCAAGTGGTCTGAAGTGTACACTGTTCCAGATAACTGCCATCTTACCTCTGTCTCAGTGGGTTCAAGTCTATGGCTCGGATAATCTAAGTACATGAGAAAGCTTGCCAGTAGCTTCTCATAGGTCAGTAGTTCTTCCTGGGGATTATCCCAGGTTCTTCCTCCATCTCTTATACTGGCCACCATGTATAGTCTATCTTGTGCTGAAAACTAGTATTAAACCCCACAGCAACAATACCAAAGCAATGGATGGCTTTCCACCTTTAATCAGCCTTCTCAGTAACTTCAAAAGTAACAGGCACAAATCCAGAAGCACATGTCAAGGTCAGTGGAAAATTGTTTTAAAAAACAAGCGACAATACTGCAAAAGCAGTTGATTACACCATTATCATTTGTAAAAAAAAAATAAAAGAAGATGGAGTGATAAGTTTTCACTAAGAAATATTTCATGGTTTTGTTTTCTTCAAGACCAGCAATCAATCAATTAGAGCAGTGTTCTGCCATTTCCATCAACTCCTGAAAAGGCCTCAGATGTAGAACAGAAATGCACATACATCTGACAGGTTTGGTCATTTGCTTCCAGCCGAGCGCACCCACGTATGCTGCAACAGAAAAGGCAAACACTGTTCTGAGTGTGACTTAGTTGCCTTCAAACATCAAATTGTGCCATGTGAAGAAAACCAGTTATGACTATTGCTTCTCCAATATGGACATGGTGATGGTGTTCTGACTGGCAACCAAACAGTGCAATAACCAATGTAACACAGTGACAACCAATGTAACACAGTGCGATAACCTAACAGTATGCAACATAGTGCCATAAGCTATGTAACATAGTGCCATAACCAATGTAACACATGCATACATTTTTGCCCAGGGCCCATTAAGGTACAGTGATCTAAAGCATACACCATTCTGGATCACTTCACCTCTGTTTGCGTGGATTTGAGTCTCAGTGTTGATTAACGTTGGTACATGAGAAAGCTTGCCAGTAGCTTCTCATAGTCGGTGGTTCTTCCCAGGATTTTCAAGGGTTCTTACTCCACCAGTTATACTGACCTCCGTGTATATTCTATCTTTTGCTGAAAAATGGTGTTAAACTCTACTATAACAACAAGAAAAACATTTTTGCCCACATGGTTATTTTGCTAAGTAACTGCTGGCGAGTCACTTAAGAATAGTGTATGCTCATAGGAACCAGCATGGCCAACCACCTCTGGAATATATTTTAAGCACTTTTATACATGTACGTGTCTTTATTTTCAGAAACACTGATAGCTTGTAAAAACAAATATACATTTACTCAACTGTCAAAACATGTTTGTAAAAATAATGGACTCTACAATAGATTTCTAAATACCCAAAGTTTACCTTCTATTTTCTGGGTTGGAAGATCTGGGTTTGTGCAGTTTGTTTGGAGTAATCAGTAGAACAAGTAATACTGATCTGCAGGCACATTATGCTAAGGCATATCAGGAGCTTTGTTGTTTTCAGTTTGACTGGTGTTCAAAGCAAGTATATATGAGACTTTGGGCAAGCCAAACCAACAATAAAAGACAAAAAAAAAAAACTAAAATTTATACTGAATACAGTAAAAATGTATATGTGTAAAGCTGCTATCTAGGTTGTAATGTACTACTATGGTTTCTGGCCCTGTAATTTAACACTAAATACAGTTTATTGATGCAACTATAAGGCCGCCCAAAAATATGCCTATTTTCTATGGCACTGGTTTTAATTAGTATAAGTAGTTGTTTTTTATTTAAAATTGTATGTATTATAATGATTAGTATACATAATGTACTAAGCACTTTAAGTACTGGGCAAAACTGTCTCAATTTTATTCACAAACCCTTTATGGGAATTTGTCCCCAAAAAAATTATATATTTATTTTATCCTGGGGAAAAACTGTTATGGTTGGCAAAAAAACCAAGAGAAAGTCTGCAGACTGGAGACATTTTTGTTTTTGCCTAATATACACACCACTGACCTTGCAAAGATTTCCCCATAAAGATTATAAAGTATAACACACCTATGCTTTCATATTAGAAAATAAATTTAAGTAAATTTATTTCTCAAGAACACTTCAAAACATTTAAATAGTCATTCAATTTAAATTTAGAATGACCTACACCTAAGAACCAGCCTACCTCTGCATTAATGATGAAAAATTAAAATGTGCATATATGAACCTGACATGTAACAAATGTTATACCTAGTTATCAGGCCCTAACAAGGAAAACCAATTATAATGCAGGTGTTAAAGAACTATTTATGTTTACATATAAATATATCACTTCAACATCTACATTTTTATAATATTTGTTGCAGTCTAATATAAAAAACATAGCAAATCATAAACAATATATATCATTCTAATGCATTGGATATGACGGAACAAAAAATTGTTAAATCTACATTTAAAAATCCCAATTTCTCACACACACACTAATGCAAAGCAAACAATTCACATGAGTCAGAAATAATAACCATGAAGTCAGTGCTTTTTTTCCCAGTTGTGGAAGAAAAGCCGATTTACATTCGTGCGCTGCCCTTTACCTTCCCCTTCAAAACAAAATTCCTCAATTGTAAACAATACATGCTTCACAATTTTTCCTCAATAGTGCACTTGGTAAATGATTCGTAACATTAACCACAGTAGCTATACCTGTGTTTCCCCATTATTTTCCACAATGATTAGAGGGCTGATGATGCTAGTTTTACCTGAAGTAAAATGTAAAATAATTCACTAAATAAATGCGTGTGCAAAAGTGGTGAGGAAAAGCTGCAGTTGCAAAGTACTTAATTTGGATTGCTTTATTTGTGGACACCCCTTATCTAAATGTTAGAAGAATTTTACATCCTGCCCTCCAGATCTGCATTGACTGCATCTTTCAGATAAAATCTGAATGGGTCTCAACTTACTTTTATATCTAGATTATTTGTTTAGATCCCCAATTACTGGTTTCCATTTTTCCATCCCCCTCCCCCACCTAAAGATATATACTCAGGCATTACATCTTATAACTAGTTTCCTCGCCCATATTTGATTTTTAATAGTGATCCTTGTCCGGTTTTGAGAAGCATTTGTAGTTTTGTGTTTCCATATTTTATATTGCAATTATCCTTTGATATGCATAACTGTCACGACTGGATTTCTCTGTCAAGTTTATTTTGAGTAGTGGGTTTCATCATCAGAAAAATATATTATTTAGTTTTAATACAGTCTGGCTGCAAGATATGTGTAGTTTCTTGCACTCAATTCTAAGTATCTATTATTGTATCTGCTGTTTTCTTGTTATTCTATCCAATATTTATTGTGTTACACCGTTATTTCCTGAGACTTCAATACAAGTCTGTCTACCTTGTTTAGCACCTTGATAGCATAGCATCACATCTTACTCATATGCATAACCCCTTTTTTCTTTTCTACATGTGTTACCTATGTGTCTTGGGCTAAAGTTATGTTAATGGTTGCAAACTGTCCCACTTTTCTTAAAGTTAGTTTATTCATTATTATCTTATTGCTATACAAGGGCCCATCCACTTTGGTGAGGAAGAACTTTCAAAAATGATAGTGTGGGTGTAGACCTGCCTAAGCACACCATGTAAAGAAAAAATGGGAATAATATACCCAACCACTCCACCCAATGGCTATACTTTGTTCCAATCCCTTCTTGGATGAACAGGATCATACTGCTTAAAATATGTATCAATATTGTTATTACACTGTTTTACTGTTTTTATCTTGTCATCTACTCTCGGGGACCAGATTCAACTTCATAGTCTGATTCTTTAAGTCAACTGATAATCAATTAAGAACAGATTACTTAGACAACATGTTTATCCAAAACCTATAATATATTTTCTAAACATTTACTTGGTCCTGGTATTGAGAAGAAATGAAATCAAGGTACAAATCAGTCCAAGGAATCACACAAAAATTTCACCAATAGTGGCCAATTCATGACCATATCAAGAGAAAACGGCACTACCTACAGCACATTGCTAGATATGATAAACTATATTTTTATCAAGACAAACCAAAATACACAATATGCACAACAACAAACAAATCTTTTAACCATTACATTATGTCTAATATCCTTCATGGTCAAAATACAATTAGCTTTATTGGGATACACAGAAAAATGATAAATGCTTCAAATTGAATCTTGTTATAAATTAATTCCAACCATTTCTCAGGCAAAATCATTCAATATTTATGCCCTGATTTTCACTGAGTAAAATAATGCACTGACTGAAAAAAAAATAAACATGGTCATCAAAGTAATTCTTTGAAGGTCAAGAGAAAATTCATGTCTAAAACATCACACAATGAATGTGGAATTTCCTACACCATTTTGGGGCCAAGTGTGAAACCCATCTCCGATTCAGAACCAATGTATTCTCCACAATCTTTACCCCAAAACCTGCCATGAGGCAACAGGGGAAACATACAAGGCAATAATCATGATGTAATTTTTAAGTGTTGGAGACATTAAAAACAAAGACAAATGCTGTCAGAAACACCATTAAAGCACTTCGTTGATTGATCTGTACTGCCAGCCATAGACCTATTTGGTATCACGGTACCAATTGTTTTTCCATATACCTCAATGCTAATATTTGGAGAGAAAACTATATTTTCTATCCTAATTTAGCATGCATCTCACACACTGTTATAGGGAACAATGTTAGATTGTCAATTTGACAATGACAAAACCAGGTACTCCATTGCATTTAAGAGAGATAACTCTGCTGGAACTAGACAGGGGTATGAGTTATCTAGTCACAACATACCTATTTTCAGTCATGTGTATTACATTTTCAAAAAATCATAAAAAATACAAAATTTGATCTATTTAGGAATTAGCATAAATTCACATGTTGCCAAGAGGTTAACATTTTTTTAAAGCCTAACAGAAAGTACAACTCTTACATAATTCACCAATCAAAGCTTGTCTTGTTCTTAAGGTCTGAATGGTATGGACCCTACACCATAAGCTCCACCCACATGGACTTGCGCAATTGGTACCGTTATACCTATAGCAAACCTTGATTTTTCCAATAATCTGTGAAAAAGCTCGGGACTATATAACTAACAAGTGTACTTAGTCTCGCTTGTCAAAAACAATTTTATGAAGTACTAAGCTATGTTCAATATGATTGTGTATAGAAATGTTATTGAGCTGTTGGAACTCTTGTTTGCATACCATTGTTTCACTATCAAACTCATGTTTTGAAATAAAATGAATTCTTTTAACTATGAGTTGTGTTTTATTCATATTAGCACTTATCAAACTTCACTTTGGTGATATGCGATAAATCACATCATGTCATATTGTTTAATAGTAAGGTCAAAGGTCAACACACTAGTTAGCATGTACCAGTTCTACTCTTAAAGAGATATTTTGATCTAAAATAAAGGACTTATAATTGTTTCATTAACACAGAAAGTAACAACAAGGACAGATGGACATGGCCCAATCTAATTATAAAGTATTAGCTTTGAACACTTTACACTGTCTGCATATGCAAGAGGTCACTAACCTCTAGTCCTCACACAAAGGTCAAGCTACCCAGCCTCTTTGTCATACAAATGGAAAGCTTCCCTCCTTTCTGTAGTGCATACAATTGATGCAATAAGCCAATCTGACACCAAATAAAGTAGATAACAGCTTTTCTAAGTGGTTATCATGGATTTGGGTGTGAAAATGTGGACTAGTATACAGAAAAAGGCTAAGTTTAACAATGAGTATAGTGAGTCCAATGGATTTAAAAACAGGAGAAAAGTGTGTATCTAAATGGGAGATGTAGCTAATGATAATGGAATTAAAGGAGACACAAGCAGCAATGAGAAAAATGAGAAGCGAGAGCTTGATGATGTTACCTTGGACAATATTTGGAGGCAGTGGAAAATAGGTACAGGGACAATAAAAAAGGCACCTGTGCTATAACATCCCTTACAGGCACCAAATATCAGGTGATATGGTGTTCATTCCCAGCTAATATACAAGGGTGAATAATGTAGATAATATAGATGCATGTAATTCATATTTCTTCTAAATAAGAAATTAATAATAATGGGCTTCAGTTAGGCAGAAAAAATATCTAAAGCAAACAAAGCATGTTGGATCAGTTTTCAAACTTGTAAACTTTACTTGGAGAAATTATTAAAGTACTTCTTGTTAAATTTGCATCAAGACCATGAGCTAATATGATACTTCACAAATTTTTTCTTATATTTATTCAACCTCACTAACATTGTGGGTTTCTATTTATTGAAATTTTATGTCTGATGTAAGGGAGATAACTGAATTGTATACATAAGGTTTGTACCTTTTATTTCCTACAATATATTATCAATGTAATAGTTCAAAAACACATGTATTAACTTCAATGCAATTAACTTATCCAAAAATGTATTACCAATAAAGCGAGAACCTAAAATCCATGATTATATATGTAGTGAAGACCTCAAGAATGATTATGTAACTAACTAGAGAATCGCATTGTTAATTTAAAAACACAAAAGTTTACAAAAAAAAAGACAATTAGAGCAGGACAATCAAAATCAAAATAGGAAGGAATACCATATCTTTAGCAAACTACCTAAAATACTTATACCAGAATATTCTTTATGATACAAGTGAACTATGTACACATGGACCAAGAATGTCCTGTATCCTGGTCTATAACATGCTTTACAAGAACAAAAAAGTTGTATTTTATCCATGATTTTTCATCTTTTGCACATAAAATAGACAATATTTGGCTAAAATTAACTATATTAACTTTACATAACTTATTTTTTTTTGCCTGTATGCTAATATTGGAGCTGACTACACAGTCACAAAGCCATCAGTCTATATATGCTATAGATATAGTTATAAAAAACCCATTCCAAAGCTAATGTGTGTTATTTTCTACATTTTCTATATAAAAGACTGTCAATATTAGACCAAAAAACATCTCAATATCCATTGTTTAACCAAATGACACTATGACAGTATAGAAGTAGTGGATATGTATACTCGTTACTATGGATACACTGTGAAGCTGGTATTATCTTTTAGGTATCACGGTACCAATTGTTTTTCCATAGACCTCAATGCTAATATTTGGAGAGATAACTATATTTTCTATCCTAATTTAGCATGCATCTCACACACTGTTATAGAGAACAATGTTAGATTGTCAATTTGACAATGACAAAACCAGGTACTCCATTGCATTTAAGAGAGATAACTCTGCTGGAACTAGACATATGTATACTCGTTACTATGGATACACTGTGAAGCTGGTATTATCTTTTAGGTATCACGGTACCAATTGTTTTTCCATAGACCTCAATGCTAATATTTGGAGAGATAACTATATTTTCTATCCTAATTTAGCATGCATCTCACACACTATTATAGAGAACAATGTTAGATTGTCAATTTGACAATGACAAAACCAGGTACTCCATTGCATTTAAGAGAGATAACTCTGCTGGAACTAGACAGGGGTATGAGTTATCTAGTCACAACATACCTATTTTCAGTCATGTGTATTACATTTTCAAAAAATCATAAAAAATACAAATTTGATCTATTTAGGAATTAGCATAAATTCACATGTTGCCAAGAGGCTAACATTTTTTTTAAGCCTAACAGAAAGTACAACTCTTACATAATCCACCAATCAAAGCTTGTCTTGTTCTTAAGGTCTGAATGGTATGGACCCTACACCATAAGCTCCACCCACATGGACTTGCGCAATTGGTACCGTTATACCATTTATTTCACTCTTGACTGCAGCAGACAGTCTTTATTATCAAGATGTTTATCATCTGTTGAGAATGTATTAAATAGCTTAGTGACCAAGACCAAGTAAGGGTGCATTCAATTACAGATATGGCTCTATTTGATTAGACATCTCATTGATTCAGTGCCTGCAACATCCTGAAAATGCTCTGATCCCACAATCATGATGAAAAGTGGGTCATAACAAACGCTGACCATACTTACATCAGGAAAAATAATCTTACCAAATGCCCCCCCCCTCTTCTTTGAGTATTTCAAATACACTAATAAATATTTAAATGTTTTAAGTGAATTTGTCCATAAAAAGTAAGCCAAAGTATATTAGTTATCCTGAATTTTAAATCAAGAGTGAATTAAAGTTGGGCTTATGGCTCAGGAACACACAAAAGCTGCATTTTAATTCCATTATCTTTGGCACTGAGACTTGTGTTGATTCTTCTTCACCGATAAATATATATGAAGCAAATATTCCAATATGTCTTGAATGAATGTGGATAAGGTCTGAATGTTCATAATTTGTAACTAACAACAGCAAGTCTATCCCTCTATATCTCGTCTACCTGTGTATTTATTTTCATCAACTAGTCTATGCCAAGCGACATTAATTAAAATGATTGTGAATTAAGTCAACAAAATCAACATAAATAACATTTTAGGGGCCTTGAGTACATTTTGATGATTTGATGTGTGTGTGTACTATTTGGATTTTTAACAATTCTTTTTAAAAATTCAGTCATACTGCGACAATGTCTGCATTGGATTTCACGAGTTGCCTCCCTTAGTATGTAATGCAACTAAAATAGAGCTGTACCGATGTCACTTATTGCCGATTATGCCGATACCGCGTATGGCCGATACCGATGAGACCGATTATTTCATTATCACAGTATATATACTCGCGTATAAGCTTAATAATTTAGGAAAAAATAAAGGCCTGGAAGAAAGGGGGTCGGCTTATCTGTGGGCCAATGTCTAAACTTTACCGTTTTTAGGTCTTTTTGTTGACTACTGTAACGGCTGTAAATCTTGGAACATGAAACAATAATTTTTTTCGTGGCTTAAGACATAGGCATGATAAAAAAGTAACTTTCGGTGAACCGACAATTATTAAACTTTTATAAAATACTATGATTGATTTTGTTATTTTTTTTACATGTGCATATTTTTTTTCTTTCTGCAGCACGAAATTAAATAAAGGTAAATACAGACTTCATAAATCGTGGGCCGGGGATACCATGTACTATAATGTACAGTACTTACACAGTGCAAAGCGTGCATAGCATCACTTAAATCCATATTTATTCCCAAACATATTAGATGCAGATTTTGCTTTATTCGTTGTTTCGACCAAATTGCATTCTTCTAGATAACATTTTAGATAGTCCTTAACCCTTTGAACCCGACAGGCAGGTTTACTGGCCTGTTGTAACGGTGTATATACCCGAAAGGCCGGTATACCGGCCTCGCTATCTACCGCCATAACCCGACAGGCCGGTATACCAGCCTGTGTTATGTTATTCGCTAGATTCCCTATAAAAGTGTCAAAATTTGCCGGGGAGGCTCGGGTTAGGGTGCCGAAATATGGGGGAGATTAGGGTTCAAAGGGTTAATTGCTATTTCATTTACAATGAATCACCTCTCAAGAGCTACTCATTTTCAATGATAAAAGCGATCCTACAAATTGAGGCAATATGTTTAAAAAGGTACACACGTTTGATTGTACAAGGCACATAACCATCATAATTTACATGCTCACGATGAGGGGTAATAATAAAAGCTAAAATTCTCATATAGATCAACTAAGATCAAGATCAATCAATTTTAGTTTTGTCTTTTGGCTGAACAAACACCATAACTTCCCACACAATGGAAAGCTCGATGTTGCGGCATCTCCTTTGACAGCAGTACAGGCCAGTTAAACATTAAAATGCCTGAAACTGGCTTGTGACAAGAGGAATTCTGAATGCTAACTATACCAGTACATTGATGCAGAGGCATACCTGTTTGGAGCCCGGAGACAAGATTCATTTTTACGTTCCCGGGTTCTTCCTCCACCAATAATACTGGCCGCCATGTATAGCCTATCGTGTGCTGAAAAATGGCATTAAACTCTACAACAACAGCTGCAACAACAACATTTAATGATGGTAATTAACATTGGTATATACGGTCTAAAAATGCCAGATGTTAACTCGTGCAAGTTTCTTTCGTGGGAATGGCATTGGAGTTGAGCATTCGTAGTGTGACATTCTATTTAGTGAAGATGCGAATTCTTTATAGAAAAGTAATTATTTTGTCACAACAATAATTCACAGGTGATGCAACAGAACATGCAGGACTTTTCTTGTTTAGAAGAAAATGAAAATCGAGGACATAATGTAATAATTGGGAGTTCTCAGCAAACATCAGCGGTAGTTTACAGCAAGTGTGTTAAAACAGAAGTTACTTTTAAGAATATATTGTCCTTCAATTAATCCCCAAATCAAATGTTTATTCTTTAGTTTCCACTATTTAATTCTGTTTTAAAATTCAAGCCATATCAAGATGAATGTTTTAACTGAAATTATATTTTAGAAATTTATTTGCATCGGCACCAATTATTTCTGCCGATACCGATTATACCAATTGTTCTAATAATCGGCCCGATTATGAGTATGGGTAATTAATCGGTACAGCTCTAAACTAAACCAACAGCTTGTAACAGCAATGCATTGCACAACTAGATATTAACTGGATGCAGTGGCTTGCCGCCACTTGTAATAAAACGCACAGACCCAAAGCACTGAAATATCTGATCAATCCACCAAGACGTATATAAGATAACATACCCGAACCTTATCTAGCATGTGCTAAAGATGGCCAGTAACGATCAAAAACTATTACTTGGTCAGTTTCAAGCATGAACTATAAAAACGTATCTTGAAATTGCTTTGTACACAATCAAATAAGCATGGACATGTGCCCAAAAGGTTGGGTCAGGAATTAGGGCCCTTTTTCACATTGGGGCATTTTCAGTACATAGTTACGACCGCTGAGGTGAAAACAATCGCCATTGTTTTATTGACTTAAGTAACGTGTGGGAGATATTTATAAAACATTATAAGATATGCCTAAGATATGAAGTGTTTTAAAGCTTATTACTCAAGGTTTAACAAAGAATAATAATGGAAAAATATAAATTAATGAGAACTTTAAAAATAATTAGGATCACGGGTAATACCAACTGAAAATTTCAGATTTTGATATAGTTTATTTAAAGAAAAATAAGTTTGAGAAAATTACTTCAACAAAATATTTTGTACAAAAACCCAACAGATTTATCTGTAAGATAAGGAAACATCAGGCCATGTTACTTCAGTTCATTTTGTTGGGTTATTTGCCCAAATATCTGCTGGACACTGATAAGGGCAACATTAAGTTTCTGTAAATGTCATGCATTAGCATAGCTGTTCAGCATCTCTTTGTAATGCAAGACATTACAAGAATAGCCAACTGATCTTATGATCCTTGCAGTTATATTTGCCATTTTATAAATGAAACATATACAATATACAAACTATAAAACAGGCAAAACGTTCAAACTGCCTGGAAACTAATTGGCATATATTACTGTGTACACATGCATGTGACATGTACACACCACTGCCACCCTTATCAACCTAAAGTATATTATAAAAATATGCAACAGATACACATTCGTGGTTTTATATCCTGCTTGTACAGGAGACCATGCAGCATTTCTGAACAGAAAACAGAAATAATTTTTAAATATATAGGTAAACTAAAATGGTTTGCAATAGAGAACATAATTAACATTACCGTAATGTTACTAAGCAATTGTTTTCACTTCCACAATATGATAGAAAGTAGGTCACTATATCGTGATGTTCCAAGGGCTGTAATGGCCAGGGTGGATGTGGGAAATAGGCACCTACTTCCCTTGAAAATAAACCAATGGCATGCATCTGATAGAGCTTCTGACAACCAAATCCAGCACCAGGCCTTCACAAGTGGCTTAACTAAGCCTGGCAGAACCATGTTTAAACGGATTAGTGAATGGATGACAAGCGAGTTTTTGGCAACTCAAAACCAGACGCTAAAGGCAGATTTGGTTCATTAACCTTAGGTGGTCATCCATCTATGAGAAGGTAAACCCTAACTTCAAACCTTCACTGCCTTGCGACTATTCCCTCTCATGGGAAAGGCTAAGTGAGGAAACCCTAACAGAAAATCTGAAGACCAAGTCACTAAGGCAACTTGGCATTGTTTTCAGTGGCATCTCAGCAACTCCAGCAGCAATGCTGGTGTCATGATGTATCGGCTTGTCCTTTCCCTTAGATCCATCAGCTGCATGGAGATGGGGAATCAGTTGCATGGGCAACAACTGATTCTCCATATCATCTTGCCCAGGTTTGCACCATGGAGAGGACACTCCAGCTTTCCTTCAGTGTCAATACAATACAAGAAGCAGCAGTATACTGGTATACAGGCCTTCACAAGTGGCTTAGAGTGAGATGCCAGGGGTTGCTTCCAGCGGTGGGAGAGACCAACAGGTTTCACTGGACAGCTAAAGCCCACCTCATGCTGGGCAGCCCCCAGACAATAAGGTGCCATCATGCCACAGTTCATCTTACTTACTGGGTGCATTGGGCTCAAGGTACGCGAGTACCTGACAAAGCAGACTGCAACTATTGCATCAGCAAATAACAAACAAACACCAACAAGAAAACCTCCAATCCTCAAGCTAGGTACCTGGAATATCCAGACCATGCTGACTTGGACTCTCAGGTGATCTCCAGGCAATCAACAATGTTCAAAAGACTCTTTCAATCATCAATAATGAACTTGCAAGACTCCAGGCTGACATCGCCACATTACAGGAGACACGTTTACCAGATTCTGGGTCCCTCCAAGAAGAGAACTACATATTCTTCCGGCTTGGAAAATGCACTGATGAAAACCAGAGAGCTTGGTGTTGGATTCGCCAGTCAATCTAATCAGCGTTTATGCTCATACACTAAGTGTCACCACTGATACCAAGGATGAATTCTATGATGAATTAAACTCAATAAAATTTCCAAGGAAGAGACCTTGATATTACTGGGTGACTTCAATGCTAGGGTGGGTGCTGACCATGACTCTTGGCCTTCCTATCTTAGCAAGTTTGGCATTGGGAAGATGAATGAAAACAGGCAGCGACTCCAAGAGATGTGCTTGTACCACAACCTTAGTATCCCCAATTCATTCTTTCAGAGAAAGCCACAGCATAAAGTGTCTTGGAGGCATCCCTGTCCAAACACTGGCACCAACTGGACTTGATCATTACAAGACGATCTGCCATGAAGGGTGTGCAAGAGAGGAAAGCATGCTTTGATGTAAGCAAGATGATATATCCGTAATCCAGAAAAGGATTAGGAATTCACTTTCGTCCTCTCCAAGACTTTTGATTCAGAACCTCCCATTGGCAGTGCCAATGAGATAGGATCACATCAGAAAGACTGTGTACAGCACAGCCACATGGATCTTTGGTAAGAAGCAAAGAACAACGACTAGTTTAAGGTTTCCTCAGCCACATTCATGCCAGTCATAGAAGAGTGTCGCAATGCTCACTTGGAATACAAACGATCCCCATGCCAGAGAACGCTACAGGCATGCAGGTCTACCAGATGCAAAGTGCAGAGGTTAGCACACCAGTGCGCCAATAAATACTGTCTTCAGCTTTGTCAGAGCATCCAGTCAGCAGCAGATATTGGAAACATCAGAGGCATTATGATAGCATAAAGAATGCAATTTGTCCAATGAAGAAAGTGATAGCATCACTCAAGTCTGCCGCAGGCGATACCATCCAAGACAAGGGCAAGGAGATGGAACATTGGGTGGAATACTACTCTGAACAGTACTCCAGAGAGTTTGTTTGTTTGTTTGTTTTTTTTTTTTTATGGTTTAATGCCATTTTTCAGCACAATATAGGATATACATGGCGGCCAGTATTAATGGTGGAGGAAGAACCCGGAAAACCCCCAGAAAGAACCACCGACCCATAAGATGCTACTGGCAAGCTTTCTCACATAACTACATTACCTGAATCTTAAACTCGAACTCACGCAGACAGAGGCGAGATTTCAGTGATCCATAACGGACAGCACTTTAGACCACTCGGCCACACCATTGAGAACCTCCCGCTCATGGCCGAACTGGATGAGAAACCTGTGGCAGAAATAAAGAAGGCCTTAGAGAAACTGTCCTTAGGTGAAGCCCCAGGGAAGGATGGCATACCAGCAGAAGTCATCAAGTGTGGCTGCAGTATGCTGCTCACACATCTGCAAGACCTCCTCTGCCAGTGTTGGGATAATGGTGCAGTGCCTTATGGCATGAGAGATGCCAACATCATAACCATGTACAAGAACAAAGGTGACAGAAATTACTGCAACAAATAGAAGGGCATATCCCTTCTCGGCATCATGGATAAAGTCTTCGCACGCATCATCCTGAACAGACAGACTATGCATCCAGAGTTGCTGTGCAAGTTCCACACAGAGAGATCCACGACTGACATGATCTTCTCTGTAAGGCAACTGCAGGAGAAATGCAGAAAACAATATAAACCCCTCTTCCTGGCCTTTATAGACTTCACCAACGCATTCAATCTCATCAGCAGAGACGGACTCTTCACAATCCTGGCAAAGATTGGATGACCTCCAAAGCGTCTATGTCATGAAAGGCACAGTGTATTACAATGGCTCAATGTCTGACACCTTCAACATCTGCAGCTGAGTGAAAAATAGTTGTGTCTAAGCCCCACACTCTTTGGCAACTTCTTTGCTGTCCTGTTAAAGCATGATGTCTCTGATCTGAAGTGATTGAGTAACAAAAGACGAGGTGCTTGAACGTGTGAAAATTCCCAGCATAGTCAAACTCCTCCACCAATGTTGCATCAGATAGCTGGGTCATGTACATCGGATGCATTCAGACAGATCCCCAAATACCTTTATTCAGAACTTGCGTCTAGCAAAAGGCTGATCGTTGTGATCAAGTAACAGTGAGATGCCACTCCCATGTTGGACTATATAGACACTACAGACATGGCACAACAACCAACCAGGATATCTCTCATGGGCATACTTCCATTGAATCTCGAGACTAAGGGATGCCAACATATGTTGTGATGTCATGCTGACCGAACCTATATGTTGAAGGAGACAAATGTTTTAACCAACAATAAAATACTCAAACTGGACATTGTGTGCTTGTGCTATACTATTAGAAATTCATATTTAGCCTAAATCAATAACTTATTTTACTGAAACCCATATATAAGAACTGACCTCATATTATGTCAGATGTACCTTGGAATAGGTGTGAAATGGCCTTGGGGCTTGATGTACACAGTATAATGTAGCCTTAACTAGGGACAGGTAAGTTCACTGCCTCAATCAGCCGAACCAAGTTAAGGAGCTGAGACCATTCAGTTTTATGGCAAAGAGGGCTATGGAACAAACCTTTGTCATTTTCAAAAAGCAATAGGAAAGAAAAAGTGAAATCTATGCACAAATTAAAATGTATGCTGATAATTAAAAGCAAGTTTTAATCAATGAAAATCATTGTCAAATTTTAAGCATATTAGTTTTTTCAAACAAGTGTGTACATGATTGAATAGATTACATCAGGGTAATGTTTATCAAGTCAAGAAGTAATTTCTGTGGCAATTCTTATTAGTGATATACTGTAACAATCTGCTGCTGTTTTACCAGGCTTTTGATTAAGTTAATGAATATGAAGAATGACATCTATCAATGAAAAATAACAAATAAGGTAATGACAAATATTTGTAATATGTACATTTTAAAAGAAACAATCCTAAATAGACTTGGTATGTATTCCTATTTACAATATTAAGAAAACACATCGCTTTCCTGCTGCTTTCTTGTATTTTAGTAAGAAGCAAACTTTTTCAGTTTTTTTTTCAAGGTCCTTCAGTCCCTTGTTTCACTTTTGCAGTTTTTCTGAGAGAATTGGATGCAGTTAGCAGGCTTAGGCTACTGTCCTTTTCAGATTCAGATATTTTCAGCATTTTCATCTGCCAACTTGAGCAACCAAGAATAAGCTCCCCAAACAATTTTCCAAAATGACTTTGTAGTTTTCAACCAAGGCATAATGTTGGTTTGAATCTATTCTTCCATTATATAGTAGAATTTTGACCGGCAAATGGAATGACTGAATGCTGGTCTTTATATCCTTCATAATCTTCTCTAGCTTCAAGCATGTCATGTTTCTTACAAAGGCAAAAATCACTGGTTACTTTAAGAGCAATTTTGTGGCAACAGCTTGGAAGAGTTTCCAGCAATCAAGATGGAAAGCCAAAATGTCCCTATCTGTCAATTTCCAAAAAATTTAAAGTCAGTCTGTCACAAAGCCAATTTCAGTCCTTGCAGGGTCTTAAAAGGTGTTTACAACTGGTCAATCAAATTTAATGAGCTTTGTGATATAGTCTGGATGATCTTGAGCTACAAATCACTCCATAAAACTCCTGAAGATGTCTTCTGCAAGGAAAGGCAGCAATGGAGCATCTCCTTGAAATTCCTGTAAAAATGGACCAAACTCTCTCACCACTAAAAGGAAAAACTGTGCTTGGTGCTTGAGGAACAAAGAGACAAGACTTAACCACTTCCTTGAGACTCTCAAACGATTTCAATCTTGGATGACTTTTAAGTGAAAAAAGATATGTTGCTAGATATGGAAGAAGAACCTGGGAAGAAACTTGGAAAACTAATGACCCATGGGAAGCTACTGGCAATCTTTCTGACATATCCAGTTTGGTTTACTGAGATTCAAACCCACATAAACAGATAGATATGAATGATCTGTACAGGCAAGGGCCTTAGGCCATTATATTGCAAAGGGACCTAGTTTAGTAAAGAGACATGCTTTCACTTGACAATATCAAGTACTTTTGGAAAGGGACAAGTATCTCAAAGACCTGAACTTACACAGCCAGAGGCTAGATGTATGAGTGATATGTACACTGCAGATCATTTTGACCCATCAGGCCAGAGAAATTCTATGGAATTACCAACATTTTTAAATGGGGTTCCAGTCCGGCCATGTGATACGGAAATGTGCAGTGAACTACTATATGAAATGCCACATCAATGGGATGTATTTAATGAAAAATTTACCACAAAATGAGATCCATGACTATATACAGTTATATGAGGGAAATCATTACAAAAAGTTGGTTTACCATGAGGAAACACAATATGAGATCCAGTTATATGAGGGAAATCATTATAATGAGTTGGTTTACTGTGAGGAAACACCATATGAGATCCAGTATATAACTATCTCTCAAATAGAGATGTCATTACAATGAGTTTGCTTAACATGAGGAAACACCATATGCGAACCATGACTATACCTACATTAGATGATGTACATCATTGCAATCTGTTGGTTTACAGTGGGGGCAACTGTATGGAAACAACTATCATACCAATGTTACATGAGGGACATCTTTACAATCTGTTGGTTTACAGTGAGGGACCACAGTACAGACAAATGTACATACTGACACATGCTTCAATAAATGCATGAAGATTTGCCATCAGGCAAAATGCAAATAAATCCCAGACATTCCACAATTTTTATGATTTCAAGAAGGCTGAAAATTGATCAAATACCGTATCAAAGGCCTTGGCAAAGCAAAGGCTATCTTTGCATAGTGTGCTTACTGAATTTCAATGATATTAGTATAAATTACGTTATCATGGAATTCCATGCCACATGTATGTTCCAACTCCTCTTCCACACAAAATTTGATTTTGTCTTTGTAAAACATGTATGCCTGGTCTGCATAAGAAGTTTTCAACATACTTTATAGAATGCTAACTTTTTGGTTGTTGACATGCCTTTTTAGAATACTAGCTTGCTGGTTGGTTGACATGCTTTATAGAATGCTAGCTTGTTGGTGTTTTTTTAGTATTTCTTTTAGAATGTCAGCATATTAGTTGGTTTCTAACATTCTTTTTAGAATGCTGATTTGTGTTTTTTATATATAGCTTATACTGATTGAATGTGCTGTTAAACAAATATACATAGCTGTCAACCCTCCAGGCTCACCACAATAATTAAAAATAGGGATACAATTTAGTGAATTGTGACATGAATTCGTTAAGTGATATTCGAGTCCAGGAATATTTGTTTAGCATGGTCTCCAGCTGATAAAGGTCAGGTCATACTAAAAAATTAAAGAAAATCAGGTCATAGTTTTAATATTTCCAAAGTGCTCCAGAAATAAATAAAAAACAAATATATCCTTACCCTGAGCTGAAGCTGTAGATTGCATAAAACACATCTTGAAGCTACATTATGGGTATTGGACACAGTGGGGGTACCTGGTTGCTGGATGGGGGAAATCTCTGTGGGAGTTGCAGGATCAACTGCAATGTGAATCTGAAATGCAATAAAATACAACCAATGGATTCAAGATCTAACATATGCATACATTTTTCATGTGACCCATTTATAATATCAATGTTGCAACAGTCTGTTTATCTGTTGGAATCTGTTTGATCTCTCTCTCTCTCTCTCTCTCTCTCTCTCTCTCTCTCTCTCTCACACACACACACACACATGCACACAGTGCTAACACTGTCAAAGTTGTCTGTGCTGCTATTTCAAATATTAAATGACCGTCACAATTCAATTACCAGTTTTTCTCCAGTTTTCCAAGAAAAAGGTTCATAGGACCACTGGACTCAAATTTATGGGACCCTTCTTTCAGCAGTCCTGGATTTTCCAGAAAACTGCAACTGATAATAAAATTGGCTTGATATTATCAACCCATAACAAAATTGGCTTGATATTATCAACCCTTAACAAAACTGGCTTGATATTATCAAAACCTAGCAAAATTGGCTTGACATTATCAACCCGTAACAAAACTGGCTTGATATTATCAACCTGTAACAAAATTGGCTTGATATTATCAACCCGTAACAAAATTGGCTTGATATTATCAACCCGTAACAAAACTGGCTTGATATTACCAACCTGTATCAAAATTGGCTTGATATTATCAACCCGTAACAAAATTGTCTTGATATTATCAACCCGTAACAAAATTGTCTTGATATTATCAACCCACAAAATTGGCTTGATATTATCAACCCGTAACAAAATTGGCTTGATATTATCAACCTGTAACAAAATTGGCTTGATATTATCAACCCGTAACAAAATTGTCTTGATATTATCAACCCACAAAATTGGCTTGATATTATCAACCCTTAACAAAACTGGCTTGATATTATCAACCCGTAACAAAATTGGCTTGATATTATCAACCTGTAACAAAATTGGCTTGATATTATCAACCCGTAACAAAATTGTCTTGATATTATCAACCCACAAAATTGGCTTGATATTATCAACCCGTAACAAAATTGGCCTGATATTATCAACCCGTAACAAAACTGGCTTGATATTACCAACCCGTAACAAAACTGGCTTGATAATATCAACCCGTAACAAAATAGTCTAGAAAATAGCAGCACATAATAAAATTGCCCAAATAATACCAACTCATAACAATATTGTTCAGAACAAAATACCAACCCATACCAAAACTGTCCAGGAAATATCACCCACCACAAAATTACCCAAATAATACCAACTCGTAACAGTTTTGTTCAGAATAAAATACCAACCCATACCAAAACTGTCCAGGAAATATCAACCCACCACAAAAATTCTCAAATATAACCAATGTCCATATGTGAACTTACCACATTACTAAAGACTTGGTGTTTTCCATCATAATAAACAAACATAATGTTGTGACTGCCTGCCTCTTCAGGTAGTTTCTTGTCTCTGAAAATAAAACCCCAAAACATTTGAAACATTTGGACATGGAAAGTAGATGGGCATATAAAGAAATGTACTGATGTAAAACAGATGAACAGAATCAATATTAGTTTAGTCAAAATCTCGGATATTGTAACAAAACTGCTACTGATCAAAGGAAACCTATTTAAAACAAGATAAGCATTTATTTTCTTCTGAATTATGATTCACTTAAACATTTGTCATGTATATATTCATCACTGATTACATCATTTTTATGTGTCTGTTAAAAGATTACTGTAATATATTTCTTAAAATTTTGAGACATTTAAAAGCTTTAAATTTGTTTTTTTCAGGTATGATAGATTTAATATTCTTAACAAAGATAATCGAAGAAAGTAGCCAAGAAAAAAGAAACATAAAATCCTAGAGTTAAGCATAATAAATAACTTACCCCTTTAGATTTTGTAATACTGACATCTTTTTCTATCAAGTTGTCACCTTTAACCTCTAGATCTGCAGCATTGATTTTCTGCAAATGTGAAAAAGATGGATGCATCATTTCTCCCACATTTCATTGTAATTTACAGAAATGAAAATGGCAGCATAGTACAACTGTATTCAACAAACAAAATTTTCAAATAAAAAAAATATAAAAATATTTTGTTTAGTTTTATTTTATAGCAAACTCATAAAAGCAGCCTGTATAGTTTTAAGGCAAATATAATATTATGTTATGGTAGTATTCAAAGCCACAACATTTTGGTCAGGAGTCTGGTATGCTCACCAATGTGCTACTATCTCCTTAAATCAACATTTTTGACATGCAGGATGCACACATCAGGCCTTTAGTCACAGTTTATGACATACATGACACCCACATCGGGCCTTAAGTGACCATTAATGGCATACACAATGCCAGCATCATGTCATGCAGTAGGCTGCACTGGGCCTTAGTCACAGTCTATGACATATAAGAGGACATATCAGGTCTCTTCTACATCTCCTGACAATCCATTGTAAAAATTTGTTTCAACGGTATAATGCAACCTGAATAAAAATAGAAACATGCTGACAAAACAAGATTGTCCCAATACCCGCTCTCTGATAACCTTACAGCCAACAGTGTTTAAGAAACTGACCTACATATAAAACATAAAGGCCTTATAGACATATGCCTGGAAGGACAAGGCAACAATGTATGCAGACCAATAGGAAATACTTTCAATATTTGTTGCAGGGGATACATGTATAAAACTGTTAGTTAAAATGACGTCCTTATTAACTTGTGAACAAAGAGATAGATGTGTAAAACTAAATTCGTAATTCATCAAGCGTATGGTGCACAGACAAGATATGGAAAAGACTGGCAAATGTCAGGACGGATAGACAGAGATATGGAAAAGACTGGCAAATGTCAGGACAGATAAACAGAGATATGGAAAAGACTGGCAAATGTCTGGATGGATAAACAGAGATATGGAGAAGACTGGCAAATGGCTGGATGGATAAACAGAGATATGGAAAAGACTGGCAAATGTCAGGACGGATAAACAGAGATATGGAAAAGACTGGCAAATGTCAGGACGGATAAACAGAGATATGGAAAAGACTGGCAAATGGCTGGATGGATAAACAGAGATATGGAAAAGACTGGCAAATGGCTGGATGGATATACAGAGATATGGAAAAGACTGGCAAATGTCAGGACGGATAAACAGAGATATGGAAAAGACTGGCAAATGTCAGGACGGATAAACAGAGATATGGAAAAGACTGGCAAATGGCTGGATGGATAAACAGAGATATGGAAAAGACTGGCAAATGGCTGGATGGATATACAGAGATATGGAAAAGACTGGCAAATGTCTGGATGGATAAACAGAGATATGGAGAAGACTGGCAAATGGCTGGATGGATAAACAGAGATATGGAAAAGACTGGCAAATGTCAGGACGGATAAACAGAGATATGGAAAAGACTGGCAAATGTCTGGATGGATAAACAGAGATATGGAAAAGACTGGCAAATATCTGGATGGATAAACAGATATATGGAAAAGACTGGCAAATGTCTGGATGGATAAACAGAGATATGGAAAAGACTGGCAAATGTCTGGATGGATAAACAGAGATATGGAAAAGACTGGCAAATGGCTGGATGGGTAAACAGAGATATGGAAAACACTGGCAAATGTCAGGACGGATAAACAGAGATATGGAAAAGACTGGCAAATGTCTGGATGGATAAACAGAGATATGGAAAAGACTGGCAAATGTCTGGATGGATAAACAGAGATATGGAAAAGACTGGCAAATGGCTGGATGGGTAAACAGCATACATGCCAAACCCTGATGAGGAAAAAGCTTAATCCATGTGGTCAAAAAGCAAAATTTAGGCAGAAAAAGCAGAATCCACATATAACATGCTAAAATTTCAATAACGATTAATTTGTCCCTCATGTCTTTTAAAATCCTTTACTGTTTCAAGTTTTCATATGTAGCAATTTTAGCTTTACAAACACATTTACTAGAATCAATCGTAAGACTATTTGCACCAAATATTAAAATTCTTTCCACATGGCCTGAATTAGGTCACATGATGCTATATTTGTGTCTTCATTTTAAGATAATTGTTATTTTTTATTTTTTTTTTGTGCCTTTTTCTAACCCATCTGTGAAATTTTTTATAGTAGATATTTTGCTTTCATATATTTATCAACTAAAATAAAATATACTTTTTAGTGTCAAATACATTTTAGACTATTTCTGCAGTAACTATGAATTAGAACAAATAATCTGCATGTAAAGATTAAAATTAGAAAACCAAACTGTTCTCTCCTCCCTAAGCATACAGATGCTATAAATAGAATTTGAGGTCAAAAGATTGAAAGTAGAACCAGGTTTGCAATAAATAGAACATGATACTGTTAGGAAAGTGCATGCAATTCCACTGACAAGCGTACTCTTATATTGTAGTTACGCAAAAGCCGTCTTTTCTTAAATACAGTTTGTGTGATTAATGAAATGTTAATAAAAATGAGAAAATAAATAATAGATTTTTTTAAGGTGGATATACCGTAAAAGCATAATCCATATAGGTTTACACGTAATGCGTAATTTAGTGAAAAAAGCGTAATGGTTGGTATGTTGAGATATGGAGAATACTGACAAATGGCTAGATGGAAAAACAAAGATATGTGCAAACTTCTAGAGTCTGATACCAATCACATTGAGATGTGCAAAGAAAATGAAAAGCAAGAAACAAAAATCAGGTAGAAAGATGGTCAGGCCGATAAACAAACAGATACTGATTGTGATAAAGAAGAGGCAAAGAGTGAGACTGAAACCTTGAGCTCTAGACACAAACTGATTATAACAAACATACACAGACAAACTGATTATAACAAACATGTACAGACAAACTGATTATAACAAACATGCACAGACAAACTGATTATAACAAACATGCACAAACAGACAGAAGTACAGAATGACAGGTAAAATGACAACAGTGTTAAAAAGGCAAACAAAAAGCCAGAGATCATGACAGAGAGTGGCAAACAAAGAAATTGAACAACCAAGCTAAGATAATGATAGACAAATAGATAGACAGACTGGTAGCCAATCAGATTCTGATAATGGTAAAGAAACATATTCAAAGTTACTGACACAAAACAGAAAGACAGAGACCTACAGGATGAATAAACATTCAAAGAGAAACACAGACTGAAAGGCAGACAGATATTAAATAGTTAACATGAAACAAACAAACCTCCATGTCTTCAATGTCATTTGCAAACTTATCCTTGATCTGAACCTGTATACAGGAGGCAAGGTATTGTCCTACACCTATTGTGTTGTTTCCCATACACTGACACTTCATGGTGTTTGGCTCTCCAGGGATTGCTCTGAAATTACATACATTTAAATACAGTAAAACATTTCTTGACACCTTCTCTTCAAAGATATGTGTCCAATCCTTTTCCTTTTTTTTCTTTGATATTTTAACTTCTATATTTGAGATCTCAGACCATTACTTCTTTTGCCACATACATAAGTGTTAACATATGAAAACTTTCAGAGAACCGATGTACTACTTGACTGAAGCTAACACAAACTTTCCTAATAGTACAAGATCTCTAAAATGGGGTGACCTAAAAAACTTAATTCGGGGTGAGTATTGCCTGGAAAATATGTATTGCAATATGTCATGTCTGTATTGTGATGTGTATCAAAATTCACTGATGGTCATTAATAGCATTTATGACCTGAATGTTGATATTGCACATTTTTTACAAAAATAATTAGCAATTTTCTTGAATTTAATAAAATATGAAGAAGAAAGTGAAGCCATCTTGCTTACAATTCCACCAAAACATACAGTAAGTGTAATAATCACATCAAGCATTTAGAAAACAATAAATATATCAACATTTGAAAACTTCTACAAGCAAGAAACAAAATTACTGAAAAAGAGGTATATATTTATTTTGCCTGATTAGAAAGTGTTTAAATCAAAATGATCTAAAGATTTATTTCTTGCAGTACAATCATGACAAGGGATAAACACAAGCAAAACTATAATCACAAATTATCATATTGATAAATATCCTACTTTGATTAGCAAAATGAATAATATAGTAAATTAATATTATCAGTGATTCCAAACCTTTCTTGGATTGAATCGGAGAATCTCGGACTGATTAGTATTTAACAATCAGAAGAAACAAAAAAAAACCAAAAGAAACTAATTTGGCTGACTAGAAACAATATAATTGTGACTATCAATATTAAACTAATAATATAAATTGATCAATGATATAAAGTTGGAAACACTGTCAAATTATTAATTTCTACAATAAAAGCAAGAACACAATATATTTAATGTGACTTGATATAACAGCCTTTTACAACTGGGAAAAATTGGAAGATGTCAGCTTATCTAGCGCTGTTTGAAACAAATGATTAGCGACTTAACATTCTTTTACATAAACTTGTTTACGTATCATGGCCCTCCGAAGTAAATCCGTCAAAGTCCGGAGTTCATTGTGTTTACAAAGGAGACATTAAGGCATAGTCATGCTCTTCTTCAGAAATAGTAGCATGTGAAACGATATCTCCTGCAGTACTGAAGTCTCTTTCTAAAGGGACAGATGTTGCTGGTATGCAGAGCAACTCTCTTGACAACTATATATATATATATATATATATATATATATATATATATATATATATATATATATATATATATATATATATATATATTCAAAGGCAAGCAGCTTAGACCATGATATGCTATTGCATAAGTACATATCAGGGTCTATATTGTTTGATGACTTAATAATCCTTAAAAAAAACTGCATAGAGTGAGATCTGCCAGCACAATCTGCAATGATGGATCTAACTTAAATGTGAGTCTATGCAGTAGTTATTCGCTTAAAGCAATTAATATCCCCCTTAGCAAAATCAATGCTTGCTGGACAGCTTGACATGATGTGACCATTATACAATAAAGCTATGGCATGGTGTCTACCGAAGCACTATTAACCTTTCTCAAGACTGGGCATAAAAAAATGTAGTTGCAACTTCTTTCTCTCATGAAACCATCAAAAATGAAAAATGCCTATGCAATTTTAATAATAGTAATTACAGTACTTTGGAGAAAAAAATGATGGAAGTCAAAAAAGGTATATCATAATTTGGGAATTTTGTGATTTATCATCCCCCATAAAATTGGCAGAACAGAACTTCTCTTGTGCAAACTGATGTGATCTCAATAATTGGGTCATAATGACAAAAGGAAACATACATTTCTGATTTGGTCACAGAAGTGTCACATTCAACCAGTGTCAATTTTTCTAAAAATGTAATACTCATTCAGCTATTATGTTATGGACAATGAGTGATACAGTGTTTTTTTCCCATACTTTTCTATCTAATGATCCTTACTTAGCAGTTCAATATGTAACTAAAGGTTGTGCAAGGTAATATACACAAACCTATACGTGTTTTCAGTGATTGGGAACTGCTGGGACCTTTAGCCACAAAAAAAATATTACAATTTTGCTAAATGTTAAATACACAAAGCAATAAACCATAATAATTATGAACATAAACACCTACTTGACAAGGAAGCTGAAATACACATTGGAATCAACAACATTGATGTGGCAGTATTTGATCTCCTGGGTTAAAGTGGAAGCTCGTACACCTGGTAACTGTCCCTTCAACAATATATCCTTGGGAGGCCTGGATGCCCATTTTATCTGAATTTAATAACATGACAATGATAACACAGGTACATGTTACATAAAGGAATATTAAAATCACCTTGCAATAACACTCATCCACTTAAATATTCAAATTACCTTGCAATAACTCATCCACTTGAATATTCAAATCACCTTGCAATAACACTCATCCACTTGAATATTCAAATCACCTTACAATAACACTCATCCACTTGAATATTCAAATCACCTTGCAATAACTCATCCACTTGAATATTCAAATCACCTTGCAATAACACTCATCCACTTGAATATTCAAATCACATTGCAATAACTCATCCATTATTACATAGAAAAATGTCATTACATTGGGACATGTCATTACACTGAGACACATCATTACACAGTGACATGACATTACACTGGGACACATTATTACATAGAAAAATGTCATTACATTGGGACACGTCATTACACAGACATATCATTACACAGAGTCATGTGATTACACAGGAAGACATCATAAATGGTTTTAAAAGCAATATTCTGAAATCTCACCTTAATTTTATTTGCAAGTTTGTCATCAATTTCAACATTTCTCCCAGCTTCATCAATTAACTTCATACCAGCAATATAGACATAAGAATTTATTTTAAATATACAAAAAATATAACCATAGAGGTTAAACAATTATTTCCAAATACTCTGTAAATAAACAAGAGGACCATGTGGTCCTGATATTGCTAACCTGGGGATATAAACCTAGAGCATGATGTATATAAGTGAGAATTTACTTATTCATACATACATGCAGCCACAAATAGAAACTGTGAATAGCAACTTAAGACTATAAGCATAAAATTATTTATAATTATTTTAGTTCATTTAAACTTGAAAGTTAATGTACTCACTAAAACCCTCTAATGTGTTGCCTGCTGGCATCTGGATCTCCTGGTTCAGTTCTACTGGAGTTGTCTTCCCCTCTTTCTGATAGCTCAGCACAATATCAGAGATGCGGCCACTCGGATTGACCTTTACTCTCCTCTCGACTGATTTCACATTTCTGTATCCCTACAACACAATGTACATTCAAAGCTGCATGAAATTTCGTGTCTTTCTCTGAGCTCATAAATAAAGCAAAATATTAAAAACAACTGCAGCACATAAAACTATATAGACCAAAAACGTTTAAGTCTAACAAATTTTAATGTTTTAACAAACATTTAAATTATGCTATAATTCAGGCAAATCTAATCAGGTCATTCACAAATGGCAGGGGTCTCAAACACAAAAAACGCTGAGGGCTATATGAGGGCATTTTTGATGACCCGCAGGGAGCACCAACTTTGTTATCTTTCATGACACCTTGTGGACGCCAATCATTTAGTCACCCAATCTCACCAATTCATCGATTGATGGTTCTCAAATTTAATCAGGTCATCCATAATTGGTCACCTAATCTAATCAAATCACCCACACCTGGTCCTCTAATCTAACCAGGTCATTAATGTATGGTCACCAAATCTCATTAATTCATCCACACGTGGTCCTCTAAATTATTCAAGTCATCCATGTATGGTCACCCAATATCATTAATTCATTCACACATGATCCTCTAATCTAATCAGGTCATCTGTGTATGGTCATCCTATCTAATGAAATCACCCAAATATGATCGTCTAATCTAATCCTACTGCTAATATTCCTACTGCTTTACAATTTTACCTCACCCATGTAAATCACTACCTGCAGATCTATTTTTGCCGTGATAATCTGTCCCTCTTTGATCTTCTTCAAAAGTATTGGATCTCCTGTCAGAGTTCCTGTACCTCCACTAGAACAGTCCATGGAATAGCTGGGCAGACTCTGTGCACCAGTAAGCTGTAATCAAACACATCTTTTTAAGAGAATTCAATCAAGCACACCTTTAAGTTGATCTTACAGGTCAATAACAAGGGCTGGATGTAATAAAGTTTAGAGTTGGAGATTGATATTGTGTGTCAGTGATACAGGACTTTACTTTTGTAAATCACTTTCAACTGGCGTACAGTAAAAGTTTATCGCAAACTCAGCATCAGAACTTGATAATTTCCAGGCATGGCAGTTGAACCTTTTTAAAGAATATTCATTAGTATTTAATCCAATCATAAATTACTGTGCAATCATTATGTATTATACATTCAACATCAATAATGCACAGTGCTCTACACCAGATTTAACTTTACCTGATATGGTCTTAATTAATATTAAATTAATTAATTATATATGAAAATTCAAACTGATAAGTTACTTGGGTCTTGCTATACATGTTTTTCCAATATCGCTGCAAATGTTTATTTCAATGGTTTTTTTCTTCAAATTTTCTATTGAGAGGCTGAAACAAAGCTAAATAATTCATATAGTATTCATATTGATAATTTGAAAGGTGTTTGTAGATGACATGCCTGACTGTTCTTATGTTTTACTGTAGATATGACAGTTATGGCAAGAATAATAATTCTTTCTTAAAACATGAATATTAAATCTGTCTGTTGCATAAAACAGAGGCTCCGATGCAGGCCAGTCTTCCAGAAATACCTAACTGATACATGTTTTATGTCATGTATCCCAAATATGGCCTAGATTAAAACCAACGATTTTTACTCTGGGAAAGAAAAATTTCTTTTTAAAAAGTTTGTTTACAAGAACCCTACACTAGTTTCTGAATTAAGGTCAGGAACAAGGTCAGCATTAGAAATGAAGTTTCCATTATTAGTGTTTATGAAAAATTAAACTTACAATAGCATGTAATGGAATAAAAACAAATTTAAACTAACAAACAAACAATTAAATTAAATCAAATATATATATATATATATATATATATATATATATATATATATATATATTTGATATATAGAAAATTAAACATTAAAATCTGGGTTCCCACAGGTAACTGGATTAAAAATTCCTTTACTTCCCAAAGGGTTCAATTTCTATGACCTTGAATTTCATGTCAACACACACACACATTAAAAACAATTTACCATATTTCTCCAATAATAAGCCCATGCTTAATGACAAGACCACCCCACTTATATTCTGGCAAAAATCTATGAAAGCAATGTCCTAGGATAACTACATAACCAATTATTCCATGAATGTATGTGGTCGACCCCTTGAAATTATCATGGGAGAATGAATGTCAATAAATTTGTAAACAAACTTCCCTGTATCAAGTTTTCCTGTCTTAGTGTCAACATTGCTTGATTATTCTTTGATAAACCACAAGTAACCATATTTTACAACATTCATTTAATGCATGTTTCCATGTCTTGAAAAAGAATGAAATGCCAAATCATCGCTAAAAAAAGAAGAGCAAGAAAAAAATATAAACTTAAAAGATATCGATACTTTCCATGGTACTGTTTTGAAACTGACTGGAATATCGATTTTACATGGCTTCTTTAACAATTTACATTATCTTACAATTTAATTTGGTGTATACATGGTCTCTTACTTGTAGATCTTCATGTTTCTGTCTCATCACTACATTTTATATACAGTTAAGGTCTTCATACACGTATCTTTCCAGGGAATCTTGCTTGTAGTCAACATAGTCCTGCAACGCTTTAACATAATGGGATGTCATTTGCTAGGTGAATCACCTATTTTATGGCCCTTGACAACATGACCAAGCTCAAGAACCATTCAACATGTTTGAAGTAATTTGGTATTAATACTGTCTCACGGACTTACATGTGTCTTATATGGATTTAGTTTTATTTAAAGAGTTATCACCACCTGATTATGTCCCTGCCTAACTTCTGTTTCTGCAAGATATCTATGAATACAATATATCTAAAGAACCATAATTGTTTTTAATGTTCACTGTGATCGCCACACATTATAATAGCTGTGTTTTTTCAATAGCAACCAACCGATAAATGTTTTTAATAGAAAAATGATACTTTATAGATTCATTGAAATAAATCCCTTTAAATGTTTATACAAATAAACTATATCATGCAATGGACCAGTGATTAATCTACCCCTGCGTCCCGCATCCAGCACGCACAAAAAATGGCTGGGACTCATTAGTTGTTCACATGTGCATTCCTTTGGATGCAAGAAATTTTAAAGGACCAACATCGTGCTTACTGTGAATTTTGTTTAACAGGACTTTCTTTTCACAAGACAAATATTATCTCTGCACCGGTCATGTGGTACTCACTCCTTAACAGTATACTGTTATGGGATGTCATCAGTTCCCCTCATGTTTCTGGTTAAAATGTTGCCAAAGCAGATGATGAAAATTGACCCTAAGTAAAGGGCATTGGATATTTTGTTTAATGATTCAAATTCCACTGATCAGCAGCATTTGGTTTTGTCATCTGATGTCCAGGATGCAAACGTGTGCTCAGCCTCCAGTGTAATACATAAATTACCCAAAAATTCAACAGTTTCAGCCGAAATAGTTAAAAACGGCTTATAGACAATTCGGCCCAACTTGGACCAAAAGTAAGACAATTCGGCCCAACCAAAGACAATTCGGCCCAATTTTAAAATACAACAGACAAGTATTTATTTGTAACATATATTTTGACAATTCTTATATAATATGTTTTATAATAAAATTTGGAACATTTTGTAAACAAGATAAATGTTTTCCGAAGTTATAATGGTTAGGAAAAAACTGGAGAAAGAAAGGAGTATGGTAGAGCTGTATGCTTGGTCTCAAAAACTTAATTCTCAAGCAAAACAAGAGATATTCTCGTATTGAATGTACTTTTTACAAACAAATTTATACAGATAAAATGGTAGAAAATTCCATAATTAGTTATTTTGCAATAATTTGACATAAATTTAAGTCAGAACATGATTCTGTTTTGCTGTTATATGTTACGAAAATGATAGAAAAATGTGCACAATGAAAGATGCATCTTCACCAAAATTTCTTGTATTTTAAATTTCATTTAATTTGATAATGAATATTCAAAACACCACAAACAAAGTTGTCAAATTAATACCATTGTAATCATAACAGTTTCCGATTCAAAATATTAGCGCGAAAGTTTACAACGTGTATGCCTTTTTAGTCGATCCAAACATATAACATATGTATCAGAGACATACGACAAGAGACTGTTCATTAAATATGTAATCGTTTTCACTCAGTTTTCCCGTTTGATATGTATATTGATGTATCTCAATGTGTTTGCAGAATCATTGTACTCAATACATTTGAGCGGGACTCATTATTTGAATATATGCAAGTCCTGTGACTCATTGGGATGAAATTGTAAATTAATCACTGATGGACCACATTCTCAGTTTACAAGTTTATTGATTATATAGGATTGTGACCTGTTATGGGAGACCATCTGTCTTGAGAGACCATCATTTTTTGGCAAAAGAGGTGGTCTTTCAAGACATATTCTATTGTATTAATAGAAAGTATGGAACTTACATGTGGAATAAATAGAGATCTGAGCAGATATATAAAACAGAATATGAGCCCCCATTATGAAAAACAACAATTTAATCAACTGGATAAGTAGGTACGTGGATGTCAGTGCACTGATATGTCATTGGAGCTATTTCTGCTTGTACTTTCAAGCATTGCTTGCTTCTACCACCCAAACTGTTATTGTCGACTTTCCAGACATCCGGTCCCTTTGACAAATGTTTTACAAGAGAATTTCTTTTAAATTCAATCTTGGAGTCTCTAATATTATCACTCTTGCAGGAAAAATATAGGCTGACTTCTATACTTCCAAACAACTGGGTCTGGAAAAACTAAACTCTGACAGTTTCAATATAATGATCAAAGTTAACCTTCTCTTTCTAGTCTGTCGGACGGTTAAATAAACTATGGCTTAATTAAGAATCACTTCCTCTCCCAACACAGACATTCCAAATAATTGCGGTATAGCAATTTAAGAAATACATGTCACCATAAATCTAATTGATTGTTCTTGCACCCAAATTAATGTGTTCTTTATAGATCAACAGAAATTTGCATTCTTACAATATGTATCTATGTTTTGGTGCATAAAAGTATGGAAATCAAAAGCCACTTATATAAAGTAAGAGCTCTGTACATATTAGTTTTGGAATAAACCGATATTTTTTTCTTCATACATGGTTACAAAGTTCATAGTATATGCATACGCGAATTTGCAATCATCATCACCCAGCTGCTTGCCTTTAGTCTACTAGAGTACCTATCAATTTGCCTGTAGACTGAATGAACACGAATGTCTCTTAGTTGTTGAGTATATCCTGATTCTCTCATACTGCTATCTCTTCAATTACTTGTTTTTTCATGATGAGGAATGTACAATGAAAGATCAGCTACTGAAAAGCAGGAATATGGTCTGGGGACTAATGAAAACAATTTCAAAACTACAAATAAAGATGTGTAGGACACATGGGTTATTATGGGCATACAACACAATGGGAATGTTTCATGGTTTTTACTCATTGTCAAATCAGATTATATCAATGGTTACAAGAAAAATAAACATCTGCCTGAAGTAAAGCAGAGGTATTTCCTTCCGGTTATCTGATAAACCTGCAAGTAGCTTCCTGTGGGACTGTTATTCTTCCCTTAATTCTCCAAAGTTTTTCCTCTAGTAAATATACTGTCTGCCAAGTATTGTCATCTATCCTGTACTGAGAAATATTACATCCACAAAACCACAAACCAAAACTTGCTGCATAAGAACCAAACCCACAATGAACATTGTGTGATGTGATCAACACGGGCATGAAACAAGTTGAATCAGGTTCCAAGTGTTGTTGCAAACATCCAAATATAGAAATCATAGTCTTTGGACCATTCCTTGACCTGCAATGTAGGCACTCAAAATACTTTGCCTGTTTCCATGGCAAGTTATACAAAATGTACACAGGCATGCAAATATCCAGATGCAGATAACCAGTCTGAGAAAAGGGAAATTTGATACTACTTATAAACTGTTCATCCTGGGAATGCAGGGCAAGTAAAAATCCAAGTAAGATTTAGTGAAATGTGAAATTCAAGTGTCTTGACACATTAACACATTAACCAATGACAACTTTACGGGGCATGTGGTAGTAGCCTGTAGTCTTTGGACCATTCCTTGACCTGCAATGTAGGCACTCAAAATACCTTGCCTGTTTCCATGGCAAGTTATACAAAATGTACACAGGCAAGCAAATATCCAGATGCAGATAACCAGTCTGAGAAAAGGGAAATTTGATACTACTTATAAACTGTTCATCCTGGGAATGCAGGGCAAGTAAAAATCCAAGTAAGATTTAGTGAAATGTGAAATTCAAGTGTCTTGACACATTAACACATTAACCCCTGACAACTTTACGGGGCATGTGGTAGTAGCCTACTTCCAAGGTCTGTAGCGTCGAGGTCATGCACGAGAAACTAAAGTGGGTGGTATCATAGAAAGGTAGACAGATGTTGCTCTACAATGATAGCAAATAATCTGGACATTTTAGTTGCACTTTTTTTTTTTAACCTGTTTTTTTTTTTCACCCAAAATTTGCCCATGGTCATAATCTGAATTTGTATCCAGATTTTAAACTTTATGGCTTCAGATCTATGGCAGACCGGTTTGCAGTGCACACAGACAGGTGAACCTCTAGGACAAGGTGGACATTTTGAATAAAGAGTCTTCTCCATATGAAAATTATGGGTATGTTAAGCTAAAAAAAAAAAAAAATTAAAAACAATTAAAAACATTTTGTTTTAGCACAACTAGAAATTTGTCTAATGGAATATTGTTTAGAAGTCAATCTATTAGGATGTATTCATAAATAGTCCCCAAAATGTGTTTCCTATTTGCATTTGATGCGGAAACAGCAAAACCCTCCAGGGGATAATGTGTTAAGATATGCAGACTAGCCAATAATGATACATGAATTGCAATGATTCACCACTGCAAATTTCCATGCTTTCCTCTACATAATTCCCAAAGCCAACACAGTCATCCATCCTACACTACCTCCATTACAAAAGTGTCTGGGGTCACAATGCAGAACCTGTCAAATATATGATACATCTTCCTGCAATGACTGCACATATCAAATTTGGTAATAAAATATTTGATTGTTGCAACTGTAATATTTGACATCTCAACCCAAACCAAGAACCTAGGAGGGGCTGGACCCCAAATATCCAACCTCTTGCAGATGGTCAACACACAGCAACATAAACTATAATATCTAGTGCAATTTCACGCGTAGAAAATGTGGTAATGGGCAGACAGATGGGAAAAAAATAACATAATATCAAAAACAATTTAAAAATACTGTAGGAATGAAGAAAAAAGAAAGAAAAACCATCAAAGCCTGGGTTAGCAGCTGACCATCTATCCAAGATCAGTAGTTTTCTCCATGTTGTCCACTTTCTTCCATCATAGGTGCAATTTAAAATCACAGTAAATACCTTGTACAAAATTTACTAAAAATCAAAATAGCAATATTTTCTAAAACATTTCAACAAGGGCTCATTAGTAGACTGTCATTTACTACAATGCTGCAAAATGTATTTGAATGCTTTCACTTTGCACAAAATAGTTTTTAACAAGAAATAACCTACTTCTGTTTCTGTGCTGTAAAATATCACTCACCCACCCATACAATCTCCTGAGACCATAAAAACACAAGTTTCATAAAACAAGTCATCACATGTATGCAGAAAACTTGATTGTGCAACAAGAATATGGTCTTAAATGACAGGTGGTCTCTCAAAGCAATCTCTAATTTCAAGCTTTACCATACTTTAAACCTGTAGCATTTCAAACCCAAATTTGTTTTCAGTTGTTTTCAATTAAAAGGAATAAGAAAGGTTTCACACTCTGGGACTAAACATTTCATTCCAATGACAATGAGTATAAAGTTCATTGTTAAATGGAGTGATTTACTGTATAAATTGTGAAAAATTCAAAAGTTTAGACATTTATTCTCCCCACCCCCCCCCACCCCTCAGACCCTGTTAATATTCACTATTAAAATATGTTTTGACTGCAACCAACTGACCTTGGATTGGAAATCTTTCTGGCACTGTGGGTAATGGTGTGGGTGATATTTCTTTATGTGGATCTTATGCAGATCTTCCCTGTTCATTTTACCACAGTAAACACACCGCTTCAACCTTCTTTCTTCTTTTGATTTTTCAAACCCCTCCCTTGAGAAGACCAGTTTAGTCCTTATTTTCTTCATGGTTTCTTGGTGTGGAGTGCCTCTTATCTTTTCATTATGCTCACTCACATTGGATTTGAATTTTGTTTCACCACTAGCAGTCTTCAAGCATGTTACTGCCATTTCAGAATCCTCATCATTATGACATCTCAAATGCATATTCTCAGGAGAAGAAACTGACTGAGCACTGCTCTTGTTACAGTTTTCAAAATATGTTGTCTTAATAGTGTTCCCTGCAGTGGTCTTGTCTGTATCGTAGTTAAAGTTATTTTCTTGAAAGCTAGATTTTTCACTTGTAGATTGTTGGTTGACATTGAGGGAATTACTGTCATTAAAGCCTGAAAAATGTCCATATTTAGTTAAGTGTTCCTTCTTTGCTTTGTCACATTCAATTTTTCCACTGCAATCTTCAATATCCTGACTTTGATTACCAACTCTACAGTCTGATTGTTGCAGAACAGACCCTAATCCAGAAAATTGCTGAACAAAATTATTTGCAAAAAGTCGTCCATGCCTTCTTGGGACTAGAGTTGAAATTTTGACAGGTTTGGCAACTCCTGAATTGAACTGCTGTTGCTGAACTGCTGTTGCAAAGTTATACTCCATACTTAACAGTTGAAGTGCCTCCTTATTAGATGCAAAAAGCCTCCCACCAGGGCTGTATGCAGAGTATTGGGACTGTTCCGTGAGAGAATGCCCTCTGTAGCCTTTATGGTAACGTGACATCTGAAAGAAAACTGCACCGATATAAAATTTCAAGATTCAGGAGATATCTTTACCTCATGAAAGATCATCAGTCCACTTAACTCCAAACCAACCCTTGGTATATACAGCTAGCTGAAAGCATTTTGATATGCGCCCTCTTGCTAATGAGTTACTTCCCCTTGCAAATAAAATCAGAAATTTTTTTTTTATGCATTCAATATGAATACTTTCTTTCATCAGGTCCCAAAGAAAAGTAAAATATGTATATAAAAGATTTCAACTGGAAACGTGTTTAATTACCACAGTTCCCGACAGCGCAAGGCTGTGGGATTCGGTGCTGGGCTTTTCCCTCTTCACTCGCCATTACTAGGGGAATCCTTGTTAGTTTCTTTTCCTCCGCTTAGTAATATGCTGTTCAAGAGTACGTGAAACCGCTTAGAGGCAAACGGGTGGACCCGCAATAAGTCGACCCGGGGAATTCAACCAGGCCGTTCAGACTATTTCAGGTTTTTAAATTTCAAAGCAATAATGGATGCCAAATGTAGTGCTCTGTAATGGACTTATGTCAATATTTTAAAATGTTAGGAATAAATACTTGCATCATTTTGCCTGATCTTGTTAGAATTTTCTACTACGGTATTTCGAAATGAAATGTTTTTCCTTCTTAATGCAAATTAGTTAATAGCTGTTTTAAAAGCGGTAGGTATGATTTTGCAAGTTTACACTGACAAATATTTTAGTTTTAAAAAAGGGTTAAATTCGAGCCTCCATTATATTTCTGCACAATCTCTAAACGTCTTCTTGATCACCATATTTATATCACAGGGGACCGGTCCTACATATACTATATAATAGTAGTTATTATATAGTATATGTAGGACCGGTCGATTGTAAGCAACGATACGAGCCCGTGTGATTTATATGTGTACCAGTCAACTATTGCAAAATATCATTTTCATTTAATGGAAGCATGTCATTTTCTTACATGTCTTCTATTTAAAAATTCATCTCAAACTGTATTGTTGCCACCTCAAGTTTAAGTTAGGGATAATTTGCAAATGGTACAACACACCAAGCGAATTTTCATTATTAATACTAACCGCTCCGGTGGCCTAGTGGTTAGAGCGTCCGCCCCGGAAGCGAGAGGTCGTCGGTTCGATACCAAAAACTTACAAAAGTGGTACTAACAGCTGCCTCGCTTGACGCTCAGCATAATGAGGTTAGTGTTAGGACTGGTCGGCCTGGTGTCAGGATAATGTGACTGGGTGAGACATCATACTACATGTCTGCGGCATGATGTCTCAGTGCTAGACATCACTATAAACTGCCTCACTGCAGACATCGTAGCGATATGACTGAAAGCTACGTCAAAAATTCTAATCAAACAAACAAACAAATTATTAATACGCGAGTACTCCTTTGATGTTTGCCCATTCGAAAGAAAGAAGTTTTGAATGGGCATAAAAAGAACTTAACAAACAGTACTGATAAAATTATCAGGAACAGCTTGTCATAATATACTGTCTTAATAATTGAAATCTTAACATTATTACATTGTTACGTTTTCGTTCTCCTATATAATGAAAATAAGACTGAATGATATTAAGCTTGGATTTATCAAGTCTACATGAAACTGAACGACTTATAGACAATTCGGCCCAAAGACAATTCGGCCCAAGACAATTCGGCCCAACTTGGACCGAAAAAAAGACAATTCGGCCCAACTTTAAAGACAATTCGGCCCAATAGAAAGACAATTCGGCCCAACTTTTTCTTCAAACAGCAAGTGGATACTATGCAAGTTTTATATATAGTTGTAACAAATATTTATTTTTAAAAGAAAATACTTAGCAAGATATACTGATATATTTAGAAAAATCGTCGGCACAAGAGTAATAACTGAAATTTCACATACACAAATCGATCCATATTTTGTTTATATTTACTCACAAACATGGTCTCAAAACCTTAATTATCAAGCAAAATACATACGTTACAAGAGATCTTCTCGTATTTGAACGTATTTTTTATGATTTACAAATAAAATTGTACGTGAAAAATGGTTGAAAATTGCATATTTAGTTTTTTTGTGATAATTTCACATACATTTAGTTCAGAACATTATTGCGTTTTGCTATGATGAGTTATAGAAAAGACATCTAATTTTTTTTTTTAAAATGTATTTTATAAAAACAAAATGTAACGTAGAATGGTAACCTTTGTGTCGTAGTGTAAAATAGATATAATTTAAAGTTCCAACAACTTGAATGTACACTTTTGTGAGTAATTAAAATGACCTAAACTGATATACAGTCTCTTATACAGAAAACAAAGTTTTTAGCCGATACAAGTGTACAGTATAGGTAACTTATGTATTTCACTAACGTGAAGCAAATGCATTGCATACAAGGAGGTTTCGTCTTACAAGATTCCGTCTTCTTGGGATCGGATATACATTTGTACACCGCTGCATCAGTTCTTTTACTTAGTGCTAATTCCGTCTACTAAATGAGCCTGATAGTAATGCTCTTCAACCGACGTAATCTTAAATTAATTGGATCAGCAGGTTACAAAACATTGCTGGAACGTCAGACAAGAAAACGGATTAGATATGGTGGCTTGCTACTATGTTATGTATTTTGGAATAGGTAAATATTAGTGATGGGAATCGGTTAGAAGTTCATAATCGATCATCGGTTGCACACAACTTACTGATAATCGATTATGATCGGTTGCTAACTTACTACAAGTAAGTTTTAATTTTTGTTGTTGCAGAGTTATATCTTTGTTCAAACGTTTAAAATGTAAACAAATGTATAGGAGTAATCTCTCTCTCTCTCTCTCTCTCTCTCTCTCTCTCTCTCTCTCTCTCTCTCTCTCTCTCTCTCTCTCTGTGTGTGTGTGTATATATATACCTCAAAAGCAACTTTCTTTGGCTTATCAGTTTTATGCAGCTGAAAGACTTACAATCCCCCAGAACACTTGTATTAATATGTGATTTTACAATTGTTTAAAGTATAGAAAGAAATGTTTTTCTTGCTTGTCATTATTTCCTAATACTACAATCAAAGCCGTTTAAACAAAACAGAAAAACACCAATTACAAAAACTTTCAAATTAACTGAACTATTTATCAGAAAAATCATGTAATTATGTAAACACCGAACATCTAAAGTTAAAATTCTTAAAACTTGACTAAAATGTCCTCCACATTAAACAAAATTAAAGGTTTGACTAGTACAGATCATGTCATTTTTCAGAATACTGATTATTGTAATAACAATGTACCAATAATCTACTTTTAACATTTAAATTGAAACAATACACGAAGAACTGCTTACATTTATTTACCTAACAGTTTAACAGCAAAGTCCCATAATGATTTATAAAATCTATGACTAGAATTCTTAAATGATCAAATGTTATCCATATTACAAGTTAAACAGAAGTTACAATAAAATACAAATCAAATGTTTGAGCAATGCTGAACACAAAAATCATTTTTCAGAATACTGTTTCTTTTTGTGCTTGTTACACCGACACTACCAATAGTTAATGTTTTTGTTTAAGAACATTATCAGGTCCACATTGTCACAACTTAAACGAGCCCGTTTCTTGCTGACAAGATGTCCAGCCAGACTAAATACCCTCTCACTGGATACTGATGATGCCAGAATACTTAGGTACTTCCGAGCTAGTACGCTAAGATGTGGGTAGAACTGGCAGTTTTGTTTCCAACACTGTAACATTGTGAGATTGGTATCATATGGAGCAGCAACTAGATATCTATAAACCTCCTGGTGGATGACATCTTTTATTGGCTGTTGACTTTCACCAAGGCAAGCAACATCTTGCAACCAATCATCCTTGTCAACATTGACCTTTGCTTTATTGTTTGGTGGACTAAGTGTAACCACAGTTTTAGTGTTATCATCTCTGACATTTAGTAATGATGGTGCAATTGGTAGAGGTGGCAATGAGTCTGAAGTCTGTTCATCACTAGTCCCTGGCTCCACTTGGACATTCACTTTAACATCAGCCATATCAAGAGCAACCTTCAAAAGCAGAGCATGTCCATATGCTCGCTCACTGTCAGGTACAAACTCCAGATCCTTCATAGTATGATTCAATAAACAGCCCAACAGAGCTAGATCTTTGTCCTGTGTTCTATTGCCAAGTTCTTGTCTCATTACATCTTTAAGTTTGGTAATTGAAGGTAGATCATCAACATTTGTTTCTATACATTTGGTAAGTTTAAGAAGTATTGGGATAACTTTATGAAGGGTTGGTGATTTGTCTCTGCAAACACTGTTTGTTATATTCAGGAACGGTGAGAGAACTTCCACAAGTTTTTCAACCAATGCTTGTTCGTCAAATGTATAGACATAATTTCTCAATGTTGTGGCTGATGACTTGCTTATGTTTGGGTCGCTGATAACAGCCATAATAGCAAGTGTTTGCTCAAGCAGTTGTTCAATCACGTCACGAGTGCTATTCCATCTAGTTGGAACATCCATCTTGAGTTTGTGTCCTCTACCACCTATGTCAAGTAGTAACTGCTGCTTTCTCATTAACAAATCATTTATGCTCGTGCTTTGATGGAAAAAAGTCAGCATAATGAGGTTAGTGTTAGGACTGGTCGGCCTGGTGTCAGGATAATGTGACTGGGTGAGACATCATACTACATGTCTGCGGCATGATGTCTCAGTGCTAGACATCACTATAAACTGCCTCACTGCAGACATCGTAGCGATATGACTGAAAGCTACGTCAAAAATTCTAATCAAACAAACAAACAAATTATTAATACGCGAGTACTCCTTTGATGTTTGCCCATTCGAAAGAAAGAAGTTTTGAATGGGCATAAAAAGAACTTAACAAACAGTACTGATAAAATTATCAGGAACAGCTTGTCATAATATACTGTCTTAATAATTGAAATCTTAACATTATTACATTGTTACGTTTTCGTTCTCCTATATAATGAAAATAAGACTGAATGATATTAAGCTTGGATTTATCAAGTCTACATGAAACTGAACGACTTATAGACAATTCGGCCCAAAGACAATTCGGCCCAAGACAATTCGGCCCAACTTGGACCGAAAAAAAGACAATTCGGCCCAACTTTAAAGACAATTCGGCCCAATAGAAAGACAATTCGGCCCAACTTTTTCTTCAAACAGCAAGTGGATACTATGCAAGTTTTATATATAGTTGTAACAAATATTTATTTTTAAAAGAAAATACTTAGCAAGATATACTGATATATTTAGAAAAATCGTCGGCACAAGAGTAATAACTGAAATTTCACATACACAAATCGATCCATATTTTGTTTATATTTACTCACAAACATGGTCTCAAAACCTTAATTATCAAGCAAAATACATACGTTACAAGAGATCTTCTCGTATTTGAACGTATTTTTTATGATTTACAAATAAAATTGTACGTGAAAAATGGTTGAAAATTGCATATTTAGTTTTTTTGTGATAATTTCACATACATTTAGTTCAGAACATTATTGCGTTTTGCTATGATGAGTTATAGAAAAGACATCTAATTTTTTTTTTTAAAATGTATTTTATAAAAACAAAATGTAACGTAGAATGGTAACCTTTGTGTCGTAGTGTAAAATAGATATAATTTAAAGTTCCAACAACTTGAATGTACACTTTTGTGAGTAATTAAAATGACCTAAACTGATATACAGTCTCTTATACAGAAAACAAAGTTTTTAGCCGATACAAGTGTACAGTATAGGTAACTTATGTATTTCACTAACGTGAAGCAAATGCATTGCATACAAGGAGGTTTCGTCTTACAAGATTCCGTCTTCTTGGGATCGGATATACATTTGTACACCGCTGCATCAGTTCTTTTACTTAGTGCTAATTCCGTCTACTAAATGAGCCTGATAGTAATGCTCTTCAACCGACGTAATCTTAAATTAATTGGATCAGCAGGTTACAAAACATTGCTGGAACGTCAGACAAGAAAACGGATTAGATATGGTGGCTTGCTACTCTGTTATGTATTTTGGAATAGGTAAATATTAGTGATGGGAATCGGTTAGAAGTTCATAATCGATCATCGGTTGCACACAACTTACTGATAATCGATTATGATCGGTTGCTAACTTACTACAAGTAAGTTTTAATTTTTGTTGTTGCAGAGTTATATCTTTGTTCAAACGTTTAAAATGGAAACAAATGTATAGGAGTAATCTCTCTCTCTCTCTCTCTCTCTCTCTCTCTCTCTCTCTCTCTCTCTCTCTCTCTCTCTCTGTGTGTGTATATATATACCTCAAAAGCAACTTTCTTTGGCTTATCAGTTTTATGCAGCTGAAAGACTTACAATCCCCCAGAACACTTGTATTAATATGTGATTTTACAATTGTTTAAAGTATAGAAAGAAATGTTTTTCTTGCTTGTCATTATTTCCTAATACTACAATCAAAGCCGTTTAAACAAAACAGAAAAACACCAATTACAAAAACTTTCAAATTAACTGAACTATTTATCAGAAAAATCATGTAATTATGTAAACACCGAACATCTAAAGTTAAAATTCTTAAAACTTGACTAAAATGTCCTCCACATTAAACAAAATTAAAGGTTTGACTAGTACAGATCATGTCATTTTTCAGAATACTGATTATTGTAATAACAATGTACCAATAATCTACTTTTAACATTTAAATTGAAACAATACACGAAGAACTGCTTACATTTATTTACCTAACAGTTTAACAGCAAAGTCCCATAATGATTTATAAAATCTATGACTAGAATTCTTAAATGATCAAATGTTATCCATATTACAAGTTAAACAGAAGTTACAATAAAATACAAATCAAATGTTTGAGCAATGCTGAACACAAAAATCATTTTTCAGAATACTGTTTCTTTTTGTGCTTGTTACACCGACACTACCAATAGTTAATGTTTTTGTTTAAGAACATTATCAGGTCCACATTGTCACAACTTAAACGAGCCCGTTTCTTGCTGACAAGATGTCCAGCCAGACTAAATACCCTCTCACTGGATACTGATGATGCCAGAATACTTAGGTACTTCCGAGCTAGTACGCTAAGATGTGGGTAGAACTGGCAGTTTTGTTTCCAACACTGTAACATTGTGAGATTGGTATCATATGGAGCAGCAACTAGATATCTATAAACCTCCTGGTGGATGACATCTTTTATTGGCTGTTGACTTTCACCAAGGCAAGCAACATCTTGCAACCAATCATCCTTGTCAACATTGACCTTTGCTTTATTGTTTGGTGGACTAAGTGTAACCACAGTTTTAGTGTTATCATCTCTGACATTTAGTAATGATGGTGCAATTGGTAGAGGTGGCAATGAGTCTGAAGTCTGTTCATCACTAGTCCCTGGCTCCACTTGGACATTCACTTTAACATCAGCCATATCAAGAGCAACCTTCAAAAGCAGAGCATGTCCATATGCTCGCTCACTGTCAGGTACAAACTCCAGATCCTTCATAGTATGATTCAATAAACAGCCCAACAGAGCTAGATCTTTGTCCTGTGTTCTATTGCCAAGTTCTTGTCTCATTACATCTTTAAGTTTGGTAATTGAAGGTAGATCATCAACATTTGTTTCTATACATTTGGTAAGTTTAAGAAGTATTGGGATAACTTTATGAAGGGTTGGTGATTTGTCTCTGCAAACACTGTTTGTTATATTCAGGAACGGTGAGAGAACTTCCACAAGTTTTTCAACCAATGCTTGTTCGTCAAATGTATAGACATAATTTCTCAATGTTGTGGCTGATGACTTGCTTATGTTTGGGTCGCTGATAACAGCCATAATAGCAAGTGTTTGCTCAAGCAGTTGTTCAATCACGTCACGAGTGCTATTCCATCTAGTTGGAACATCCATCTTGAGTTTGTGTCCTCTACCACCTATGTCAAGTAGTAACTGCTGCTTTCTCATTAACAAATCATTTATGCTCGTGCTTTGATGGAAAAAAGTCAGCATAATGAGGTTAGTGTTAGGACTGGTCGGCCTGGTGTCAGGATAATGTGACTGGGTGAGACATCATACTACATGTCTGCGGCATGATGTCTCAGTGCTAGACATCACTATAAACTGCCTCACTGCAGACATCGTAGCGATATGACTGAAAGCTACGTCAAAAATTCTAATCAAACAAACAAACAAATTATTAATACGCGAGTACTCCTTTGATGTTTGCCCATTCGAAAGAAAGAAGTTTTGAATGGGCATAAAAAGAACTTAACAAACAGTACTGATAAAATTATCAGGAACAGCTTGTCATAATATACTGTCTTAATAATTGAAATCTTAACATTATTACATTGTTACGTTTTCGTTCTCCTATATAATGAAAATAAGACTGAATGATATTAAGCTTGGATTTATCAAGTCTACATGAAACTGAACGACTTATAGACAATTCGGCCCAAAGACAATTCGGCCCAAGACAATTCGGCCCAACTTGGACCGAAAAAAAGACAATTCGGCCCAACTTTAAAGACAATTCGGCCCAATAGAAAGACAATTCGGCCCAACTTTTTCTTCAAACAGCAAGTGGATACTATGCAAGTTTTATATATAGTTGTAACAAATATTTATTTTTAAAAGAAAATACTTAGCAAGATATACTGATATATTTAGAAAAATCGTCGGCACAAGAGTAATAACTGAAATTTCACATACACAAATCGATCCATATTTTGTTTATATTTACTCACAAACATGGTCTCAAAACCTTAATTATCAAGCAAAATACATACGTTACAAGAGATCTTCTCGTATTTGAACGTATTTTTTATGATTTACAAATAAAATTGTACGTGAAAAATGGTTGAAAATTGCATATTTAGTTTTTTTGTGATAATTTCACATACATTTAGTTCAGAACATTATTGCGTTTTGCTATGATGAGTTATAGAAAAGACATCTAATTTTTTTTTTTAAAATGTATTTTATAAAAACAAAATGTAACGTAGAATGGTAACCTTTGTGTCGTAGTGTAAAATAGATATAATTTAAAGTTCCAACAACTTGAATGTACACTTTTGTGAGTAATTAAAATGACCTAAACTGATATACAGTCTCTTATACAGAAAACAAAGTTTTTAGCCGATACAAGTGTACAGTATAGGTAACTTATGTATTTCACTAACGTGAAGCAAATGCATTGCATACAAGGAGGTTTCGTCTTACAAGATTCCGTCTTCTTGGGATCGGATATACATTTGTACACCGCTGCATCAGTTCTTTTACTTAGTGCTAATTCCGTCTACTAAATGAGCCTGATAGTAATGCTCTTCAACCGACGTAATCTTAAATTAATTGGATCAGCAGGTTACAAAACATTGCTGGAACGTCAGACAAGAAAACGGATTAGATATGGTGGCTTGCTACTCTGTTATGTATTTTGGAATAGGTAAATATTAGTGATGGGAATCGGTTAGAAGTTCATAATCGATCATCGGTTGCACACAACTTACTGATAATCGATTATGATCGGTTGCTAACTTACTACAAGTAAGTTTTAATTTTTGTTGTTGCAGAGTTATATCTTTGTTCAAACGTTTAAAATGTAAACAAATGTATAGGAGTAATCTCTCTCTCTCTCTCTCTCTCTCTCTCTCTCTCTCTCTCTCTCTCTGTGTGTGTATATATATACCTCAAAAGCAACTTTCTTTGGCTTATCAGTTTTATGCAGCTGAAAGACTTACAATCCCCCAGAACACTTGTATTAATATGTGATTTTACAATTGTTTAAAGTATAGAAAGAAATGTTTTTCTTGCTTGTCATTATTTCCTAATACTACAATCAAAGCCGTTTAAACAAAACAGAAAAACACCAATTACAAAAACTTTCAAATTAACTGAACTATTTATCAGAAAAATCATGTAATTATGTAAACACCGAACATCTAAAGTTAAAATTCTTAAAACTTGACTAAAATGTCCTCCACATTAAACAAAATTAAAGGTTTGACTAGTACAGATCATGTCATTTTTCAGAATACTGATTATTGTAATAACAATGTACCAATAATCTACTTTTAACATTTAAATTGAAACAATACACGAAGAACTGCTTACATTTATTTACCTAACAGTTTAACAGCAAAGTCCCATAATGATTTATAAAATCTATGACTAGAATTCTTAAATGATCAAATGTTATCCATATTACAAGTTAAACAGAAGTTACAATAAAATACAAATCAAATGTTTGAGCAATGCTGAACACAAAAATCATTTTTCAGAATACTGTTTCTTTTTGTGCTTGTTACACCGACACTACCAATAGTTAATGTTTTTGTTTAAGAACATTATCAGGTCCACATTGTCACAACTTAAACGAGCCCGTTTCTTGCTGACAAGATGTCCAGCCAGACTAAATACCCTCTCACTGGATACTGATGATGCCAGAATACTTAGGTACTTCCGAGCTAGTACGCTAAGATGTGGGTAGAACTGGCAGTTTTGTTTCCAACACTGTAACATTGTGAGATTGGTATCATATGGAGCAGCAACTAGATATCTATAAACCTCCTGGTGGATGACATCTTTTATTGGCTGTTGACTTTCACCAAGGCAAGCAACATCTTGCAACCAATCATCCTTGTCAACATTGACCTTTGCTTTATTGTTTGGTGGACTAAGTGTAACCACAGTTTTAGTGTTATCATCTCTGACATTTAGTAATGATGGTGCAATTGGTAGAGGTGGCAATGAGTCTGAAGTCTGTTCATCACTAGTCCCTGGCTCCACTTGGACATTCACTTTAACATCAGCCATATCAAGAGCAACCTTCAAAAGCAGAGCATGTCCATATGCTCGCTCACTGTCAGGTACAAACTCCAGATCCTTCATAGTATGATTCAATAAACAGCCCAACAGAGCTAGATCTTTGTCCTGTGTTCTATTGCCAAGTTCTTGTCTCATTACATCTTTAAGTTTGGTAATTGAAGGTAGATCATCAACATTTGTTTCTATACATTTGGTAAGTTTAAGAAGTATTGGGATAACTTTATGAAGGGTTGGTGATTTGTCTCTGCAAACACTGTTTGTTGTATTCAGGAACGGTGAGAGAACTTCCACAAGTTTTTCAACCAATGCTTGTTCGTCAAATGTATAGACATAATTTCTCAATGTTGTGGCTGATGACTTGCTTATGTTTGGGTCGCTGATAACAGCCATAATAGCAAGTGTTTGCTCAAGCAGTTGTTCAATCACGTCACGAGTGCTATTCCATCTAGTTGGAACATCCATCTTGAGTTTGTGTCCTCTACCACCTATGTCAAGTAGTAACTGCTGCTTTCTCATTAACAAATCATTTATGCTCGTGCTTTGATGGAAAAAAGTCACCAGTTTGCGCCCCTTTGCAATGATTCGTGACAGTTCTGGTATAGCTAAAGCTCTTTTCACAATACGGTTGAATCTGTGACCATAACAACCAAATCAAGTCCATTGAAGTAAATCAAAAGTCTTGATCTCATTGGCTGCATTATCAGTTAATATAGTTGGTGTTGGAAGATTCCATCGCCTCTGAGTGGCCAACAGGCTTTCTTTTATATTTTCCCCAGTGTGACTGCCTTCAACTTTTCGTGTTTCTAAGACAACACTTTTCAATTCACAATCTTTGGAAATAAAATGTGCAGTCACTGTACTATAACTTTCTGTATTTAATGAAGTCCATGCATCGTGAGTAACAGCTATATCAAAAACATCATGTACTTCCTCTTTCACTTTTTTCTCAGCCTGGTCATCTAGTTTGGAGGACACTAATTTACGACTTGGAATTTCATACCTGAAAATGTAAAGTTTCAAACATTTAGTCCTGGTAGTCAAACAAGACATGTTTTGGAATATTTACTGCGTCTAAATATAGTGAAAACAATGAATTTATCTAATATTTATTTAGACAGGACAGCATTATATTTAATTAAATATTGCTTAATTTAGGTATGAAAATTCAAAATTCAACAGTGTTGACATCTAGAATCAAATGGATTAACACTTTTTTTTTCTTTTCTCACTGTCAGTTTAAATAAATATTACTAATTTTTAATGTTATCATTCAAAACTTACCTTGGATTAAGAAGCATCACAAAGTTTCTAAAATATGTATGGTCAACAGGGCTTAGCGGAAGAACTTTGTCAACGATAAATTTAAAGAGTGCATCATCAATTTCTTTCTGCTTTGTAGCTGACATCCTCTCTGTTGGCTTCTTAAATTGTTCATCAATCTTAGTCTGTTTGGGTGGGTGGGGGGAAACATCAGCACCTCTTGTTGATCCCATTTCCTTATGGTCATGATCAAGATGAAAGGTCAAATTTGTAGTATTGCCTGGAATGTATTTGAAATAAATGTTTTTATATTGAGAAGAAAAAAGAGCAAAAAAACAACAAATTCTTTATGCACAAGTATCTTAACTGAATGTAATGAAATTATTTAAAGAAAATGAGGATTAAAATTAATATTAAATTTGTACATATATTTTAAATTTAATATGCAACATTTTAAAAAGTTATTTTATGTTTTTAAATAGTCACATGTCTCAGGGAATATCTGTAACAAACCTCAGAGATCACTTTTCCATCATTATCGTATATGCCTAAATAGCAGGATAATCTTGTGATTATTAATGTATTTCAATCATAATCATGACATGGAGCTTTATTATGAAAAGAAATATGAAGTATTTTAACAACAACAACACGTGCTATATTAGAGGAAAGCACAAAGTACACAAATGATTTAACACATTAACCCCTAGCGACGACTTTACGGCGTATGAGGTAGTAGCCTACTTCCATGGTCTGTAGCGTCAAGGTCATATATGATACACTAAAGTGGTTGGTATCATTGAAAAGTAGACAGATGTAACTCTACAATGATAGCAAGTAATCTGGATATTTTAATTGTGTTACAAAATACAGAGGGAAAAACAGAAGTTTTTGGACCCGTTTTTTTTTCCACCCAAAAATCGCCCATGGTCGGGTTCCGAATATGTGTCCAGATTTTAGACTTTATGACCTCAGATCTACGGCAGACCAGTCTGAGACGCACACAGACAGGTGAACCTGTGCAAAAAGTAGGATAAGGTGGACATTTTGAATAAAGAGTCTTCTACATACGAAAATTATGGGTCCGTTAAGCCAAAAAAAAAAAAAAAAAAAAAAAAAAGAAGTTTGATTTTTGCCTTTCTGCTCATGCGCCAGTAAACTAACCAATGAAAAACATTTTCTGTATCATTAGTAACCATTTGTCTAACAGATTATTGTTTGGAAATCGATGGATTACGATGTATTTAGAAATAGTCCCCAAAATATGTTTCCTACTCGCATTTCATGCGAAAACAGCAAAAACCTCCAGGGGTTAATGTGTTAATGAAAATAAAATTCTTGATTTAAAATCTTTGATACTGGAATGCCATGAAACGTTTTTCCGTGTGCGTGCGTGCAGCTCATTTAATTTATACGAGGTTGTTCTGTCTCCTAATAATTACATTCGTCGTTGACATTATTTGTTTCCAAATTATCCAAAAAAATTCTAACTATGGAGTATGTTTATATATTTGGAAGTTATGAAGGGAATAAATAATTTAGCTCTACTGTAGTGGATCGGAAGGATAATATCATGGTTGTAAAGCGTATCAGATGATAATTTTGTTTTCGTGTAGCACCACAAAGAAATTAGAATACTGTTCATTTTTTCCACTATGTATTGGAGAATGTGTTTGCCAAAATTACATGTATCCCCGCGTTGATTTCAATGAGAATAGCTGGACCTACCTTTGTTTGCATATTCATTTCTGCGGAGTTTGCATAATACCTTCGCTGTATCTAAATTCTCCTTTGTCGGTGGACCCTAATCCAAAATATGTCCATACACGAGAACGAGCTTTACCTCCAGGATATTGATATATTGTTTTGCGATCACTTTCATCCATGTCACGTGTATGATATTTAGCGGGGTTTTAACATTTTGTTCGGAATCCTCGGTTTTCTTCCCAAAAAGCAAAGGGATTGAACTAGTCTGTGCCGAGCGCTTCACAGTTGTCTCCCTTACCATGCAATCGATTATGGCGTTTCACAATCGATTGGCGAATTGGTTCAATCAACCAACTGATTATCGATTATAATCGATAATCGGAACAACACTAGTAAATATTACCGTATTTCGCACAAGTTGGTCACCCAGCACACAAAATTATGAGAATTGAAAAATCTAGGAAGTCCAAGAAGGACGAGGAAGTCGGAATAGGAAGACTCGAGGAAAAAGGAAACGTTGGTACACTGTAGAGAGCGAGAGGATGATGATGCAATCCGTCATGGACATTGCGCTCTTTTCACCACTCGTTATGACGATGAAATAAATCCAAATTAGACATTGCTAATCAATCTTGTTGAAATCATTTAAGTTTAACTGAAATTATCACTATTAATTTGTTTTTATTAAATTGTTATTTTTTTAGTCTAAGAGGCATATTGTATTATTTCTTCCCATTAATCTTGCCCAGTTCTCTGTTGATCTTGTCTTTTTACTCATAATATCAAGAGAGATCATTCCCTATATAACGTAGCTTAATCCAATTAACTACCCTTCTTATTAAGAGGACGACTTTAAAATCGCCCATCAGAATCAACACAGATGTGTGGGGTTGATTTATCGGACATATGGTGAGATGTGTGTGTGAGTGATGAAAATAGTACATTAAAATCATATCGAAAATCTCATTATTCTTCCAAAATGTAAATTTATATAAACATGTGGTTTTCACCAGAAGACTTCTTGATGTTTTTTTTTTGGCCCTAGATTAAACAATTCTTATATCCCTGATGTACATTTCATTTTTACATGGGCTTGTCACCAGAGGAATTTTTTGCGGTGTCTAGTTGCAGGCCCGCACCTAAGGGGGGGGGGGACAACCATGGCACTTGTCAGGGGCCCGAGCTAGATAGGGGCCCGCGTTTTAAAATATACGCACATATTTGAAACACGAAAGGGGCCCGAACTCTGTCAGCTGCCAGGGGCCCTGAATTTCGTAGGTGCGGGCCTGCTGGTTGGTCCTACATCGTGTGAACTTAACATCAGTGGCCATCCTGAAAATACTTTTAAGACTCCACCCATACATATGGTTATATCAACTTGAGGTTTTCACCAACATATTTCCCACGATACCCAGTTTATCCTAAATGAATATGGTGCTATTCATGCGTGCAATATGGATGTCATCACGGCTCACTTGAAAACCTCGAGGTCACTACTCCTTTCTGAATGGATGGTCATACTGACTTGGTTTTCACCTAATAACTTTGAAACTCATTTGTTAGCATGCCAGGCTTGCGACCGAAAGGGAGCCAGTTCGAATCCTATTATCGAACCAGCCTGTCTAAACCACCATGGTGCATCCTTAGACAAGGCACGTTACTCCGATTGCCTCTGCACTAAATAACCTACTTGTGTTGCTGTGCCGTAAAACACCAAACCAAGCCAAATAAAATTCTAAGTATGTACGCGGTCCTAAATGGAAGTGATGCCAATCTAATATCAAATATGTCCTCCACAGCAGTCAGTTTGAAGATTTTCTCATCACCTAAGAATATAAGACAGTTTCTCAACGATTAAGAAGAAGTCTTATCTTGAAATCCTGGAAATTGGTTTGTACAGCGTCGTCAGTCCCTTTGCATGAATCTTTTTAAGACTTATCATTTATTGAAACAAAGTTTTAAAAAAGTTAGAAACAAATTGCAGGATATGGATCAAAACTAGATATTATGAGGACGCAGATTTCTGAAAGCACTATTTCATAATACTGAAATGGTGAACGAATATAGAGCATCTGTTGAACCTGATGCATCCATTCATGATACACGTACATACATATATACATTAGTATGTCCGTATGTCTGTAAACTCACATACAATGATCAAGATTCCTCTTATTGTGCTGGGTTATCCTTGTTTTTGGCTACAACATCTATATAGGTCACAGAAACCACAAGTCCCCATTCTGAAATTATCCTTTTCTTATCGTTTATTTATTGATCTATTTCTGTGCAACAATTTATTTCACAATAAGCTTAAGAGTATTTGGCAGATTTTGACACAAATATGACAGATTTTAACATTAACTTATAAATAATCCAATTACGGACCTAGGTCTACGTAACTTTAAAAAAATTTCAGTCAAATCGCTACGATGTCTGCAGTGATGCAGTTTATAGTTATGTCTAGTACTGGGGCATCATGCCGCAGAAATGTGGCATGATGTCCCACCCAGTCATATCCTGACACCAGGCCGACCAGTCCTAACACTAACCTCTTAATGCTGAGCGCCAAGCGAGGCAGATATTAGTACCATTTTTTGTAAGTCTTTGGTATGACTCGACCAGTGATCGAACCCACGACCTCCCGCTTTTGGGCCGGATGCTCTAACCACTAGGCCACCGGAGCGGTCCAGAATAAGGTTATCCACTTTGTAGGAAGGTCACCATATTCAGTGACAGGTTGGCATTTTTTTGAAGAAAAGAAAGAGAAAAAAAAAGATGCAAGGCAGTTTTGCCAGGATTAATATATTCTATCAAGTGAATTTTTTCAAAGGCGGATCTATTTTTAAAAAAGCCACATTCTTTAGAAAGTTGGCAATGTTCAATGCAGGCTTACATCATGGATATAGCAGCAAAAAATACAAGGAAGGATGCTGCGAAAGTATGCAGGATTCCACCCTTTTTCAGACCAGAAATAAAAATTTCATACCTAACCATGTGACAAGTTATTGACCTGATGATAGCAACAGAGGATAAATTTTTCAGAAAATTAGAATTTTTTTTTTTATTTTTTTTTTTTTTTGGGGGGGGGGGCATATTTTGAGTGTGCTTAATCTATAGCTCATGTTCGCGATATCTTTATAGATCAATTTTCAGGACGCACTGAAACACATTCGTCGTCCACCATTTTTTATATTGGCCTTGGTCACTTTTTCTAAAATCTTGACCGCATGTTATTTCAAGCGTATTTCTTACATACAGAAATGTTGGGTGAATATTCACCAGATATTTAAGAAGCTTTTATTATGTTCATTTTTATCACATGGTCCCCCCCCCCCTTCATGTTTGTATAAAATACTAGATTATCGAGTCGTACACATGTTAATATTATGTCAATTTGAAAATTTTGTTTAATACATAATTAGGGTGTACTGAATTCAAATATGAATTCATCTTTATGATATTGTTTCAAATTAAATCACAACATGTATCCAAAACAACTCGTCTTAGGTCACATTTTGCACAATTGTAATCGTGTTCTTTCAAGCCGAAATTTGTACATTTCTTACATATGGTAATATAGAAATATTTTGTGAATATTCAACTTTAACAATAAATGTACTTTTTCATCGTTTCAGGTACTTCTAAAGCCTTTTTGTTTAAATGCCTTCCCCTTCATATTTTACATTAAGTACCATATTGAAGAATCATACAAAAGTTAAGCTGATCTAAAATCACAATTTACTAAACAGAAAATGCCACTTTAGAATTAAATTGTGATAAGATCTGGTCAATTTGTATGACTTTAAAATTAATGACAAAGAATAAACAAACAGACAAATTACTTGCACTGAATACTTCCACAATTCTACTAAGGTTGTCAGTCACAGGGACAATTATTGAAAAATTTCTTTCACTCTTTCATACTGTAATTGTTTGGTGTAAAGGGTGTATATTGCAATATTAAATTTTGTATTTTCATAATTCTGATAAAATTTGAGCAATATCCTACACTTCATGAAGTAGTAGTAAACTGAAATCATAATGCGAGTAGGAACTGGCAGAGTTCTCATGGAATATTAATAATTATTTCATTTTTTAAATAGTGACATGTACAGATCGACTGTTTATTCAGAATAGATATTCCCAATAAATGTATTTAACTGGTTTTCTTCTTTAAAATAATTTAAATTTGACCTTTTTTTGGTCTATAATGAACGCGAAAATTTGAAATGATTAGGCCTACCAATGCCTTTATTTGTAAATACAAGTTGTTGTCTAATCTCGAAAATATATTACACACAAAACAACTGTACAAACATTTATATACATTTAGTATAATGAATGAAAACAAGTGTATTATCTGATTCCTTGGTATACATGTTCACTTTTTCATACAAAAATGGGTTGTTTTTTTTAAAAAAGCAAAACAATTTATGCCATATTGTTGTAATTATTTACGTTTGTTACAGACCTGCATGCTGGTAAGAGTTACAGCACTTGCTAGCATGGGTGATTAAATGTAATTCGTTTTTTTTCTTCTTCTAATATTTACACAATATAGCATTATTTAAATAAAAATGTTATCCAAAGCAATTAAAAAAGTAGCTGTATCTCAGTGCATACATTCATTTATTTTGTTTTACTCTATTTTGAAAAACGAAATTCTCCTTTAATTTCCCCAGAATATGTTATACATAAGGCCCAGGGGCTCCCGAGTGGTCTAAAGCTCTCTCGATTACGGATCATTGCCATCTCACCTCTGTGTGGGTTCAAGTCTCTAATCCAGTCAATGCAGGTATACGAGAAAGCTTGCCAGTAGCATATCATGGGTCGGTGTTTATTTTCCGGAGGTGGGAGTTCCGGATTCTTCCTCCATTAATAATGGCCACCTTGTATAGCCTTTCGTGTGCTGAAAAATGGCATTAAAACCCAACAATAACAACAACGTAAGGCCCAATGGCAGATGCTAAATATAAACAGTTAACCTTTAAACCATGGATACAATGGGATATAATAATGTAAATGTAGATTTATCCTCAATGAGCCAGGCCTTCTTGCATGAATTTATCAGCCATTCTCAAAGGTGTAGATAGAGTTATCACATCAGAACCTTAGTCAGTGAAGATGGGCCTATGTGGGTAAATCTTAGTCTGTGCCTGACTGAAGCAATACAATATACTTCATAAACCTTATGGATTGACAAGTTAATTAAAAGATTAACACAAAATTAAAAATGAAATTTATTTAAAATATGAATGGGTATACATGCATACGTTTCCATCTTAAACCTGAATTGGCATCTTAAGATACAAGGATTCCATAAGGTGGACTGCAGAAATGTTAATGCAACACTTGGCCTAACATCTAGAACCGAAAGTCAACAAGGGATCACTTTAGAAAGCAATTCTGTTACTAATCACAAAATCAAAATTTAAAAAAAATAACACTGCAGATTCTGCTGCCTCAAATTTATCCTCTAGCCATTTTCATGCAAAAAAGTGGACATTCTAATGGCAAATTTATGTTTGAATGTTTTTATGCCAAATTTATAGAATGTCTGTGCCTTTCATGCCAAAGCAATGATAAAAAGCATCAATGAATCATGATACAGGATCATGCTTCCTATACCATTACACTGCCTCTACTATTTGTCTTAAAAAAATGTTTCTGCAACATGCGCATCATTTCACTGCATGACAACATGTTTGATATAATAGAATCAAAGTGAACTCGTGGAAAAGCCAAGTCCAAGCACATCCAACTGTAGAAAGTAGATTAAAAAATATCACCTAATTCTTGACATGGCCATTATTAACAATTTTTTAAACATGTCTGAAAAGTGACCCCCCAAAAAATCTATGAAAGTACAAAATTTCCAGCTTAAAATGTTTATATGGCAAAATGAATTATATCTTATTAAATTGTAATTGACCTCTATACTTTATAATGATATGCATTAATGTATATATATATATATATATATATATATATATATATATATATATATATATATATAGCTCAATAGGATAAAGGCTGTTAATTGAAACCAGGAAAGAAATGCATTCATGAATAGAGGTGGACATAAATTCAAGAAATACTGTACCTGGGGCAACAGGTATTGCAGATGTTGTAAATACATACAAATAAAGCTAAAAACAAGAAAATGAAGTGTTGTATATGCATAAAAAGAAAAGTACTCAGCATTATTCTCCACCTTGGAATAAAATAATCAGAAACAGGAACAAACTAGGCAAAGTCAATACATGCCGAAATAATACATTTATATTTTAAAAACATCATAGCTTATCACTATAAAGACATCCAAATAAATCTGAATCTACAGTCACCTCATGTAGTGAGTATATAATTTTCTACCATTAATCACATCTTTATCGATATAACAAATTACACAAGGCATTAACAATACATGGCAAAACTTGTTGAAAATCCAATGTTTTCCTACAAAATTTTATTTCATTGAAATACAAACCATGAAATATGAAAGTTTTAACTCAAAAGATGCATTTTTGTATTTAAAAAAAATAAGCTTGAATAACAAAACCTATTCAACACTCAATGTATGATCTTTCATCTTCCTAACTAATGTGATTAATTATCTATGAAAGTTTCACGATCACAACAGTAAACAATGCAAGATACAAATATCCAACTAGAAAAAAAAAAATATGCTTCATGATTTTAAAGTAGACATGATGTACCTTGTATTTTATAAATTTGGCAGGTCTGTGATAATTACAAGTAAACAATATAATTGCTTCTTTAATGCTGCCTCCCAATACACAACCTTTCATGTAAATGCAGATTTTTCAAGCAGATTTAAACTACCATATCTGTATATGACCAATACATGCAGTACAATAAACAACAGTGATAGAAACAAATGCATTTTCACTGTATTTATTACAAACATTCTTTACAATATAAATTTAGGTCCTTCTGCCTTGCAAGAATAAGATACAGACCCACTCCCCCCAAAAATGGCATTTTTCAACACACCAATCCTTCATGAATATTCTACTGGGCTGAACTACATGTAATTCTATGTGCACCAGTCCGAAACAAATCCAACATTTTAACTAGACAACTTAAGAGTACATTATTTTTCTAGAATGGACATAATCTGAAATTTGCTTCAAACTATTTCCATACTTACTGGTACAAGATAATCCTTTTTGATATAGAAAAATGAAGACAGTTGAAAGTAGTTTTATTTGAAATCGCAAAGAAAATCTTCAAGAGTAATTCGTCCAGGCTGCACAACCGGTTCTTGTAAACTGATCCGATATATTTATCATCGTGCATCTTCTCTATGTACCAACAGAGTCATTCCTCTGGCAATTGGTAATGATTCAAGGAGATAGAGATGACTGACATGTTGAAAAGGTCTGCTTAAAATCAAACGCAATGGAGAAAATATTTTTGGGAATCGATCTCAGTTTTAGCATGTAGAAAATTACTGGATTTTCCAAACTTGATATCAATGCAATACAAACTTGATATTTATCTTACACACGAAGTGCAATGTTTTCAAAAATGTTGTATTCGTCTATCTGCACATGTACATACATGTTTCTATTCACTTCTGATGTTAATCAAACTCACATGTATAAACTATAAAATTTGCTAAAACAAAGTTCAAGAAAGTAGATGCAAATATATAATATTAGATGCCAACAAAGACTACTTCACTTAACCTCGTAATAAATCAAAATGATAAAGTATATATCAGAACTCTTTCAAACATCATTGCCAATTCCATCTCTGTCTGTGATTTAGAATCAATCTGTTTGGTATAATGTCGTATAGTAATATCAATGTCACGTTGACACCTGGTCAGCTAAAAAAATTACAATCCAAATCAACTAAGCAATGTGGAACCACAATAACGCTAAAACCTAATCAAATGAATGGCGGGGCAAATAAGCTATCGCTGACGAAGACTCAAGTTAATCATTTTAATAAAGCGTTTAAAGAAAAAAAGGGAGTTCAGGTTACTCTTTCTGCGAGCGCGATTAAAAACATGGAAAAGACTGGTGGTATATTCCCTTTGTTAGGGTTGATTCCAGGGTTGATTGCCGCAGCGGCCCCAGCGGTAGCTAAAGCGGCAGCGTTAGGAGCCGTTGGTACCGCGGCAGGAATGGCACTAAAGAAAGCAACAGGCGGATCCGTCCGCGCTGGTAAAAAAAAAGGAAAGGGTCTAAGACTACCAGGAACCCCGTATTCATGGTACAGCGGAAGCGGCCTGAGACTAGGACCGGTTTACTAACTCAGAAATCTTCGATTTCCAAACCTATGGTTCCAATGTCCAATTTTGATTTAATTGATGCCGCTAAAAAACTCGCGATTAAAAACTTCAGAGGTGTTTTTATGAAAGATCAGTTACCGGCACAACCAAATGATGTTGAAACCGGTATTATTAATCTAGATAACAGCGATGGACCTGGAACTCACTGGGTTGCATACGCGATTGATCCACGTGGGATTATTTATTTTGACTCATATGGACTAGCGCCGCCGAAAGAATTTAACCGCTATGTAAGTAAATTAAAAATACCCCTTTGGTATTCCACGTTACCAACACAAACAATGCTTGACCCACCCATATGTGGCAATGAAGTATTAAACGTACTTGATGCTATTTCAAAGGAATCAAAGATGAAATTGCAAAGCAATTTACAATCAAAACCACCCCATGTAGTAGTGAATGAGTATACTAGCGGTCGTTGGATTGAAAATCTTTGATGAAATCTTTTAGATTTTAAACAGAGAAAAGATTTTTATGATAACAATGATTGATATTTGGGGACGACCTTTATCAACGCTGAAGAAACCGGATACTGGTGAAGTTGAAATCCTTGATAAAATCAAGGATGTTAAAAAACTAATCGAAGATGAAATAGCCGAAACGTTAAACCTAGCAAGTGTTGATCCTGGTGAAATAGTTGTATTTCAAGATCGTCAGGGTAAATTGAAAACTAGTAATATCTCCCTCGATGATATTTTAGTTAAACGACGAGACGCAGCAGAGGATGCTATCGCGTTATTTTCCGATCAGGGTAAACTCAAACCAGGTGTACTTGTTTCAACAATTACGGATAAATTAGCAACATTCGATAACACGGCGAATTCATTGAAATCGCTCAATGATAAGTATGACGATCATATAGTTGTATTTAACCAGTTTTCTGAATTACAAAGAAATATAATTGACAAAATTGATAAACCCCTGCTAGAATTTTTTGGAAATCCACCAGTGACTACACCAAAACTCACCTCGATAAAAGATTCTATGTTGGAACTAGCAACTCTTCAATCCGAATATGATAAACACGTGAAACAGTTTTCAATGTTTCGTAAAAACATCATTGACAAGTTTATTGGAACCCCATTTGATAAAATTGAAATAACCCTTCCTGATATTAAAAAATCCATCGATGATCTAAAAACAACCACAAATAATATCGTAGATGATATAAAAGAAAAAATGGCACCAATAGCTAACAAAATAAACTTTCCTCATGAAAAAATTATCAATGTAGTATACACGATTCAATACGGATCATTTGCGTGGACACCTACAAGTAACATTTTACACGTAACCGCAGCAGTCAAGGGTATTTATCGATTAACAATAGTATCACCGACTCAATTCAATATATCATCAAGTAGTTCATCTGGAGTCAATAATACGGTATCAACGATCATCGACAAGGATGTATCTGAACAGTTCACGATAACGACCGTAGATAGAAATCTAGTCAGGGTTTCAGTAACGTGGTACGTAGAATTCGTAGTGGATTTAAGTAAACAATTAAACTGAAAGAGAAATCACAATTGAAAACGCTAGCGTTTTTAAAATAAAATGACGATCCCTTCAGTGTATCAGTATCGCTATGATCAGGTCAGAGAATTTCAAACTAAACTCAGCTCGTGCTGTGAGGAGTATCAAATAAAAATAAAAAAATACCAACGAAGAATAACCGCAGTTGATATCACCGTGTACTCGGTGTCAGGAGTAATCACTGCTGCTGGGATAATACTATCTTCGGTTACAATGATTGCTCCGGTCGTAGTTCCAATCGCTATTTCCGCGGTGGCTACAATCGCGGGTATATTAACCGGGATCACAAAAAAACTATCATCGTGTAGCCAGAGTAAACTACACGATTATGTAATTAAATTTCACGTTGCATCTGCCGCATACTCGCAATTGTCCTCGTTGATATCATCGTCACTTGATGACACAACAATATCAGATAGCGAATTCTCAACGATGGCTCAATTGTATAAATCAACAATGCTAAAATTAGAGCAGAATAATAATAATAACAATGTCGTCGCAAGAACTACTTCAACAAATAGTAACAAATACAACACCGGTGAAAACAAGCATGATATCAGTAACCTCAACGCGTCCTGAATTCAGTGTGAATTTCCCGATTCCCGTTCCAGTGAGCGAGATCGCGTTAGCAAAACTACGAGTGTATCATAGCTGGCCCAATATCAGATCGGTAGCATTTGGTGGTCAACAACCAAATAATTCTTTGGTGTTCGCGTGGAAAAATCGTGAAGATGGAACTCCAGACTGGAACGTTGTCTCGTTGCCAACTGGGTCATATCAAATCGAACAAATCAATAATGAATTACAACGAAGAATAAAATCTATCACTGGAAAAGAATCAAAAATCGCTATAACAGTTCACGAGCCGACGTTATCATCTGCGATCGAGATTAAATCACCCGGGTATGTCGTTGATATTTATCAGAGTTCTATAAGATCAGTGTTAGGATGGCCTGAATTACCACATCGACAGAAAGAAACCGTTGATATACCAGAACCTGTAAAATCTGATTATGTCTCCAACGTGATAAAACCCGATAATCCATTGAAAAGTTATCAAGATTATTCTCCCAACAAATTTATGGGATATCACATCTCTAATTTCTTTATTCACGTTGGTTTAATCGAAGAAAATTTAACAGCGATGAATAATGATTTTTCATTATTGTTAATATCCCTTAAATCCGGCTCTCTCACCCAAGATGAATTTATTAGTGTAGTACAAACAGGTAACAAAATCATCAACGATATGGAAACATTTCATACGCAAATTATTCAAGAAGTATTAATGAACGAAAGTCATAAGGGGATATTTAGGGAATCATACAATATCCGCGTAGAGGATATTCAAACATTTAAAATTCCGGGGTATAAGCCCGACGAATTAAAAAAATATCTCAGTTATGCCATCGATATTGGGTTTAAGAAAATCCACGACGATTGGAAGAAATTATCACGACAACAAACAAATATTCTGACATTTAATAACGACCCAGATGGCAGTGGGAGACTTATCGCTCCGATCAACGTAAATATATCCTCGGTGATTGCGCTGAATTTAATATGTGATGTTATCGAAGGAAGCTATCAAATAAATCTCGAGCAATTAAATCAAGCTCAGCAAGGTTATATTTTATATTCATTTGCACCAACGGCTCCTCCAGGATTTCTAATTATTGAAGACCCAACTAATCCAGTCTATATGCGATGTCATAATAATTCTTTAACGAGAATTAATTTCAAACTCACCGACCAGTCAAATAATTTGATTGATCTGCGAGGTGAAGTTTTGCAAATTAGTCTGTTTGTGAAATCCTGAAAGGATTTTCGTCCTAAGGACTTTCATCGTGAAAAATTCTTCGAATTTCAACAATGATTTTCATCGTAAAAAAATTGTTAGCGTATAGCAGCAGAGTGTGTGAACGCCAACGACAATGGCGTCTTTTTTTTTTAATTTTTATTTTTTATTTTTTTGCTCAAATTATTAAAAAAATTAATTAAGTATTTTCAAGGAAGCCTCAGTTTACTAAATTGAGGCCTATATAAGCAATTTTGAGAAACCTCAGTTTACTAAATTGACGCCTAAAAAAGTTGGTCTGTTCACACTCTCTGCTGCTACGTGTAACTACGTCATCTTCCACATTCGGAACTGTGCCTGAGATAAAGAAGGACTTTTATGCTTACTTTATAAAATACTTACATCCCATTTATATATTTGTATAATATTGTGCTAATACTGACATCTGTTATATAACCATTTAATAACACTAGTGAGTCAGGCTATCTTTTAATTTATATCTCGTCAAACTTAATATAATTTGTAATTACGTGAAAAAGACTACAACAATTGTTTAAAGATTTAAAACGACCTAATATGTTGTCAAATGAAACCAAAACTCAACTGCATAAAATAACACTTTGAACCAGACACAGACCTTGCATCCAGACAGGGTTGTTGGTCCCACAAGAACCAATCTTCAAATTTGTAGGTTCATTTGGCATATTCCAGTCTTTGACACAATACCATTTGTTTTCGAGAACTCCGTCAGATTCTTCGGGTCCATTCTCTAAAAGAACATGGCTTTGATGTCGGTTTTCCAAGTCAGGTAAAACGTCGTAATTACTATCACAGCTTTGACCTTGATGAACAAATGAGAACAAATGAGAAAATATATGATTGTTTATCCTCAATGTTTAGGAACACAAAATAATTGACATATAAATAATATGCACTAAGCAAATCATTGGAATAACAATTACTGTATATTCTTTATTTTTATAATTATACCAACAGACAAATAAGGTATATACACATTTGTCGGGAGTTTCTTTGTTCTGAAAGCTTTATTTATCTTAGCATTAACATTAATAATCTCCAATGAGTTGCGTATTTGACGATAAACAGCAATTCTCTGCTTCACCCACTATCTCTATGGACTGGAAAAGTACGCAGTGTCTGTAAAATGTCTCAAAACAGATGACAACAGATTATAGAGTTTAAAATACTCTATATTTTGCTTATAATATTGGCGTGTTCGATGGTGCCACGAAAAACCTACAAAATTCAGTACTTGACTTCTGCAAAGGTTTTAGGACTGAGAAAACGTCCACTAAGACGTTGCTGCTGTGCAAACTTCATGTGACTCTTGATTGTTGCAAGTTTGGCACAGATAAGACGAATAGAGAATTTGAAAACAGAACAAAAATTAGGTACCTGAGTACAATGGAGTCGGCCTTAAACTTTCTTCCGTTTGTTTTATTTGGATTAGCAACAGCAAAGTATATTAAATTCACACGTTTATCTTATAGCAATTAGTGGTCTAGATTTAATACATTTTTAATTATATTCATCAAATATATATGCTACATCACTAGAGCAAACTCGTTTGCTTACCTGCCTTCCTGAATGAACCTTTGTTTATTGCGCAAATGTATACCATGGTAACTTAATGAGCAAATTGTCAAGTCGATATTTTCGAATCAGTGTCTTTATAACAATGGAGTAAACGTCAAAGGCGAAATAAGTGGCAGAATTTGAAACTCTGTAAAGATGGCTTCTATTCAAAGTTGATGTCCTGCAAGTAAGTTTACATTAACATGCAATAGGTCCTTATAAGAGAAGTAGCGATAAGAATAGAGTTACACCAAGAAAAGCCAAGAACTGTAGCTCATCGTGTCTTGACTGTTCCTAATTAGCGTATATTCGCGATTTACAATTATTTTTAATTGTAATTAAACTATAATATATTTTTAGATGACAAACTTAACCGTTGCGGTAATAAGTTTTAAAAAAATCAAATACAAAATAATAATAATAATACATTTGATCCTCACAACCCCATACAAGATAAGTAATAAGATGTCTAATATATGCATAGACTCAGTTCTCTGAAAGGAATAGAAGCTTAGTGACTGTCAAAGTTTTGGGCAATAGTAGTGTCTCTACAAGATGTAACTATTTGTGGGGAGAGGTCTTAACATTTTGAGTATTTTTATGGTTAATACATGCAGCAGTTATATAAATTGGTCACAGCAGTCTAGATTCAAGTAACTATCAGATTTTTTTTCACATTCAAAAAGAATATAAAGTAACTTACCTTAGTATTAAAAGCTGACGGGAACGTTTCTGGAGTAAACGTTAAGGTACGGTGGTTATTTATAACAGAGAGTAATTTCTGATTGGGCAAAATGCTGGTGATTCGTTTTCGGTGATTCCCCCAAAGACTTCCTGGTACATTTTAAAAGTGCAAAGCCCCTTCTTGTAGGGAAAAGATTCTTTACAAGTAATCCATGCTATAAAATATCTGAAAAGCCGATGTCACAATATATCAATAAATTGCCTTACTAAACGAGAAGGTTACTGCGTAAGTTTATATCAATTAAAGCAAATTACGTGCCCATGCCTATCTACCGCCGACAAAAACTATCCCGAGCAAGCGTGTAAAGGCATCAAGGCATACACACACACACACACACACACACACATGGGTTGTCGGACATTCTAATCATCTGTTCGTCACCCAGACCTCTGTCATCAAACACCATGCAACCATTGAAATCTTTATAACTTTTGCAATTGCTTTATAAATGTTCAGTATACCTCGAAACATTTAACATTATTTACTGGTTCATAATTCAGTGACCACGTTTGATATGTTTCTTCTCATGAGAACGTGAATTTGAAGAAAGATTTTTTATATGACCCCATTGGTTCGTCGGGGTTCCTAGGTTAAATGTAAAACACAACAGAAGATACATATATATATATATAATCATACTTTTTCTCTTTTTGTATAAGTTGTTTTTTCAATATGTATTGTGTTCTTTGAGAATGTTTCGCCCGGGATGGACTGTTATCCTTTCAGTGACAAGGCAAAACGTATGATATGAAATGCTACACGAAACTCTACATAAGAAACTTACAAGATTATAAAATTATATTTTCTTATGCTAATAAATAAGAATGCAATGATCAAATTTAGTGTTTGAGAATTGTTACGTATATTTGATTTAAATTATTTATTTTTAAATGTCAGATCCAAATTTGTCAATTTTGGTTTAAAATTCATTAATTGGGAGATATCTATTTTGGAAAATTCAGGCTGACCTGGACTATATTTGTAAACAACAGGTGTGGCCTCATTTTCTGGCCTTGCGTCTAAGCTGGTAAATAAGCCTTTAAAACGATTGATTAATTTCAAGGACAAATTTTATGTAAACATTACAAATGCAAATATATTAGGTAATTCACGATAATTAGTATCATCCTAACAGACAAAGCAAATTATTTTATATTTTTTTTTTATATAACCCTATAATATTGTACTTGGATTAAAATTCAGCTGTCTCTTTCTCAAACCCGTTTTAAGACATACGTTCATTTGCATTGAATCAGAACACTGGCCTCTTTTTAATTTTAATACTGATATAGAAGAAATTAAGAAAAAAGGTCGCAGTGACCCTTCCCAAATACTCCCCTGGTCTAAATATGTAACAGTCTTAATTCTCTGTGCATTCATCTTTAATGTCCGCTGCTTATTCAAAATTCGATGCTTCACTTAATGTATGCGAAGTGCAAGATCTCAACCGGTAAGACCAATAAGATTAAAAAGAAGGGATAAATAAAGAATACGAACCTAAGTACGCTTTCACTGCTTTCAAAGAACAAATAGTTAAGATCTTATTATTATTCGTTATTATTAGTAGTAGGTGTAGTAGCAGTACATTACTTATATTATTGTCATAATTTTAAAATTAATCAGTTGTATCTGATTCTGAAACGAAATAACTCTAATAATATTATGTTTCAACCGTTTGCTTTGCATTTACTATAATAAGGAAAACAATATATGATATATTTACACATTATGTATTTAATGTAGACAAAGAGAGAGTTATGATTTAAAGTATTTTTACTGCAGTTTTGTATCCGTTTATTATAGATGAAAAAGGCTGCCATCTGGTATGGTGTATATAATATAGTATATATCATAACCTATTAAAAAACAATCGGCCATAATTTTACAATATTGTTTATTTGTATTCATCAACATATTTGGTGGTCTGAATATTGTAATTGTGTCTTAAACACATCCGAAAAACAACTTAACAATGAATATAAATATGATCCAGCCATTTATTTTATTCTGCATTGGACTCTGTGGCATATAAAAATATACACTGTGTTGAATTTTTAATTTCATCGGTTATATCGGTTGGTATCCTGCACGTTGTATATAATGTAGCTGAACCGGAGTTTTGTTTTACTTGCGCTAGCACCTGTATAATAATCATAGAGCATTGATGTACATTAGACCCTACATGAACTAAAATGTCATTTACTTAATATTACACTCGCCGTGGGTGACTTTTTCCAAACTACAAGTATCAAAAACGAAACAACGTGCTGTTTTTGAAATTTGTAAGGTTTGAGTGGATTAAATAATCTTGATCTCGATTTCCATTAGGCCAGGTAAATAATGTCGAATACTGGAGGTGGGGTATGATTGATAATAGACTGGAGAAAGATTAAAGTTGCTTTAAATTTTATAAATTCTGCGCAGCCCCGTTTTCACTCAATTATGTGGGCCAGTTTATAATTTCATTCACACCAATTGTTATAAAACATGAAAAGCTGGGGGGGGGGGGGGTTGTAAGTGTAAAGTAATATGTCCTTGCAGATCTCGATCATCTATTATTACATACATTATCCATTCTAATGTATAACATTAATACCAGGTTTATATCTTGTTAAATTTAACAGCCAATAAAGCTTATATAAAAGAAAGATAACCTATATGTATTGATTGATTGATCTAAATAGTTGTCAGGCTAGTACGATTCTTTTATACATGAGATGAAAGATATAACAGAATGCATGAATGGAATGAAGGGTTTAGAAACGTTTCAATTGAAGAAATGGAGTTCTCTTGTATACCACAAAACTAATAAGTCTGTTCAGTTTCGCAATTAGTTCGTACCAGATGAGATCCTATTTAAAATATTCACATTGCTTTTCAAACATTTAAAAATATGACTTATGTTTTACTCATTGTAAGACACGGTGCTGACATTGAGACATCATAAATCATTGACCTGTGTACAGTACGTTTCTTTACTTTTGGAAATAACTATAGCACGGTAAGAGTAAAACGCATGTTTTCATACTTAGTAGTACAAAGACTTAAACGTATTTGATTAACAACAAGATAACAAACACTTCCAATTAAGAACAACTTCAAGAGCGAACGGGAGACATTCTTTCAAAACTGATACCGTTATACCATACAAGGAAAACAAAATATGTATGTAATTAGGATATATACAGAACAAAGAAGGACATGCACATGTTAATTGTATATCTGTATGTTTGAGTGTCTGCCATCAAACAAGCGAATGCTGGTCATCAAATTTGGTTCTGAACAAGCTGTTGAGTTTTGTATAATGTGTATAACATAATGCTAGCTTCGTAAACAACGTGATCCGTTTTAAAAGAGCAAATCAACCATATGGTGAGTAAGTAATATTTTCAAAGAAAGGCATGCATGGGTACATTACTCGATATTGCAATAGATTCTTGATTACATCTGTATATTATAATGAAGAGAGTGTGTTTGTGTGTGATTTGGATTTTTAAGCTACGATATATGCCATCTGTCTTTGCCTTCACTCCATGACATAGCTAGCCCATACGTAACCATCACCATTGCATGTTTAGCGAGTTTATTTTCCAGAAAAGGACAAAACCTAGCCTTTGATACTACTAATAGTGATTTTTCAGAAATGTGGTATCGACTAATACACGCTATGAGCAGCCCCATGCAATTAAAAAAATGTACAGGTGTGTTTTCAATAAATACAACATACACACATGCATGTATTTCTGATTTGAACCATACTATACAGAAGTTGTTTATTGACTTTCTCCATTGTGTAGTATTTCAATTTCAATTCAATTTGATCCCGTAGTTTCCATCCAATCAGCGTGGTCGCAGTTGATAGGAGACTGTGGATGCTGCTAGAAAATTGCCCGTGCAGATGAAGTCAATTATTTCTTTCCACCATTTTCGGTCCCGCGTGGCATTTTCTCTGGCATGTGCCGAGGTGATGTCATAATTCGTCCATCTTATGCCGCACGTGCGAAGTGCTTTTGATCAGATGAACTAAATGCCTTCAGTGTTCAGACAATATCCGTGTATAAATATCTTAACGCATGTAAACCTCGTTACATTACGGATTGTCTTGTCAGTCCGCGGTGTGGTATAAGGACTCGCACATCTCCAGCTATAGAGGTATATAAGCTTTTTATTTCTCGTATATACGATAACACTATTGTCCTACCACGTCAAATGTTTGGTTGTTTTATATCTTTGGTTTATACATAATAATGCACACAATATCAAGCTACATTGTTAGAAATGTTTAAAACATTATGATTGTTATTAAGCAGGGTTAGGTTTATTTCTGACCAGTGTCAGATAACTTAACGCGTATAACGATATTACGCTTTCATGCCCGTGTCATAAATATATTACATAGTATTGGATATGTTTTCAGCTGCCCAGTGTCTGGAATGTCCAGGTCCGATGTTATCCAGTGTCTGAAATATCCAGTCTATGGAGTGTCCCAGCTGTGGAGCTGTCAAGTATTTGGAGTGTCCCATCTGTAGAGCTGTCCAGTATTTGGAGTCTCCATTATTTGGAGTGTCCGGTTTTGTCTGGAGTGGCTAGTGGGACAGGAGCGTTCCAGGTATCTGAGTGATCAAGGTCTACGTGGTGCAAGCTGTAGATCCAGCTACAGTAATTATTCGTTGCAACTGTGAAGCTAAACTTTATCAGCCATAGATCTGAAATAAAGTGTTCTGACGACGGAGTGTATCTCCTTGCATGTAATCTTGTAGCAGTTGGCTAAATATTTGGGTTCGTTAAAACCCATTGTATCTTTTGGGACTGTAATGATAAGTTATATATCTGTCCTTTTTTCATTTGCATAATTTCACTATGAGTAATTCATTTTACTACATGAGTAAAATTCTACATTTGTTTACTAGCTAGGTAAACTATATCCTTTTCCCCATTGTTTGGTTACTGTGAATCAATCACTGCGCCTGTTTGTCATTTGTAGAGTAATGTATTTTTGGATTAAATATACACGAACGTACTCATAATTGAATTGCTCATTCAAGTCATTCATTTTTAAACATTGTATTTATATTATCGTCAAAAGTATTAGTTTGTAAAACCGAAAATCTCACCCGGTTATCTTCTTACAGCCGACATGATTTATAGTCTGATGCAAATGTTTTCGATATACCTAAACCTCACATTTTAATGATTTACTATTAGAAACATACTTTTAATCGCCGGAAACAAGGGCACGTGGGATTTTGATAAATTATAAACTTAATTTTGATCTTGATCATTTATTAACCATATTACTAATTACCATGCTAGAAAGTATTATTATAGATTCTTACACAGTTACTTATCAACATCATTAGTTGCCGGAGATGAAATTCAGATTCTAAACACTCAACCATTATCCCGATAAATGGTTAACAATCAAAGGTGTTTGTATTCAATATTAGATTTTATCATTATTACATTAGTAATGGAATACGACCGCGAGGATGTGATCGCGGAATTTACGGACCCTGTGTTAGCTCAGTTGGCAGCAGATGTTAAAATTGAGAGATTTAGAACTGTCAAATAATTTTGTTAAGAGTAAAGTAGATATTACCCTTTGGAACAACAACTGATGTACCACAACCAACTCCAGACCAACATGCCTGTGATAAGGCTTAAGCTTAAATCCACGATGACCGAAACGAAGAGGGAGAACAATCTCGACTGTTTACCAGCACGGGTGATTTTGTTCGGGTAACAGTCATTGGGCAAAGATGATCGTTTTATGTAAAATGTGCTGGCATAATTTTTGGTTTTTTTTATTAAAATGGGTGCCAGGCCATCCTACTACAATATCACCGGATATATAAGTATTCCGGTGACAGGGCTGTTTCTAATAATGCATAACAATTCTACCAATAAAAACGGTCCCGGTAATCGGCTGGAAGTGTGTGAGTGTATTCCGCTTGTGCGTGTTGATTTCACCGGACAAGGCTGGCCTTTCATTCAATAAAAATATTATTAATAGAAGAACAATGATGGACTCTCAGTCTTATCGACGTCATAAAGTAATCGAAGTGAAGTAAGAGCTATACAGAACAGTCTTAATATAATCAGTAAACCGTATTTGATAAAATCGAAGAAACAAATAAACAAATCCGGCAGTGTACAAAATTGTGCTGGCAGAAAAAAAAAATAGAAAATCATCGAGATTACCAGCACAAATAAGAAACAGTTAGATTTGACAGTCAAAGTCAAATCAAAAGCCCAAGAATTGATCAAAAACACATTAGCAGCTACCGGTATATTCATTCATTGCCTGGGTCTGCTCGTTGTATTTATGACTAAACACGATTAGCAGTATCAAAGGCTGGTAATGACCTTTTCTGGAAATCCTTACTTTACCAATCGTTTTGAAACTAAGCCAAATTATCCGAAAAGCATTCTCATAAAAGGCAATCAAATGATGCTTACATCTATCTTAAGTGCAAATAATCCCGTTAGATAATTTCTGCGTTACGTTTGAAATCAATGTATTCCTGATTATCATAATCATTGGTTTATATCACAAACAACAATAATGCAGGCTTACTAGTTAGGCAGTATTATTTAATCAACGGTCGTGTCATTCAATAACCAATACCCATGACATTCACACCACAGTGCACATATATAAGCTGAAAGAAAACAAATTACATTATATTGCAAACTATTGCACCATTAAATGCAAATGAAATAAGACGAAGTCAGTACACTACATTCAGTCGCCATTGACCAGAAAAATAACAGTTCAAGAAAACTAAGGAGTGAAATCAATTTTAAAACAAGATCATGTATTACTGATCGAAATCACACTATCGTGAGTCAAGAGGTTATTAAGTTTTGGCATAGACTACTAAAGTATAAATGTATTTGTTTTAAAAATATTTTTTTAAAGGTGTTCTCGATTGCAATGCATATGCATATCAGCTAATTGCGCTAATGTGTCGACAAAGTCTGATTCTCTGAATAGCCAGTTCTACCCTTGCATTAATAGCGAATTGGTCAGTGTCATGGTTATTATTATAGACAAGTCCACGCTGCATGTGTATTCTATGGGATTATATGTATAATAGATAGTGAGCAAACAACCATGAAAACAGGGTTGCATGATAAATATGCTCAGCCAAATATTAGCCTGTATCTACGAAAACATAATGAGAAATGAGTATAAACAGAAAAGAAAACGTATTTTCCGAAATTAAAATTGCATATCCAGAATTTCTTTTCCTTTCTACACAACCCTAATGCTGTCTTTGCTGTATGACCAGTTGATACATTGGATTCATAGAACTAAATGGAAGGCAGTTTCCTGCTGCTAACAGTACTCAATGGAAGCCACTTTCCTGCTGTACAAAGTCACCATGAATATGTTAACTCTCCTGCAATAGATCCAACAATACAGTTTTTTAAAGGGATATAATCGTTAGATTATAGAGAACACCTTTTAACACTATTGATTTAGATGACCAGCCGATTTTATTTATGTTTCTTCTTTCCGTTCCCTTTCTCAGCTTACTTTCCATCTCTGTCCATCAATGTCACGACAGTCGTACACATTAAGTAATAAATCCAGAAGTGCGATAGAAATGACCCCCTTCCAAACACCCCGCAAAATATACCAGTATTAAATTATACCCAATAACCTTCTTGATTTCCTGCATATGCATGATTGTATCAATCACACTCTCTTTCTGTATGTCTGTCTGTCTCTCATTCCGTCTCTCTCTGTCTCTCTCTCTGTCTGTCGTTCTGTCTGTCTGTCTGTCTGTCTGTCTCTCTTGTGAAAAACATGTGGAAAACGTAACGTCCTTTACAAAACGATCTGTAATTAAATCGGTCATGATATTATAAAATAATATATTGTCACATTATTGTCATTCTGACTCCTGATCTAGTAAAACAAATTAAGATTTAAACTGGAAAGTCAATGCAGAACAAAACTTACATCGAAGAAAGCTCAAATTGATAGTGGCAGTCTATACATCTTATCACTAATTAAAGCTCAGGTCATACATCTTTTAAAAGCTTGAGAATCAAAAGCCGAAGTTAGACTTAATCTTTCCCCGATTTCCATTAAAGATTCAATTAAATGCTGGCGTTGCTCTCGCTTTTGCGAAGCAGCCGCACTTGGAGTAGTCAGAACCGCTACTAGAATGGCATAAAATATAGCAATAGAAAAAGGAATAAAAACGTTTTTAAAAAATGGAAAAGGGTCTAAGACGATCATGAAACCCTATTGGTACGAGAAAGGTCTGAGCCATCCAGAAACACTTCGTTAGAACGTCTTCTTCCCATGTCTTACTTTATTTAATTAATCTTGTCGAAGAATTCAATATGAAAACGTTTAAATGTTTTTTTCTTCGTGATCAATTACCTCCTAACCACAAACATGTTGAGACCGGTATTATTAGTATTGACAATCTTTCTTAGTCCAGGTACTCACGTGGAATTGTATGTATGATTCGTATTGTCTGGCACCACCAAAAGAATATTAAAGTATGTCGTCGCAGTGCGAAATGATGGCGAAGTACTCGCGGTACTCAACGCTGGAAAAGAATCAACAGTAGCTCTTACTGTTCACGTACAACTTTATCAGCTGCGATTGAAATAAACTCGCTATATTGTGCCATATATATATATATATATATATATATATATATATATATATATATATATATATATATATATATATATATATATATATATATAACCATTCTGATCAATGACACCTTTTTATAAGAGACAGCCAAAACCAACACTTGCTGACTTTTATCACGGATAAGAAAATATTCTTATCAAATCCAAAACTATCGAGAATAACCATGGCTTCAGATATTAAACCGATATCCTTCTCGTGAAAATGGTACAAAACCTTTTGAATTATTAGGTCAATATCTAAAAAGATGGCAAAGATTTACATATCGATGAAAAAGCTTTCAAAATATTTCCATACAACATAAAACCTGATCACACCTACATATTAAATAATCTGCAAACATTTTATTCCAGTATCAATCAACAGTACAATAGCTATATAAATAACAGATCATTGAAAAATTACAACATTTCAATAAAGTTAAATCAGATACTGAGTTCGCCAACTAGATAGTAATTGAAAGAGGACTACCAATTGATCTTTCATTAATACAACAACAACAAAAACGGAAATCTTGTAGTTAAACACCAGTTGAGAAAAGTATTTATAGATCATTGCTAAATAACCGAAGAAGACATACCAACATTTGTAATACCAGGATTTGAAACTGACGAACACAAAAAAAATCAGTCAATAATCATATGAAGGTAAACATTCTCAAAATTTTTGTGGACAAAAGCCCTACCAGCAGCTATTGTCAAACATAACAATAATCCGTACGGAGACGATCGCCATCCTTCACCAGTAAATGTATATATTACATCAACTATTGCAGTTAATCTTGTAGGTGAAGCAATTGATTGGGAAAGAGTGTATTATATCACCCATTCTCTCAAACAATTACTTGTTTCTGCAGAATAATCACTTTCACTCACGGCAAGGAAATATAATTGATCAACTTGTCATAATTAACTAGGAAAAGCAACTCCTTCGTCAGCTATATAGAGAATAATTATATCCCTTATAATGAGTCCAACCATGCTGAAAATTTTAGAAACGAAATATTGTTACTCTTTAAGAAATTAGTGCATATGAGACAAACAAATGGAGAGCAGTTTCATAATCTAACGCATATCTATATAAACTTATTCATGACTGTAAGTCACAACACAAATGAACTCTGCAAACAGCATCCAAGAAAAGCACATTCGAAACTTGCAGACGTGTCACAACTATTTCAATCTGAGTGAATTGAATGTTATATTCGCATTTCGCTAATGTGGTTATTTTTACACTTTAACCAACCATAATTGACAAACAAAGAAACAAAAGTAATACAATCGACTTAACAAAACCATACAACATCTACTTTTGCAAGTTTTATGAGGCAATGAAACAGAAAAGGTTAGTTCCAGAGGTGATATCGCCAATGTGCGACATCAATGTTTCTTCTATTGACTAAACAAAACCATACGTTATTTACTATTGATACACGGCTGTGCAGCTAGTGCCAATGTCTCTGATATAGACGTCGAGTAATTCCATCACTGACAGATCGTATAAGTTACGTTAGTGAAAATGTGCACCTTTTCTTGTTTGGAAACTATCGTAAATCAGTCAATGTTCAGAAATGAATATGATAAACATGAAGAGGATATTTAATATAAAGAGCGGTGAAAATGTGAAAAATATTCCCATAGTTTTAGAATGAGGGCTATTTCCATATATTTCATCAGAAACGTATTACCCTATCCTGATAGTTATGATATTATATATAGATCACAAAAAATATTTCATTTAGAGAATTTAAATTTTATTTGACGTCACTTAAGTCATTTTTCCGTGTATTTTGTTGGTAATAACATACATATAAATTAATATTCATCCTCATATGCATACATATGTATAGGAGAAAGTATATATATATATATATATATATATATATATATATATATATATATATAAGAAAAATAGTGGAGAAAATTATTGTTTCAGTTAAATGTTATATTTCTGCGGAAATTCTGTATTCGTAGACAACTCCAAGTGGTGCCTATCATATATGACTGGTTCGAGCATTAGTGTTGCCCACGCAAAGCAATTCTAAATATTCGAACGTATTCGTCTGAAGATCTTCTAATTCTCTGTTCGTAAATATTAAAGTTTTCCTGGATTTGGAATCATTGGGCCCGTGTGTGCTTTCAATGGACGCTACATTCTTCGTCTATTCTAATTAATGATGTTTGTATATTTTTGAATGTTTCTACTTATTTATGTGGGCTCAAAAGATCGTGTTTTTGTTGGTTGTCATTTACTTTGATGTGTCATATCATGTTTTGAAACCTCCCTCCATTCCCCCTCTCTCTATCTCTCTCACTCTCTGTTTACGAGTATCCATTTATGTCATCTTGTTTGTTTGTTGTCTATGTTGGCGTTCCATCCGGCTATTGTATTCCCCCTGATCACTTGCGATGCCCCACCAGTAGCTCATGTGATCCCCGTTCCTTGTTGTCATTAATTCCGGAATTTATCATCCCCTGCTAGTTGTCCGTGGCAATGAATCAGAAAAGGTTAGTTCCAGAGGTGATATCTCCAATGTGACGAAATCAATAATTCTACAGGCCAGTTTCAATGTCGGATATTGAATATATAATAAAATGAAAACATATTCTCAAAATTCGCATTTTAGGTACGTTTATAATTTATACAGCTGAGAAACACATTTCTAAATGACAACGTAAAACACTTAAATATAATTCCTTTTAAAAAATACCTTTAAGCGGGATGTACAAATAGTCACTTCCATACATAACACATGCATCACAAATTAAACTTGAAAGTTTTCTAATTAAATAAAAAAAGTAAAAAAATATTGTTAAATATATCAAGTGTAAATTACCGAGGATCAGCTTGTGAATGGTGGTGCTACTAGTGTTACGGATAACATTTCTGTAAATCTGCTTTAACCGATGTAATCGAGGGTCGAAAAACGTCCAACGTGGAGAGAGATGTGATGGTTTGTATCTAGATAATTTTATTTTCGGTTAAACATTTCTAGCTTGCACACTGATGGTGGTGCTACTAGTTTTTGATAAAGAAACTTAAATACCTAATGATGTTTCCAATCTTAAATATTATCAGCATTTATTATTTGTTCTAACTTCAAGTTGTGGGGTTGGGGTTTTTTATTTTTGTTTTTGTAATCATAATATTATAGATGCTGTAAAGCGCTTAGAGCTTCTAAAGATTAGGTACTATAACAAATCCTCATTTTTATTATTATCATCATTATTATTATTATTATTATTATTATTATTATTATTATTATTATTATTGTTAGGATTGAATTTGTAGAAAAATTAATAAGATTGATATTTTCTTTTGAATTGAATTAAAGTAATGTTTTATTTGTTTATATTCTAAAAGATATTAAAGGTAAATTCACTTGTTTTTCAAGCACAACTATATAGAATGGAAATGGTTGCTAAGCAAGTGAAAAATAGGCAATGTATATAACTATACTACATAACATCAGAATCTTGCTAATGTACAGTGTTGTGTGAGATTGTATAACATAATACTTGCGTTTGCCGACTTAGCTAGAGTTCTAGGTCCCATCAGTAAAAATATGTTTTTGACCTAGAATTGGCGTAGGTCCAATTCAGTTAATGAAGGTGAAGTAAGATTTCTCTAGACGATACAGAAACAAGATGGCTTCCAACTAACGGCTAACCATATTTGGCGTGACGACATTAAACGAATATAAATAAACTATAGACTAAGTGTTATGACGTAAGATAATTGGTTCCTGTCGGTCAAGACTGGTTTATACCTGAAAGTAAGTAGACATCTTTTCTGACTGATGCATGGAGGGTATGACCTTCTCTGACCTTGACACTATAAATACAGATGCGCGATCAGGTCAGATTAGTTCTCCATGTCAGCAGAGAATGAATGTTTGACTCTTAATTTCAGGTAAGGACACTGTATATGTTTTATACCTATTTTAAGAAATAAGTATTTTTAATGCTTGAGATTCTAAATCAATATTCTACTTTAAGATAAGTAAAATGTATTCTTTAAATTAATTGTTGCATTAATTACAGTTATTATATTTCATACTTCGGCTATCTTGAAATTGATTGAGAATTAACTATTGTATAATATTCTAAGGTGCAGAAGTTATACGAATAAATGAAGTTGGAAAGCTTAATAAGGAAAATGTAATATATATTTCATGAACTTTTATTATAAAGCTTTTAGATGTGTTTCTAGAATGTAGAAATATATATGTGTGTTGATTATTTAAATAAAGTTCTCCATGTCAGCAGAGAATGAATGTTTGACTCTTAATTTCAGATGTAGTGTAGCTGCTTTAATATCGCGGCGACACTCTTTTAAGAGAGTTCTTCTCTTTCTTCTTCTCTCTCTCCCTTGTGATTACCAACAACGACTTCTTTTTACATAACAAGTGATGGAGAATGTTACAGATCTCTGGAACCTCTCGCAGAGCCAATGTTACCAAGATGTAGCCTATCTACACCGTTATGAGTGACTATTTCTTTTGAGACAGTGTTTTCATAAAATTATGGGAGAAGATTCTTTGAAAAAACGACATGAGTGGTCTAACATCATGGGAGAGACTCGCACCAACATCTTTGCTATCATCAGATATTACGCCGTCAGCTACACTACGTGAACTCAGGAATGACAGAAGAACTCTTCTGTGATTTTCGTATATTTTTTCGCCCACACGAAGGGTCAGTTCTAAGACACCAGCTACAATATCTTCACACCATGGGAATAAAAGAAAAAGTACAAACTGATAGGCTACCAGCATAACATGCATTACATCGCCGATGAGAATTCTTCCTGTAGTATCGCTTGAAACATCCCACATGTCGAACATATATACCTAGTCCAGTGCTGAAATTAAGCTACCAGCAACCCAGACTGAAATACACCTATACCATAGACCTGGATTTCCACTGACCTAACAGCAACATCTCCGCCTGACCCAGAGTCAACGACAGCCGCATTGACAGTGACTTGAACTTTTTACAATTTGAACTATTTCACTATTACAGACAATACGTGCATTGTTTACTATTCCTTAATATACCATTCATTCATAGGAATAATATTTCTGGACAGTAGTAATTTACACACAGGTATGTTTTTTTGCTAATCTTATTTTGTTCTTATAATACAAATATTAAAAGGTTATTGCGTTAATTGATATTCCTAAACAACTGATCTAATTTTTTGCTGTATTTCTTATGTAGTAACATTCTTATTATCTATATATACTACAGTAACCTTCATTACAGTTGTAATGTTCTGCGTACATAGCCTTAATGAGAGCCAAATGACGTTTCTTGCATTCTATAGACGAAGCTTTCATACAGACCTGTTCGTACTGAAATCTGAAACCACCGTATAACATAGTATTACTGTATTTACCTATCTGAGGGAGAATTGTAATTCGCCTAGCCGTCTCAAACTTATTGACTTCAGATGTTTTTTGTTTGTCAGCCAAATGGTTCGACAATGTTTTAGAGGTTTTTCTCTCACAATTATCATAGCATTGTATAAATGTCTGTACCTTATGGTACGTACTATAGGAACGGTTTTAATGCATACCTATCAGCCAGTAGAAGAGGTGATTTCCTTCTATGGTTTTGCAACATCCATTGATGTTGACTTAAATATATGTTGAAATGATATAAAATAGTCAAAGTGTCCTAGCGATTACTCGAATCCGAGTAACGTAATGCATAGCTCTCACGATATGAGCAGCTATTGGTCTATATACGGCCAGCTTCTGAGTCAAATTTGTTGAAATGATAAAGGCAATACATTCTCTTTCACACGTCACAGATAATACACGTACATTTCAAAGATGTACTAGACCATACCGTTATAAACGCTTAAATGATATGTGCATTGTTCTTAGGTTAATTCAAAGGCGATACATGTTTCATACACGCACAGGTCAAAGTTTGATTGTAAGTGAACATACGTCATGGTTATTAGGGCTAGAACAACATTATATTGTCAGTTTCCTAACTCTTGATTAATACTAAATGTGTATGCCATCTTCATTGCATCCATTCTTACTTCAAAGCTACTGTTAATTCTTTGTTGAACTAGGAAGATCAGCTCAATATCGGCTCACTAGCATTATTCATAAGAACAAGAATTCTTTCATTACACTTGGCTGAAGCAAATAACGTAGTCACCCATACATATATTCTGCTGATATTATGCAAATAAATATAAAAGAGAAGAAGAGACAATAGAAAAAAAAAAGAAAAGAAAAAAAAATAAATAAAAAGAGTAAACTAAAATAGAAAAAAGAAAAATAAAGATACCAAGAACTGCATGCTACTATTTTGTGTTACAATCGTCTGACAAGACTAGTTTATATGTAGGTTTTGCAGAATTTTATATTGTAAAGCTGTTTAAGTTACGTAAATTTTTAAATTTTTATTTAATGTCTTACCACGCTATTTCACTCTACTTTATGAAGGTATCCAGTGTTGCTAAGTTCTTCCATTGTATTTTTGGGGAATTTTATCACGAATTTTGCATTATATTTTATAGTATTTTTTGGAATTTGACTGAAATTTGTGTAATACACTTCCCATTGTGTTTTTTGGGAATTTTATCAAATATTTTACATTGTACTCCTCATTGTACTTTTTGAATTTGATTGAGTATTTGCAATGTACTTTCTTATTGTAATTTTTTGTATTTTACCTGGTATTTTGCAATATATTTTGCAGTGTTTTACATTGTATCTTTAAAACTTGCGACAATGTCTCGCAATGTTTTTTGTTTATCATTGTATTTTTGACCTTTCATCCTTTATCTTGTTTAATGAATAAAATTGATTTTTCTTTTCGAGCCTCGAGGTCTCGGCTCAACAAAACAGAGGGTATTGTTAGGATTGAATTTGTAGAAAAATTAATAAGATTGATATTTTCTTTTGAATTGAATTAAAGTAATGTTTTATTTGTTTATATTCTAAAAGATATTAAAGGTAAATTCACTTGTTTTTCAAGCACAACTATATAGAATGGAAATGGTTGCTAAGCAAGTGAAAAATAGGCAATGTATATAACTATACTACATAACATCAGAATCTTGCTAATGTACAGTGTTGTGTGAGATTGTATAACATAATACTTGCGTTTGCCGACTTAGCTAGAGTTCTAGGTCCCATCAGTAAAAATATGTTTTTGACCTAGAATTGGCGTAGGTCCAATTCAGTTAATGAAGGTGAAGTAAGATTTCTCTAGACGATACAGAAACAAGATGGCTTCCAACTAACGGCTAACCATATTTGGCGTGACGACATTAAACGAATATAAATAAACTATAGACTAAGTGTTATGACGTAAGATAATTGGTTCCTGTCGGTCAAGACTGGTTTATACCTGAAAGTAAGTAGACATCTTTTCTGACTGATGCATGGAGGGTATGACCTTCTCTGACCTTGACACTATAAATACAGATGCGCGATCAGGTCAGATTAGTTCTCCATGTCAGCAGAGAATGAATGTTTGACTCTTAATTTCAGGTAAGGACACTGTATATGTTTTATACCTATTTTAAGAAATAAGTATTTTTAATGCTTGAGATTCTAAATCAATATTCTACTTTAAGATAAGTAAAATGTATTCTTTAAATTAATTGTTGCATTAATTACAGTTATTATATTTCATACTTCGGCTATCTTGAAATTGATTGAGAATTAACTATTGTATAATATTCTAAGGTGCAGAAGTTATACGAATAAATGAAGTTGGAAAGCTTAATAAGGAAAATGTAATATATATTTCATGAACTTTTATTATAAAGCTTTTAGATGTGTTTCTAGAATGTAGTAATATATATGTGTGTTGATTATTTAAATAAAGTTCTCCATGTCAGCAGAGAATGAATGTTTGACTCTTAATTTCAGATGTAGCTGTCTTATCATCGCGGCGCTCTCTTTAAGAGAGCCTGACTTCTTTCTTCTTTCTCTCTCTCTTACCATGGATATAGACGTTCCCCAACTTACGAGTAATTCCTTCTCATAGCAAGAAATGAGAAGAAGGTTATGTAAAGCTAATAACAACATACATAACAGAAAACCTTTTTACATAACATTATTATTATTATTATTATTATTATTATTATTATCAACCTTGGATGAACTCTGCATTTGTGACCGCTCCTGTATCATAGTAGTTAGAGCGTCGGCTTTTGATGAGGGAGGTGGCGGGTTCGAATCCCCGCGGATTCATACCAAAGACAAAAATAGTACTATGAGATGTCTTCCTATGATCTCAACATTAATACGCCAGTGTTAGGACTCGTCTGCCTTCTGTCTGGATAATGTGACTGTGTTGGGCATGATGCTAAATGTCTGCGGCATGATGCCCCTATGCTATACACCAATAGAAACTGTCACACTGCAGACGACGGAGCGATATGACAACTACATAGAGCTACGTTACAAATTTATAAAACAGAACCACACAAATATAATGAATCCCTTCTTGTGTATACATTGCTATATCCGGAATGTAAATTTCTATATCGAGTATTCTATATCAAAACAATTTCTATCAGACTTTCACGACGAGAGTTCTCCTTCCTTTACAGTTCGAACCCATACCTTTCTTCTCATCTCCAGTGATGTGAAATAACATCAGCATAGCCAGGAGCGGCACATCTGTAAAGGAGACTGGAACTGTCTGTCATCTCTCCATCGATATGAGAGTGCCTGCTAATAAAATACCGCAATGTTATTTTATTATCATAATTTTATCATGCAATTCTTCTGTCCATATAACACAATCACTGTCTTAAGAATGAATTGTTAAACAAAGAAGTACATTGCCTGCTTGATGTGTATTTATTGTAGATGCTGCCTTATCTCACCTTTAAAGTTACTACACGTTCATGTAAGGGGGATAAGAAGTTTGTAAGAACGGCAAATTGCACCTGTTCTCTATGAATATACAAAATGAATATTCATGTCATTATATAATCGATCATTTGCAGAAGATGCCAATTAAAAGAATGAACTTGCCTTCATGCAAGAAACCTACCAATGCTAATTTAGTTAGAGGTCAATGGCATCTGAAGAAAGATGCTTATAGTTTTTTATACTCTGTCTTAAATTAAATATTGGGTTTATTAATGTGTCTTAAATAAAAGTTATATATATACCTACTCTTAATTAAATAATGTGATTACGATATGGCCTTATGGAAAGTTTGACTTCTTGCCAAACATAAATCTCCCTTTAAAACTGTATATATAAATTTAATGAAACCAAAATAAATTTGAATCACTTCTATAGACTCTGTTATGATTTTGCAATCTTAGATTGGAAAACAACTTAAATACTACATAACCATTTACATTTAAATCTAGAAGTGACTATGGAAGAAACCGTTCGTATCTTGACGCAATAGTCATTGTACTCCTTCCGTGCTTATTTGCATTTTTAACATTACAAATATAACTATTTAGTTAAAATAATAGTGTGTGTGTGTGTGTGTGTGTGTGTGAAGGTTTGTAAACGGCTTGTAATCAAATAAAATTTAAGCGTTGTAATGTAAATTTCATGAAAGCAAAGATAAATTTAACTTTTTAATTGTATTTCTTTGATCAGTATCACAAATCATAACGTCGATATTACCGCATCAATCAAACATTAGAGATGTTTAAAAAAAATTGAGATTAATCGATTGAAAACAACATCTGCAAAATTTTATAAATATTGGTCTATAAGCGAAAAGAGTGATACTCCATCAATCGTAGATAAATATTGTTTGGACTTGCCGTACGGTGTTAGAAAGCTTGTTTAAAATATTAAATTTAATCACTACTGTTACTGAATAATGAATCTGAGTAGTCATAGCGGTAAAGATTACCCAATAGCGAATTTGAGTAGTCATATCGGCAAAGATTACCCAATAGCGAATTTGAGTAGTCATATCGGCAAAGATTACCCAATAGCGAATTTTACTTGTCGTATCGGCAAAGATTACCGAATAGCGAATTTGAGTAGTCATATCGGCAAAGATTACACAATAGCGAATTTGAGTAGTCATATCGGCAAAGATTACCCAATAGTGAATTTTACTTGTCGTATCGGCAAAGATTACCGAATAGCGAATTTGAGTAGTCATATCAGAAAAGATTACCGAATAGTGAATCTGAGTAGTCATATCGGCAAAGATTACCGAATAGTTAATCTGGATAGTCATAACGGCTGACATTACCCAATAGCGAATTTGAGTAATCATATAGGCTGAGATTACTGAAGAGTGAATCTGAGTAGTCATATAGGCTGAGATTACTGAATAGTGAATCTGAATATAGTCATGGGGACTACTAGGACTACTGAATAGTAATTCTAAGGAGTCATATTGAACAACATATCTAAGTAGTTAAGGGGAATATCAACGTAGATTTAGATTTAGGTTTGACTATTTGTTTAAAACCGTTCACCACCCATATTCACTTAGTATTATATCAGTACGGACATGCCTAATTGCCAATTATCGCCGCATCTACATGCCGTTATTATATATTTCCTGATACTCGTATAATGTAGTTATCCTGTATTAATTCGACATATTCGAGAGAGAAAAGAATGAAAGAAGGTATAAGTTCTGAGTAATTAAAGGAAAAATTAAATTTTCTCAGTATTTTCAGACACGTTGATTAAATTAGTAATGCCACTTCGAATGTACGTTTTAGAGAAGATGACAAACCCAGGTGAGCATCAACGAATAGAAGTGACTATTTAATATAAATGTTTTTTTCTGTTGTATGTTAACCATCATTGATTTATTTTATTCGGCAGGTTGGATAGACTAAATTTGTTATATTTTTGTAACAGCTGGCGAGCAGCAAGTAATAATATGCAGCAAACATTTAACTTTATCAAGGGTTCCAGAATTTTTAAGTTGTATACTACTGCAATTAAATTGGATTCGTCTCTTGTTCAAAATGTATTTACATGTAATACCATTTTAACCGCCGTACTAATTAATAAACTAAAGTATGTTATTTCAACTTGGTAGACGTTTGTTGAAATGTTTTAAGATAATATTTCATATAGACAACACTTGATAAATAATAATGTTATTTATTTTTTGAAATCCTACAAAAGACGAAACTTATAAATTTGCTACAGCCCCCGACCCCACAAATATAAATTAATAAATACATTTATACATAATATCTGGTCATACATAAATTCCGCATAGAATTACAAAGAAAACTAAGAAACGCTACTACAAAATCTCAAGTACTCAAATATTTAGAAATTACAAAAGAACGGTGGAACGAATGTCAAGTAAACATGTATTCAAAGATTTAGAAATTGCAAAAGGACAGTGGAACGAATGCCAAATAAACTAATGGGCTGAGCGTGGAACGGGTGCACGAACGCGCGCGCGCGCGCGCGCGCGTGTGTGTGTGTGTGTGTGTGTGTGTGTTGGACAGTGTATTTGGATTATTGTGCTGGGAACCTGTAGAGATCTCGGACGAAATGGTGGAGTTCTAGCCAGATTTATGACAGGCCTCGTAACAACAATCACTGCAAAAATCCTAGTTTGAACATCATCATCATCATCATCATCATCATCATCAGTCTCTCAACTGGTCGTTGAGGCACTTTGCTGCTGAACATCTGACCAGTTCCCTCCACTTGACTCGATCATATGACAATGCCTGTGTCTGTGCAAAACTTTTCCTGGTCCATTCTGTGATGTTGTCACTAAACTTTTTTCTCTGTCTACCTCTCCTTCTACCACCTTGGACACTACCCTGCAGTACTGTTGTGGATAGACTGTTGGCTCTAGTGACGTGGCCATACCATTTCAGCTTTCTCTTTTTGACAATGGTGAAGAGGTCTTCTTAATGGCCTACTTTGTGCCTGATGGTGTTGCGCACTTCTTCATTTCTGATGTGGTCCATGTAAGAGATGCCAAGGATGGTTCTGTAGCATCTCATTTCAAGTGCCTGAATTCTTCGTTGTAATTCTGCTGTCAGGGTCCAGGTCTGACAGAAAGATTGAGATGACTAGTGCTCTCAATAGTCTGATTTTAGTTTTCAGACAGATGTTCTTGTATCTCCAGATGGGTCTTAGCTTTGACATAGCTGCCGTTGTTTGTGCTGCTCATGACAAAATTTCTGCTCTTGATCCGTCTTCCGTGATTATGGAACCAAGATATTTGAATTGGCCCACTGTTTTCAGTTCATGTCCGCTGACTTTAATGTTGGTTGATACATGTTTGCCGCTTCACTCTAAATCAAAGCTGGCTGATGTTTATTCCATGTTATTCACTAAGGTGCCACGCTCTTTATCACTTCCTGCCAGCCCATCAATGTCGTCTGCAAAGCGGAGGTTGGTAATGTTACTCCATCCAATGCTGACTGTCACACAGTTGTTGTCCAGATTTTTGCTCATGATGCACTCTAAGTATATGTTGAAAAGCTTGGGTGACAGAAGATTACCAGGACGTACTACTACTACTTACTGGAACCAGTCATCCACATATACCTACTTGGGCAATTACCGCACTGATAATCTTGGCATACAACTGCTTGATGGTATTGGTCAACTTTTGACCCACATTGTACTTCTTCATTGTGGCCCCATAATGCCTCATGCCACACTCTGTCAAAGACCTCTGTGTCATCTATATGCACACGGTAGATGTTTTGTTGATGGAGCGAGTACTTTTCACATAGTGCCCCGAGACTGAATATTTGTTATGTTGTCCTTCTTTCACTCCAGAACCCTACCTGTTCTTCAGCGAGTATTTCTTCTGCTGCTGGATTTAGTCTGTTCAAGATGATCTTCAGCATCGCCGTGCTAGCATGGCTAATCAGACTTTTAGCTTTGGCACAGCTGAAGATTGCCTTTTGGGGGAAGTGCTATAATCAGTGACTGGGTCCACTGTGTTGGCCATTCATCTGTCTGCAAGATCTTGTTACAGCTTTTTGATAGTCGCCCTTTCACTGAATCCTACCCCCATTCTTGATCAGCTCAGCTGGGATGTTTTCTACTCTAGATGTCTTCCCATTTTTCAGTGCTCATATTCCTGACCACACCATTCCTTTGAGAATGGTGAGATTATCATGGACTGTCAGTTTAATCCATGGTATTGTCCATAATGAACTGACACATGGGTCAATGGTAGTGTCCATACTGACCTGACCAATATATTCATGATATAGTCCATAATAAACTGACCAATATGTTATTGGTAGTGTCCATAATGAACTGACCAATATGTTCATAGTAATGTAATTAATGAACTGATTGATGGGTCCATGGTAGTGTCCATAATGAACGGACAGATGAATCCATGGTATTGTCCATAATAAATTGACAGATGGGTCCAAGGTAGTGTCATTACTGAACTAACAGATGGTTTCATGGTGGTGTCCATAATGAACTGACAGTTAGGTCCATGGGAGTGTCCATAATGAACTGTCAGATGGGCCTATGGTATAGTCCATAATCAACTTCCAAGTATCATTTGGTTTGCCAAATAGACGCTTCTAAAAAGTTGGTCTGTTCAACCCCTCTGCTGCTCCCTTGATGTAAAATCTCGAAAAGTGCACACACGTGGATACACAAGTGTATCCCAAGAAAACCTAATGGTACCTTGCCTTAAGACAGGAACAAATGTGTCTTCTTCCAACGTACACATCTTCTTAACCACCTGGAGAAAAAAACAACCTTGAGCTAAATTAAACCATGGCATGAGATTGGGATACTTCTTTTAAATGCAGCTTTTTAGAATAATGTGTGACCAACTTCGTACCAGTGACAAACAAATACAATCTGATATGGTTATAATAGACTTTTCAAACGTATATGTACTGTGTTGCATCCTAAATTACTATTCAGTTTTGAAAACTATCTAATCACTGTAATAGTGGCAATTCACTGCGCTACAGTATGCTGGCTAGAGAAGTGTTTGACAAAGTGGCACATGCAAATTGTGTTAGATGCTGAATCATCTAAAGCAGTTACTGTTTACTCTGGTGTCCCTCAGAGAACTGTGTTATTACCATTACTCTTCCTTTGTCACATAGATGATCTTCCAGACTGTATGAAATTTCAGATTAGGTTGCTTGCAGTTGAATATTTAGTCTGGTTCCCTGCTTAGTATACTCCCTGCATTGCACTCCGCGATACTAAGTCATGCCAACGCCGATGCCATATTGTCAAGTGAACAAAACAAATGACCTCATACAGATATAGTTAATCTTACAGTGGAGTATTTATTCCTTTAATATTCTCTTTCTTAGTGACACAATGTAAACTTTACTAACGGGTAATAATATTGAATTGAGCTATATCAGTCGTTAGATTGTGTTGAATCCTAACAAACAATTCATTATATAATTAGTAGGCGAAGATAAAGGAAAAAGGGTACACACAACAGTATTTTTGATAATATTGACGGTCTCCTTTACAGGAGAATCAAAAAACAAATTGACCACCATATGCTATGGAATGATCATATAGTCCTCAAAAAAATGGGTGGTTAATTGGGTTAATTTTTGATGCCAGTAAACACGTATCTTATGAGTATAACCAGTACAACAACATCAACTCACCTCTACACCTAATATAATCACATATTACAATATGTCAGTGAAGAGTTCACCTCTACACCTAATATAATCACATATTACAATATGTCAGTGAAGAGTTCACCGCTATACCTAATATAATCAGATATTACAATACGTCAGTGAAGAGTTCACCTCTACACGTAATACAATCACATATTACAATACGTCAGTGAAGAGCTCAACTCTACACGTAACATAATCACGTATTACAATAAGTCAATGAAGACCCAAAATTTTCTGAAGACTTTATGTAAGAATCTCATAACATCAAAGTATTTTAATTTGCACTCTAAATATGATTATCAAAGTTTAAAAAATGTAATTTTAATCAGGTTTAAATAACTGAAATTCCACTGAGCAAGACATTTTAAAGTACATTTTAATGCATTTTATGGAACTGCCAATTATCATATCATATTTAATAAATAGGTGTTTCACTGCTATCCACTGTAACTTTAAGAAAGATAAATATGAAAATTCCCTCGGTAAAATCTCGAAAAGTGGATAAACAGGGATTACACAAAGTGGACACAAACAAAACCTACTGGTACCATTCCTTAAGACAACAACAAATATGTTGCAAATTTGTTGTCAAATATAAAGATTTCTGAAACAGGTGGTCCACACATTACCATCTAAATCTTTCCGAAACAGGTGGACCACCCATTACCAGCTTTATCCTACAAACACTGTGCCCACCAACCTGCTTTTGGGCATGGAACTATTTTCCAATTGTTGGTTGACCTTTTAAGCTTGCCAACAGACTGGCTAAATACCATGTAGCATCAGTATTGAAAAATGGAGACGTAGATGTTGAAGAAAAGTATCAACCAGTTTCACTTTTATTGGCCACATGCAAACATAATATTTGTAAACATCTTAATCACCTGGAAATAAACTGAAGCTAAATTAAACCATGGCTTACGATTGAGATATTCTTTGGAAATGCAGCTTTGTAGAATAATGCGAGATCAACATCAAACCAATGACAAACAAATACAAACTGATATGGTTCTAATACACTTTCCAAAAGAATTAAATACTCTGTTGCATCATAAATTACTATTCAAGTTTGAAAACTATGGAGTTTCTGTACAGGGCAACTGTAATGCTGGTCTGTGAGGTTTAGACAAAGTAGCACATGGTGTCAGATGCTGCTTAATCGTCTAAACCAATTACTGTTTAATCTGGTGTTCCTCAGGGAACTGTGCAAGTACCCTCCTCTTCTATTGCCACATATATGATGTTGTAGACTGTGTGAACTCTCAGATTCGGATCCTTGCCATTCACTGTCTCCTTTACAGGGCACTCCAAAACCAAATTGACCACCATATGCTACGGAATATTCTTACATTCCTGAAAAAATGGGTGGCAGGTTGGGTTGATTTTTAATGCCACTAAATGTTATCTCATGAATATGACTATTAACAAAACAAAATTAGCTGAACTCTACACCTATTATAAATCACATAGTATAATAAGTCAGAGAAAACCCATATCTTGGACTAAAATTATCTAAAGACTTCAAGTAAGAATCTCTTAACATGAAAGCGACTTGTAAACCAAAATCAACATTTTTCAAAAATAAACTTCACTGACCACACACATGCAGATTGCAGACCAATCGCCTATTCAGAAGTATCAGCTCTGTGTTGGAGTATGGCTGTGCCATTGGGGATCCATAATACACCAGGGATATCAACAGACATAAGAAGATTCAGAGCCAGCAGCAAGATTTTTATCTGGTAATTACAAAACCAGTGAAGAAGGATGAGCACATCATAAAACACTCCGAGTGTCACAAGTAACAGAAAAAACTCCAAAAAAAAAACATTTTGAAAAACACAACAAAGAAATTAATTAGCAAAGTTATAAATGAAAATGTGAGAACAGCTTACACTATTATGAATTGAATCCAAACAATTCTTTATAAAGGTCTATGAATATCCTAAATGAATAAAAAGTTCCTTATAAATTACAAAACCATAAATGTACTGTTTCTGAATATTAATATTACAGTCCAAAATAATTTACATATTTCTAGACTGGTTCACCGCAGTTATTCAATATACCACGTGTCCTATATTGCAACTGTATTTCACAATAGATTCCATAGAAATGAAAACACTACTCATTTTGTTTCAATTGGGTTTATTCATGTGACCTAGCCCAACCAATGGGAAGTTACAAAATTATTCTAGAAATGTTGAATCCACACTAGTCACTGAGAAATTAATTCACATATTAGTATTAAGCTTACACGTATTAATTGTCAACACAAGCATATATTAATAGATCCTATGCAATCTTGTGCTTTTAACAGATTCAGGTCAGTTAGGGAAAAATGAGAATAATCAGTAAATCTTACAGACAAATCATATAAAAGGAGTTACAAGAACAAAAAAAAATGAATTACTTGATTAGCTGTATCCATTATCTAATTATCCAACTCAAGTACAAACTAACAATATTGCTTCGTAAGATGTAGTTAATTTACATTTGCTTATGTAATTATCCAGCTTAAGTACAAACTAACAATATTATTTCATAAGATCTAGTTAATTTACATTTATCTATGTAATTATCCAACTCAAGTACACACTAACAATATTACTTCATAAGATCTAGTTAATTTACATTTCTCTATGTAATTATCCAACTCAAGTACACACTAACAATATTACTTCATAAGATCTAGTTAATTTACATTTGCCTATGAAGATCTACTTTTAAACCAGACAGTTATGTAACACCAACTCTAGCTCTGATTTAAACCATATAAATGGCCCCTACCTCATGTTGGAAATGTCTATTGAATAAAGAAAGACAACTTTTGTATAAATTGTGTGAATACAATAATCAATCATATATTCTGATGATATCAATTGTACATACATAGTTTTACACCAATCCAATCAATATTGCAATAATATTTGGATTAAAAAATTCAAATGTGAAAACAATACTGATATCCTGACTAGTAAATTGAGTCAGAGATATATATATAAAACAAGGTGCAACAATCATACAAATAATTTTTTTTAGACAAATCCAAAAATAAGCAAGCAAAACATTTGTGAGCTAAAAGTTAGTCACATGAATAAAAATACGCAAGTAGTTATTATGAAGACATAATATTCAAGTTCAGTTCATTGTTAATGTACAGCATAATTCTTTGAGGGAAAATCCCCCACCCCCAATGTTCAGCACTGTCATCACCATCACCCTGAATGCTTTTAGTTTTTATCTACTTCATTCTTCTGGGAGATAGGGGCTTCTTTGACCTTTCTTGATGTTCCTGGTTCTTTTTAACAGAAGTAATTTGCATTATGTTGAACCTATGTTAATGTACTTTTGGTCTAATATCTTCTTCTCTCTGGAATCCCATGAAGGATGCTCACCATCTGCTCTTTCCTCATCTGAAGTCATGCAGTTATTCTCCAACACCTTCCTTAATTATGCCATCTTTCCAGAACTCCATTACTCTTTATTTTCCAATGCAGAGTTCTCTTTTGGATTTCTACTGCATCAATCAATACTATAACATTATACCACTAATCATGGAAGCCATGAAATTGTACTCAATAACACCCCCCCCTCTAAACATACTATAACATTATATCACTAATCATGGAAGCCATGACATTGTACTCAATAACAAGAGGGTATGCATAATACTTAAAGATGATAAAATAGGAATGTGTTACAGTGAGGTGTTTTATGAGGGGGGGGGGGAGTGTTGGCAGTCTGTAAAAAATGGTTGCATTTGTCCCCTATACAAATCATAGCCCCCTCCCCATTCCCCTGGATAAGGCTGTCCATCCATAAGCTGTAAATGATAAATACATAGTATGCCCCATATGGTGTAATACTACATGCATACAACATTTAAGACAGTTTTATGAAGCCAGACCCAAACTGTAGTGCAGTAACCACATAGAATATTGAGATTTGATTTCAATACTAGGAAAAGCTGATTTATAAAAAAATATATAGCAAGTAACAGTTACTTTTAATGTGAATTTGATGAGAGTTTTAATGTGGCAATTAATTTTAAATATGCATGTAAGCTGAATTTGAATTTGGGGTAGATCCCACTTTATACCTTTTACAACAAGTGGCGTATATTCCATTCCCATTTCATACCTGATTGTTACGTTTCCATTAGTTGCCATTACATACTATTGGAGACAAGTCAAATAGATATTGCTAGGACAAAGCACTGATATATCTGCCAAGTTAAATTGTAGATATGGCTCACACTGAAACCTTGGCTAGCAAATATGTTACTGATAATAAAGCCAATGAATGCAATTAAAAAATAAATATGCATATATTTACACCAAATAAATGCTAACAGTTTATCTACTAATATAAATGTGCATGAAAAATCAAAAAGTCCATATTGTTACAAAAAATCCCCAATATCTGATTTCATGATATTAAGTATATGTAATAACATTGGCATGAATGGTCTATAGTTGGTGATGGTTGGATTTTGTTTAAGACACTTCAACCAATAAACAACTATCAGTCTTGCATACTGAAAGATTATTACATATTAAGTATTATAGTATGAATTTACAGTATCTGGAAATAAAATACATGTATCTGAAAACCATGAATCTCCAAAAGCATTACATTAAAGATATATTCCAATGACATGAATGCATCAACATTTGATTTTATTCAAACTTAATGTTTTAAATATTTAGCTTTTGAAAGTGCATGGTCCCTAATCTAGTGACCCTAAGCTTGATCTTACATGTACTACCAATATAAACACAATGTTTCTTTTCAATATCTCACTGGAACAGGTATTTATGGAGGAGACAACAAATTAATTACAAATTAATGACTGCGTCTACCAATACCCTATTGTTTTAACCACAAACATCACCACCATTCTCACCTGCCAATCCACCTATCTATACACAATAGCTGGATATTTTAAAGCCATGTTTATGAGGGCTATCATATTAGCTATGATATATGTATAAAAGGCCATGTCACTGGGAAAATACCAAAATACAAGAATTTAAATATGCCAGAATCATCCACCAGTGAGCTAGAGGAAAAAGATGAGCAGGTGCTTTGGGGAAGTGAAAGACAGAATAGTTGTTGCTATGAGTTGCCATATTTTACCATCCCTGTTTTATTATGAAAGCATTGACCACATTTCTCCTGTAATTGGTTATCTCCATTCTTAAATACTCCACCTTCCATTAAGTCATTCATTGACAATTTTTCACACTGTATCAATCATTTACATATCCAACTTTGGCCTGGAAACTGAAATAAAAACAATAATAACAATAACAATAATATGTTGGTTGAAACAAATGATAATAATAATACATATAATAATAATAATATTAATAAAAATAATAATAATAATACTAATAATACTAATACTAATACTAATAATAATAATACTAATAATAATACTAATAATAATACTAATAATAATATTACTACTACTAATAATAACTGTTTGTTTGTTTGTTTGATTAGGATTTTTAACGTAGCTTTAACAATTTTTCAGTCATATCGCTACGATGTCTGCAGTGAGGCAGTTTATAGTGATGTCTAGCACTGAGACATCATGCCGCAGACATGTAGCATGATGTCTCACCCAGTCACATTATCCTGACACCAGGCCGACCAGTCCTAACACTAACCTCTTAATGCTGAGCGTCAAGCGAGGCAGCTGTTAGTACCATTTTTGTATGTCTTTGGTATGACTCGGCCGGGGATCGAACCGACGACCTCTCGCTTCCGGGGCGGACGCTCTAACCACTAGGCCACCGGAGCGGTACTACTAATAATAATACTAATAATACTAATACTAATACTACTAATAATAATACTACTAATAATAATAAAAATAATACTAATACTAATACTATTAATACTAATAGTAATACTACTAATAATGAAAATAATAATAATAATATTACTAATAATAATAATAATAATACTAATACTACTAATAATAATACTACTAATAATAATACTACTAATAATAATAAAAATAATACTAATACTAATACTATTAATACTAATAGTAATACTACTAATAATGAAAATAATAATAATAATATTACTAATAATAATAATAATAATACTAATACTACTAATAATAATACTACTAATAATAATACTACTAATAATAATAAAAATAATACTAATACTAATACTATTAATACTAATACTAATGCTACTAATAATGAAAATAATAATAATAATATTACTAATAATAATAATAATAATACTAATACTACTACTACTACTAATAATAATAATAATACTATTACTAATAATACTAATACTAATACTAATAATAATAATAATAATACAAAATAACAATAAATTGGTGTACAAAATATAATCATAATAATATCTCGGTTAAAAAAGACAACAAATCTAATGTGATACTGCTATTTTTAGAAACATAATTATTAGCTGGAAATCTGATATGTCTCCAAATTGGCAACCAAGGGTTACACCAAGAGACCGATATAAAGTTCTCTATTCTGTGTCATTAAATGTTTTACCATGATGATGGCAGGTATATATACACAGAGGTCTCGCTAGGATTTAAAACTAGGAGTCCATAACTCCCATTTTGGTAAAAATAGGAGTCCCACCAGCAAAAGTTGCAGTCCCATCCCAATTTTTTTTTAACTTTGCAGTTAGAATAACTGTTGGTTGCCATTGAGTTTAATTTCCGCATTCTTTATAACACTGACATGTACAACTGTATCAGCTTATTCAGCGTGTCTGTTAATTCTGCACAACAATATGTTTTAAAAAAATAATTTGGGGCTGAAATGCATGTATTTTGCTTCCATAACCTGAATGCATAAACATTACATCTTTTCAAAGCCATGAGCATAATAGTCCACTATAACAGTTCTAGCAACCTAAGCACAGTTCTGAATCTCATTTAAATCTTCATCATTTTTTAGTTTAACCACAAAATACATGTCCAAATTTGCAAATAGTATTTTGTCCAAGTCTCAATGTAGCTTGGTTTCAAGTTCGCATGCAATATTTATACAGCTACAATCGGAAATGAAATCAATTACTGGATCACAGGCCTTCGCCGATGTAGCAAATTGCAATTCTGTTTTCCTTTTTGGTGACAAAATATACCATCTGGAGATATTTGTGGCAACACCAATTTGGGCTGATAAAAACTGTATGTACAGCCTTGCATTTGGAGTAGAGAAAATCAAAGGCACCATGTCAGAAAGCAGTGAACTTGGATATAACAATGCACTGTTACATCATAATCCGCTTATGCCGATATCTAGCCTTATTACTGTATGCTGTATTCAAATCAAAATAAGCATGCAACTGACTAGTTAAAATCCAACACCTCTGAAGGCAGAAATGTGAAATCAGTACAGTCAATCAGATGATGCTAATTTTTAAAAAAATACCAGACGGAAGAAAAAAAATAGTTTTGCTGACACTTCAAAGAAAACTGATTACCTTTGAAGCACCGATATATACTAAACAAATAAAACAAATGTCTCAATGTTTTACAATTATCTGATGTTGCCGCAGCAATAACAAACGAGTATTTGTTAGGTCCTTAAACTGAAGCCTTTAGCAGAGCCTTCAATAACAAATGCACCATCATCAAAGCAAGCAGACACCCTTTGCTCAAACTCAAATAAAAGCATTGCCTCATTTTACATATTGATTAGAACATATTTATTGTGCCGCGAAACTTTCCTGTTGGCAAACGAAAAATGAAAAAAAAGCACACACCCGAAAATGTGTGTACGGAGGACTCCTGTGTGGGTGATTTTCTGCATCCCAGATCAAACATTTGCATCCAAATACGCGTAATTAAGTGCTTCCACGAGCTCTGTACATATATATATATATATATATATATATATATATATATATATATATATATATATATATATATATATATATATATATATATATATATATATATATATATATATATATAATGGCTTGTCTTCCTAACAAGATATAGAAACAAATAATACATACACTCACACATACTAACAAATTGGGGGAGGTGGTTACAGTTTATTTTTTGACATGCTACAAAGAACAATGTTATTTCATCTTAATATACAAATTTTAGATCAGAGAATGATAGCCTGTGAGAGGAAAACAGAAAAAAAATCAGAGAAATAGGCTCAGTGTTTTACTTCCTATTCTGGTTTTAACAGACTAAATTAAATCAAATAATTGGTGACTTAAAAAAACATAAAAGCTATAAAATTCATCTGCTTTTTACTTCATTGTCAGTAATTCCTGTCATCGTCATCATCAGTCTCTTGACATAGTGTAATCTTTGAGGCACTGTGCTGCTGAACATCTGACCAGTTCCCTCCACTTGTCTCAATCATGTAACCAATGCCTGTGTCTCTACAAAACTTTTCCTGGTCCATTCTGTGATGTTGTCAGTCCACATTTTTCTCTGTCTACCTCTCCTTCTGCCACCCTGGACACTACCCTGCAATACTGTTGTGGATAGACTGTTAGCTCAAGTGATATGGCCATACCATTTCAACCTTCTCTTTTGGACAGTGGTGAGGAGATCTTCATAATGGCCTACTTTGTGCCTGATGGTGTCACACACTTCTTCATTTTGTGATGTGGTCCATGTAAGAGATGCCAAGGATAGTTATGTAGCATCTCATTTCAGGTGCCTGGATTCTTTGTTCTAATTCTGATGTCAGGGTCCAGGCCTCACACGAATACACACAGATTGAGATCACTAGTGCTCTCAATAGTATGATTTTAGTTTTGATACATATATTGTTGTCTCTCCAGATGAGCCTGAGCTTTGACATAGCTGCCATTGCTTTTGCTGCTCATGACAAAATTTCTGCTCTTGCTCCCTCTTTCTTAATTATGGAACCAAGGTATTTAAACTGGCGCTGTTTCCACTTCATGTTCTCTGACTTTAATCTTGTCTTAGATTCGTTTGCCAGAATCTGTCATCAGCTTTGTGTTCTTGGCGCATATCTCTATGTCAAATCTGGAAGATGTTTCATCCAGGTTCTTCACAGGTGGCAAGCTCGTCTTTACTGTGTCCCAGCTCATCACTGTCGTCTGCAAAGCGGAGGTTGGTGATCTTACGCCCTACAATGCTGACTGTCCAACAGTGGTTTTCCAGGAGACAGCCTTGATGTACTCCAACTGTTGTTTTGAACCAGTCCCCCACAACACCTTGAGCAATTACTTCACTGGTGTGCCTTATAGTTGAACTGTTTTGAACTGATCGTTTACGATATGTGCAGTGAAGTAGAAAATGTCTACTTCTTCCATGGAACAGTATTCCTAAAGTTGAATCGAGTTAATATTTTGTAAAAACTTACTTGTGCATTTACCACTGTTCTATTATGAAACAATTAATGTATCGTAGAGCAGCAAACGTGGTACGGGTAGCTCTTTTCACCGGTTGTCAAATGAGCTCGCACGTGTCTCAAGATGAACAATTCGCTAAAATCGCACGTTTTAAAAGCAGTAACTTCATTTTAGTTCAACGTAGAAAAGTCAATGATGGGTTTAATCTAAGGTATTTTTGTCACTCTGGAAGATTTTTTCTCTTTTAGATTATTGTTTTGTTTTTCACATCAAGCTCGCGTCGAGCACCTATGTGTTCACCTGGTCTCCATGATCCGACATTTTGTTCTGTCGCATGACACATAATGTGGCATTAACTTGGAATAACATAACAATTCGGAATTAAACTTGTTGCCCTCGTTCTTAAGAATTCGAATGATCGTATCTTGCTTAATGCTGAAAGACAAAACTCGTAATAATACAACAAAACATTGATTTTACTTATTCGATAACTATACATAATTACGCCTTAAACTAATACCAGATTTGAATAATAAAAATTATAAATATATTGCAATACGTATAGCGCAATAATAGAAGATGCATACAAAGTTGTATCATGATTCTGAAACAAGGAGATAAATATATTCAACTTAAATTATTCAAGAAATATATCAAATATTTATTAATGTGGATACAAAAAATAATATAAAACAAAAATTAAATATTTAACAACAACAACAACAATAACAACAACAACAACAATAACAACAACAACAACAATAATAATAATAATAATGAGGACTTTGTATAGTGCATATACTTTAGAAGCTCTAAGCACTTTACAACACTTTTCAAAATCTATATTGGTATGAATACAAAGAAAACACACCATGAAATTGGAAACCAAAACAAATGCTGAAAATATTTAAGGTAGGAAACATGTTTAGGTCTTATATATATATATATATATATATATATATATATATATATATATATATACAGAATAATGTATCCACAGAAGGGATGATAATGGGGAAAGATAATAAAGAAAAATATAATTTCCGTTAGATCAATGCATTTTTGGTTTCATTGGTTATTTTTAAAAGAAAGTTTAAAGTTCAAGATCATATTCTGAATCACCTTACTAGCATGGCTGATCAAACTGATAGTTTTAATCACAGAAATTGCAATTTTCAATTAGTGCAGAACGAATCATGGAAAATAGAATGAAAGAGATTTCGACGAAATATGCACGATAAACAAAGTGGAACAAGTTGCTCTAGTCTGAAAATACTCATTTGCATTGCCCATTTCGCCAAACATAAATTTGGCCTTCCACGGCATTGTTTTCAGCAAAAACAAAACACAAACTGTCGATATTACATATTTGCTGCTGAGCTGTCTGCCACTTTATTTCTGGCTGTTATCAGCAGCGGACTTTACAATTTACTTAAATTGTTAGAGGTACGCTATGGTAGAGTTCTTTTCTTCTAATAAATTCGTGTCTGTTCAAGATTTGGAATTCACTGTATTATCATTTGCGAATATGCGCCTGCGTGTCTACTCTCCTTTTTTACATCTAATAAGCAAAGTTTACTTCATGGTGTCCAATATCAGAATTTTTATATTCTTTCAGGCAGAAAGAAAGAAAAAAGATAGAGTAAGTAGTATTTCCCTCTGTTTTCAGTAAAACGATACAAGTCAATATTTGTATACAGTTATTATATGATTTCTAGGACGTGGATATTAAAAAAAACAAATAATTATTTACCAAATATAACTTTACTACAAGCCATAAGGTAATGAATTCTTCTCTCCTGAACTTGAACTGAACTAAGTAGGATTTGAACCACTGTAAGGCTATATTCTGAATGCCAAATACATGCTGTAGACGGTGAAGTAATATATCATGGTCTATTGTGTCAAATGCTGCAGATAAATCCAGGAGAGTGTGGACTGTAATCTTTCCACTATCCAAAGCAGAGAGAATGACACTAAATACTTTCAGAAGAGTAGTTTCCCTACTGTGGCAAGGGCGATATGCAGACTGTACATTGCTAAAAAGACTGTTTGAATTCAAATGAGATACAAGTTGAGTTAGAACAACCTTTTCTACGATTATTTTATATGAATGGGAGATTAGAAACTGGGCGGTAGTTCTTTAAATCCTATGGTCCAGTGTTGGTTTCTTCAGCAGTGGCTTAAATACACGGTAAAGATACTTCAGCTTGTCTAATACTATATTTTTTATCATCTTTCTGGACGAAAGAGAGAAAAAGAAAAAGTAAGTAAATTGTAGATCTTTTCAGTAAATAAATATAAATCAGACATGATAAAGTTATTGCATAATTTATAAGATGCACATATTATGAAAACTAAGTATTTTTAAAATTAATTGCATATATGTTTCAATTTAACCAGGCTGCATTATTTTCAAAACCTTGTCTGCTTCATATTTTGTCAATATCGTGAATTTATAGCTTTCGTCGGAAAGAAAAGCAGCATGCTTTTATGGACTTACGAATTATATGTTGGTTGCAAGATGTGCATCTTATAATATGGCATTGTCCCCTGTTAGTGCTTTTAAATTATTAACTGATCGGATTTAATATCTTAATCATTGTATATATGTTGATAACTGATAATTATTCTCTCTCACTACCCAACTTTGACTTTAGATATAGTGTGAGAAATTCTGGAAAGTGATATTTTTTTCCCGCGCAAACGTTTGTGCATATTCCTCAAAGGAATATAATACACATGTGACTGTGACTGTATTCTCATATAAAAGGATTACAAATTGGTTATTAGCAGAGCCACAATATAGGTATATCTGCCCTTTCTATATCTAAACTATTTTTAAAATGTTTTTATTTTATCTAACATTTCCTCATGCTCCACTCCTCACTTTCGTTTTGCCTTTAATACAAATTTTCAAAGAAAGTATATTGCAAAACTATACAAATAAGTTTCCACTTTTGTCAAAAGAGTTTTCTTTGTTACAAAAACTACTTACAAATAACATACAAAAATAAAATGGAATCTCCAATACTTTCTTACAGAGAAAGTTTTCTTAAAAACACTTCCGAACAGAATCGGAAACAATACAATAGGGAAGACTGATAAAGGCTTATAGGGATACCTGGGTCCAGGCATTAAACCTGTCCCACATTACAATAAGTGAGAGGCCAAACACAGCATCACTACTAGCAATGCTAGCTGAAAGAGTTATAAACTCCTCCAATTCGGATACCCTCACACATATTGGAAGAGGGATATATTTGTTATATCCAAAAGGAAAATACTTCCTATTGCCCAAGGGTAATATTACCATGGGAGATATAGTAGCAAAAGTCACACCGCCGCTTCCCATAACTCAACGGGTCCATTGACCGATAGTGGACTTATATGTATCAAAGTTTCAGTTCGAGGTGCCCATTAAAAGCTTCCAGGAGGGTTTCGAACAAAGACTTGGTATTAAAACAACTGAAGAACGTATTGAAACTTACAAAACTATACCCGGCATAAACACGGTAAAGATTATAGTAAGAATAGACAGTAGGGACGCACCGATAGTGCCAAAATGTTGTAAAATCTTCGGCCTACCGATAAAAACTTGGTTTCACGGCTGCATGCAGGTACGTCAGTGTAGTACCTGTGGTAAAACGGGACAAGATAGATGGAAATGCACAGATAACACACAAAATGCAGAAACACTTCAACCAGGCATTCAAACAACAACAACACAAAAACAAAATCGTATGCACAAGCTACCACCTTAGGACAACAACCACAAACGCAACAGACTACTGAACAGAAAGGACCAAACACACAAGCACAACACCAAACCACTGGAAGAGCAGAACAGATACAGGCACCAAAGGAGTCCACTCAAAACAACGATGAGCCCCTCCATGAGACTGAAACTGAACCGAAAAGCCAAACAAAGAAGACGAACTACAAAACGCCCACCAAGAACAACAAACACCAAATCCACAGATAAGCATACAAAACAGTTTTAGTGTACTTGAAGTGGAACTAGAGAAAATGGATATAGAAACAACACAAACATAAATACCAGCCCCAGAAACAGAGTCAGAGGAAGAACTGCTAACATAAAACATAAATAGAGATAAAGAGGAAAATAAGGAAGGCAATATCACCCAAGGTAAATAAAGGGAAAAGAAAACTAACCTTACAATACCCAAAAAAGCAGAGGAAAAATACACCTTTAGAAACAACGGATACCCCAAACACGGCATAGATCAAACAAAATTCTAAAATAAATGACACCACACCCGATGCTCACCCCAATCAAACCGACCACCACTGAAGAAATCACCCAACCAGAAGAAATGGGAAACCAAACGACCGTCCCGATATCAGACCAACAAAAACAAACCCCGGAACCAAAGGATTGTGACTTCATGACACCACCATCCAGCCCCAAGGAGAGAAACCACAACAACAACAAAAGAACCACAATCGACTACAGCTTCAAAAAAAATGATAGAAAGCAATAATCTAATTGATGCTTTCAGACACTTACATCCGCAAAACAAAATATACACCTTTGAATCTACCAACTATACTTCACGAATTGACCATATTTATATTAATACAAACTATATCCAAAACATATGCAAGTGTGAAATTTTAAACGAAAAACTAGCAGACCACAAAACCGTAACAAACCAATACACAACTGAAACGGCAATCAAGTGGAGGAAAAGTCATTGGAAGTTAAAAACTTCATATTAGACCTCCAAGAACCTTATCATGAAATAATAAATGTGCTCTAGAATACTCAAAACCTAAAAGTTGAACTCTTATGGGACCAGATAAAAGAACAATTAAAAACTGTATGCAAAAAATACTCTAAGCTGCAAAAACACAGCAACACAATAATAGAAATGGAATGCACACGTATATTAAACGACAACACTACCAGCGATACCCAAAAAGCTTTAACAAAGAAAATACTTGAAAAACTGAAATTATATCAAATAACAGGGGCACAAATAAAATCAGGACTTCATGAAGACATATTCAACATCGGAATATTTTTTACAAAAGAGAGGAAATGAAAAATCACTAATTAAACTCAAAATAAACAACACAATAAAACAAACGAAAAGTGATATTTTATCAAATGTAAAAGACTACAATCGACTATTATAAAAATCCAAACATATACTGGAAAGAAAACATAAATAACTACCTAGACAGCATCAATCTTCCCACCACATGAAACAGTGATAAAGTAATGTGTGAACAGCCTATATCAAAATACGATAAAGAAAGAGCTGTATAAACACTAACCAAGAACAAAGCACCTATACTAGACGGGTTCACCGCATAATTTTACAAAAAGTGTACAAAAGTGATTAGTCCAGTGCTTCAAGATCTTCACAATACGATTTTTTGAAAACAAATAAATGACACAATCAATGAAAACAGGACTTATTACCCTGATCTATACAAACAAAGGCGATATTTTGAACCTAAAAAACTGGCGCCCAATCTCTCTCCTAAAAATATAGATTACAAGAGTATTAGCACCATATTAGCAAAGAGGCTCAAAAACACTCTGCGTGACATAATAATGAGCAACCTGTCATGTGGTGAGGAAGGGAGGCAAATATCAAACAACATACTATCAATAAAAACAATCTATGTAAATATGAATACAAATCGAAAAAATGGCGCCTTAATTCTCTTTGATCAAAAGAAGGCGTTCGATAAGATAGAGATACACTTAATACTTGCAACCCTAAACAAAAACGGCTTTGGGTCAAACTTTACAAGTTGGATACAAGCTTTATATAACAACATACAATCAAAATCACAAATTAATGGGACTCAAACCGAACCATTTGATATTACCAGATCAGTAAGACAAGAATGCTCCATATCAATGTTGTTATATATAACTGGAATCGAAGCACTAAACAGAACAATTCAATGTATGCAAAATCAAGCACTTCACATTATAAAAAGAAAAAGACAGAGGAAGGATGTACATCCCAAATCTAAAACTCAAACAAACAGCTAACTATCTTGAAAAATTAGATAAATTTCAATATCCGCCAAAACACCCATGGCAAGGTATAAACACCTATTGGTTTGGATTTTTAATGCCGCATACAAAAAGAATTATACAATAATAATAACATCACAAAACTAATAGTACCACCTATAATTGCCTGCACACAAACCTAAGTCTTTAAAGAACACAGAACACAGAACAGAATATGGAATACTAAAAAATAAACTGAAATTTATGACTTAATAATACATCCCATATTACCACCCACCAAAATAGAGATAAAAGTAACCCGCACTTTAACTGGACCACAATATGGAAAAACTGGCTGAAACTCAAAAACCCAAAAGAAATAACCCACATTTTTGAGTATCTTCATGACGCCTGGTGGACTGGGGAAATGGCCTTTAAAAGAAATGTCATAAAAAACCTCCCCACGTGCCCCTTATGTAAAAAAATGTATTGACAATAAAAACTATGTGATATTAACATGCGAGGTACTAGATGACAAAAGAAAAGAAATTTTTAAAAAAATAAGGAAAACAACTGATATCTTAGAGCACAATATGCTACTATATACAGAAAAGATAAATAATAAAAAAGTATACCAGGAATAATTATATATATATACTATTTGTGATTGAAAAAAGAAAACAATCGATATGGATACCTGAGAAATAATAATAAAACAAATTCTAAGAAACCTATATAAACGTCTCCTCCTTTTTGCCGTGTCAAATAAACACACTTAAAAACACTTTACTAAAAAACCAACAACTTACAGAAAGACAATTGTGCACACACGGTCAGAACCAGATATATAACAAACAGACATACAAAGAACCTGACTGAAACAAAACAAACAAACTCACATTCAGGTACCTATGTAGGGTAAGATACGGTAGAAAGAGAAACACTTAAGATAGCCCGACGCCAAAGAAAGCTAAAAGACCCCCCCCCCCCCCTTCCATTCCTTCCCCCCAAAAAACACCACCAGCTTAAAACAAAACAGAATGTTAAATCAACACAGTAACTGGATAGCCGAAGTGGCTAGCATAAAAAGCACCAGTATCAACTGAAAATAAAAAGTATAATAATAGAATTGAGCCGAAAAGGCAAACACCCAAAATACTAGCAAAATACAAACATAATTTTAATTAATATATGAACTAGAGAGCCGAATAGCTAGCCTATAAGGCACCAGTATCAATAAAAAATAACAAACAAAAATAAAAAAAATAAAAATCTACAACAATACCAACAAAAACCAACTTAAAAGACAAACCGGCTAGCTCATGTAGCACAAGTCTGGAAAAGAAAATAATAAGATTCTACAATTTACTTGTCGTGAAAACCCCTAAACCCACCAACCAACAATTTTAACAAAATTCAACTTATCACATCAACTGGTAATAACAACAACAACAAAGAAGTATTAACTAAAATTATACAAACCTCATAATATAGCCCCAAAACGCACAATGGAGTTCCGAAATGGCTAGCTTAAAAAGCACCAGTAACAACATTAAGTAATAAACGGGAAAAAAAATATAGTTTAAATACACACAGGCTGGCTCATATAACGCGAGCCAGAAAACATACAATACTACAATTTATTCGACACTTTAATTCCTTTACCTTGAAACAAACCACGTGACAGCCGAAATGTTGATCGACACGCGACACACTTTTTGACGCAAGCAAATATCATACCATACTCACCCATACAACGGTAGCCCAAACAAATGAAAAGGCTCTACAAAATAAACTAAAACAGGAGACCAACTGACGGAAGTATACGACAATTTCCCACGACTAGAAAAATCAATAATAAAATACCACATTTATAAATAGAATGTACAGTCACCATAATTCTAATTTTAGGACAAAAGTGGAAAATATTTAAAACTCCTTTGATAAAACAAACAAAATCACCACTCCTCTTCTGAGAAATAATTGAATGTACAGGGTTTTCAAATGCAGCCTTCTACATATTAAATTTGAAAACAGCCTATATTTTACATTATTTATTCAATAGATCTATTATATTTACTTCTATATAAGGAAACAACTATTATAAATATGATTTCATGCTGTCCAATACAAGAACACAAAACAACACACAATATAGCATATAGAAAATTGACAAATCTGACTCGGGAAAAGAAATCAGCCCTGGAATTTAAATAATTTTCAGGGAGGAATTTACAATCCTTTTTAAAAGATTAAATGAAAGGGAAATCATAACACACCGAAGCACCAAGGTGTGGGAAATACCCAAAACCGGCACTGGTAGATTGTAAGGAGTAACTTTCGGAATATCATTTTGGATAATGCAGCTAAGAATAATGAGCAATAAAACAAAGAATAACCCTGAAAAAATTAATTGTTTCCTAATCATAAATGGGAAACTAAATATACAAAAACATAACATACATGGGTGGATAGGGAAACACAACACCAAAACACATATTTTCGGAAAACAATGGTGTTACTCAAAACTCTAACCAGCGAACATGCTGGGGAGACTTGAAGGGTATCAACAAAAAGTATCTTTTATTTTTCAAAATATTTAATGACACTAACATTATTTGTTGGATCTTACAATTCAAGGTCAAAATAAAACATAGGGATGAGTATTGCATAATCCCGTCGTTTTTAAAGTGTTGATGCCTCAATAAGGAAAAGTTTACGTTTGTGACATTATTTGTTGTCCATGCTATAATTATTTTTAATCACCAACATCATTAAAATGAATAATATTTAAAAAGTGTAGTTCATATGTAAACAATGTATTGTCATCCTGGCGAAAATATATTTAAAACACAGTAGTCAAAAGACAAATTGGTGACCATAATTACACTATAAATGGTAACTTTCTAACATATATTTGGATACATATATATCAAATAGTCTAAATGAACCACAGAACGTCATTGAATACACCATTTCACTATAATTCTCGCAACAATAACTCGCAAACCCGCTTATAACGCGGTGTCATGGTTGAACCTCAGTTTTTTAAACACCATAAAATACTCAAAATATATTAGCCCATGCGGATGAATCTGAAGAAAAATCGGGACTAAAATTGAAATTTGAAACATAGACGTATCACTCGCTCAATTGTCGAAAACGGTAGATATAATCTGGGATTGTAACCAATGCATGATATTTTTAACACCTAATATTATTTATGTATTGTTACATGTCCTTTCCAAATGACCTTCTTTGTACACCGTAAATAATGGTAATCAACGAAATTTTGATCAATGAAAATGTCATGTACACCTGCTGGAGGCATTACTTTAATGAACAAAAGTGAAACGGAAACATGGTCAAGTGCAAGGGAGATAATCTAATAAGCTAAAACTTTGTTTCCGAGAAGGGTACTCACCCATACGTACGGTAATGAGTCTTCACACGTTGATTTATAAATATTTAGGCAGACCTGATATCAATCTATCAATCTAGTTTGGCTTCTACTGACTTTTTCCAGCCCATTAATTGGATAGATCACTCACAGTGTCACGCATGCTTAGGAAATTAGGGAATCGATGAACATGCTTTAAATTGTAACTAGTCAATATGTAATAATAGTCTTTGATGCATGTGTCAACGTTGATCGGCATGATACACAATTTATCATGTTAATATAGGGAAAAAAATTGCATACTATGACCTCTGATTTTGAATCCATTAATCAATATATTGATTAGCACACACACACACACACACACACACACATACATATATATATATATATATATATATATATATATATATATATATATATATATATATATATATATATATATATATATTAACATTTCATTTTTTGTATTGGCACTTTTCTTTCCCAACACCCACATCCTAACTCTTAAATTTATTTCTTTAATTTTTTAAAGTTTTGTGTGGAAATGTTATTTTACTACTCCCGCCATCCAACAACATTTAAAGTGGTTCTAACTCGCATCATCGCCTTATTTAGCATTTCTTTATTAATATGTTTTATTTTTTTCTTCTCAACTGGCCCATCAAATTTTGTTATTTCTTTACTTTTACAGTTTTATGTTTGTGTTTCACATTCTTGTATGACTTTATTATTTATAAACAAATTGGATCGAGTTCGAACTCGTTGAATCAAAATATTCTTTAAATGTTTACATTTATGTTGAATCTTTCATTTTTACTCGTGCATCCCATCTGTGCTAGATTTTATTTCTTGTTGAAACTTTCTTTCATGAATCTCGTTAGCCAACCAATGGATGTCTTGATTTGAAAAACTCGCTGAATCTCATTCTTTTAAAAATATACTTTTTGTTTCATGCTGAAACTTTGCTTTAATCTCGCGTATCCAACTTTTAATGTTTTTACCTTTCTTATTTTATGTTGATACGTCTCTTCATGACTGCAGTGTAAGGTTTCATCGGCGGAGTATATTGATTGTACCTCCCTGTCCTAAATGTTGGAGTCAATCAAGTTTAATTTCTTGGTGGTAGGTACTTTCAATTTCCAAGAAAATGCTAGTCGCTACTTACGGGAATCCTTATTACGCCCCATGGGCCAAATTGTGAAGATTTAGCAATGTATGTACCACAGTCCCATCTTCCGACTCGTCACTGATTAGACTAAACAAAGAAAATGAAATTACACACAATTATGTTAAAGGTTAGAAGAAAATTGATTCCCGAACATTCACTGGTTGACTGTTTAGTAAATATTTCAAGCATCAGGTGTGGTTAAACGCTTGATGTTCAAGAAGAAAATTTTTGGATTGCGAATAGGAATTACAGATTCAGCAGATGTATTGACAACCATATTAACCATTGAAGATCAAAAGATCAAACGTGGATTTGATAAAGAAGAATATCTGTGAAAACTTCGACGTTATTAAATATGTTCTTAAACAAACAAAACAAGAAGAAAGAAAACGAGTCGTGTTGAACCTACTTCACACAAACATGTACTACATGAATAATGTATCAATATAACTTCATTTTAGAAAATCAACAATATTATATGTATAACTAAAATTCTGGAAATACTTGCCCTGTTGTAAATTTTGTCAAGGCCGCGTCTGTTGAATGTATGGTTATATAAACATGAGATATTTAATATAATACTTATTTTTATAAAAAATGGGTCGACCTAAGGTCGGATTTGGGTCCCAATATAGCCATCTTTACAATATCGTTGTTGTCACTTCCAATTGAAATGTAATATTGCGATATGGTTTCCGCCAGAATAGTTCTTACATTGGGCCCAGCGTTTCAAATGCTCGTCTTTACCGCACACACCGATCTCGCCTCAGTCCCTGTGGCTTTGGATCTCGGACTAAGCCATTGTGGAAATGTGAGAAAGCGTATTCGTAGTTTCAAGTGGGTCGGTTGTTTTTTCCGGATTATTTCCCCGGATTTAATCCTCCACTAGCTATGTTGTATGCGGAATGGTCTTAAAGCAACAACATCAACTTAGTATATTTGCTTGGTCCTTCATGACATTTTTATGTAGCCGGTTATTTTTATAATTGAAATATATACATAGTTCTTGGCTCTTCAGTTTTCTCGTGTTATTGTCAATGAGTGTTATCTTAAAGGTGACGTACAAGACATTGGCCTTTAGGATCAACACATTTTGTGGTATTAGTCATTAGGGCAACGTTAGATATATTCTTGCCCATCGACATTATAATGTCACTAGTGGTTTTTGCCTGTTTCTTAAATATTATAATTTGTTTTGTTTCTAGTTGAAAGTTTGCTTTTTAAAATTCACAATATTGTTCATTTATATTCTTTCCTTTTTTCTTTTAGAATATCAGGAATATGATATTTTATATTATTTATTTTAAAACAAACAATGTTTCATTTGCTATTTGTTCCAAGCCAACTATCTTGTTTTGTCTCGACTAACAGTAACACAGTAGCAGATATTTTGATTAAGTTTGCGTTAGTTCTTTTTATTCTGCTATTGTGATTTAGCTACAACTGAACCCGATATCCTACTTTAAGACCATTATATGCATGCATATCATCAGTCTTTAAATGAAGCCTAATTAACTGATGCCATATCTCTTAAGTTCACGGTTAATTAAAACATATTTTGTGTTGATGCATTGATTTTGTTTGGACAATAACGTTATTCTCAACATTGATTTGTGGGTTTAGTGTTATACCCTTATAATGTTCACTAATCACGTTCGATTGTGACCCGAGGTTAGCTTCAGAATGATGCCATTGTCAATTAGCTATATGAGCCACTTTTAAATGCTCATTTCAAAACCAGAACTGTACTGTTCTATCAAGAACTGTGACATCGTCGAGAGTCCATATTTATTTTTAAAACTTATAACAATTCTAGATTGAGTTATGCATATTGACGTGACCTTGCACAACCAATGGAAAATCAAATAATTATTCTCGAACTTTATATATACCATCTGCCACTGAGGAACGACGCCATTTGCGCCATGTTAAGTCCTATTATTATTAAAAACTATCAACAAGTACGTGAGAAATATATTGATATATCCGACGCAATTTGCACTCTCAACAGAGCCAGTTCAAGTATAGTTTATAACAAAATATATTCTATACAGTTTACATCTATGAATACAAATTAGAAATTTAAAACAATAAAGTACCAGGAATGTTAGAAAATATCGACTTATAGATTACCACGTGTTTTACTTATCCACGTCGATGAGTATCTCGTGTAAGGTTACACTCTAGATAAACGAAAATGACACGTACTGTCATGCAGGCGTCTTATAACTCATCCATAATTTGTCATTCTTTTTTGTAAATGACACATATAACTATAACTCATAACTATAACTCATCCATATTTTTTCTACTTCTTTGTTAACGGCATCCATACTTTTTCATCCACTTTTTAAAGTGGCTTCAGCGTAACGGAAATAGTCAGATGAGCATCTTCAGAAACCTAATTTTATTCTGACAAAAACTATTTTCGTATTCTCTGAGCAGTTTTCAGACCCAACCTTACTGCGTCTGCGGTAGGTGTCTCTTTGATTGGTCCACATATCCATTGAGAGATCGGTGTCGTAATAATTATATACACATTTTAAGAGCAAATGGAGTGAAACAAGAGCAAAACAAAGTGCACTAATGCAGTGCGTATTCTATGATGAGAAGTCCGCCGTTTTATTTGCTTTGTAATCTGTCCTTTTTGCCCAAAGACGTAAACGTGTTAATTGGCTGAAAACTGTACAGTTTCTTAATTTAAAAGTTCTTAAAGTTAAGGAAATGTTTTACATTTTTTTTTAAATTCAGTGATTTATATACGGACAATCTGTACAATAGTTTAGTTTAAATGATAACACTTTGTATTACTTTGTTTCATGTAATGACTTATACTGTATGACTCATTTTGCGGATATATGCGTAAGTGTTTACTCACTATTTTGACATAAAGTAAGCAGAATTTATATATACTTATCTAAAATTAGAATTATTGTTCTTTCAATAAGAAAGAGAGAAAAAGAAAGAGTAAGTATAATTATAACCTATTTTATTTAATGAGTACGAATCAGGAATTTCCTAAAGTTATTATATGATTTCTAAGACGAATATATTTAAGAAACAATTTTCGTCAAGCTTCATCTTTAACAACATACAACGGACGAATTGTTTTCAAAACCAAGTCAAGTTTATTGTTATTTTCTAAACCGCACATTTATTGCTTTCGTATGAAAAAAGAATTAAAATATTTCAGTCACTAAATACATACGAAAGGACACTTGTAAGGACTAATCAATTTTATGTTTGTTTCAAGACGTGATTATTATTGTATTTGGTCATTCGCCACCTAGCTGTCCGTACATTCTGACTGATCTGTCCCTAACATCATAAGCATTGGAGAGGCTGTTGTAGATGCTCTAGCGACATTGCAAATCCCAGTCAAAAGTAATAATAAAAAGCATAGTGGTCTAACTGGGCCATATCGGGCATTTCGAAACAGTAACACTATTAAACAGCGCCATAATTACATTATTAACAAAAATATTTTTATAGCTGCATCATATAGTGTATTAGCCGCAACATTTGTTACGAGTTCTGCTTCTATTTCAATAAATGCTTCAGCGGGTAAAAAAAAATATTTACTTGTATCTTGAACTTGAATTTCTATTTGACCTCGTTGACTTGATTGTACTTCATTATAAGAATACAAATGATAATCGCGTACAAATTCATATTTGAGCACAGGTGCGTCTATATTAGATCCTGGGTCGGGTAAAGATTTGAACATTTTATTATATATTTCTCGATAATCTTTCTTTGGCTGCAGACAACGCCTTACTGGCAATATTACCAATAGCACCAGGAGCCTTTTCACCAATGACATTAATAGCTTTCATCGATAATTGTTTTGCAAGAAGTACTATTTTGGGAGCATTCCTTTTAAATAACCCTTGAATAACATTACTAAGACCATCTACATCAATAATTCAATAAAGAGGTAACCGTGAGTTTACTATGTAGACCATGGTTGATTTATAATGGTTATACTGTATGCTCTGATTTATTACCGCTATATCTTATCGTAGACAATTATTCACCGCTGAAGATCAGTCACTGTGATAACCATCAACGAGTTCTTCGATAAATTCTTGATATACACCGATATCCACAATGCCACCTTGAAATAATCGTCTAGAAATTTCGGGAGCTTTATTAATTATTTCCTGAGAGTTATTTCTCGCTCGTTTATCTGATATGAGAATTTCTAATCGTGTTATGTCCGACAGAATATTATTAGAACAGACAACACTATTCCCTAAAAATCCACTACCAGTATTCTTCTTTGGGTTTTGATTTTTTTTCTTTTCTTGTATTTTCTGCGGAGGAGGAACTGATATTGTGAGCCACGTTGTTGCTTAATCTGAACATCTTATCGAAATATTTTATTTATTTTATGTATGATATAAATAAAGGATCTTTTTCTGAAATTTGATCTTTATCAAATTTTATTCGATATATCCACCTATACCAATGATCTTTACTTATTGGTTTATTATATTCCGGTTTTAAATATATTTCTTGTGACTAAAACCCGCAAGCGCAAAACCAGCTAGATCAATTAGATTACTTTTTAATAGTATTAATTGCCTCATCAGTAAATCTGTCAGACAGTTTAAGTTCTGGAGGAAAAAAATTATTTAGGTATCTCTTCAATATAAACAACTTTTTGCGGTTGCGCTGCGGCTTGTGGTTGTAATTGTGCAGCAGCTATATCAGTTGGAAGATCTCGTGAGATCTTTTTCGTTTGTTTAGTCCTTTTTGCTGTTTTTTTTTTCAAGTTCAGGAAGCAGAACCTTCTTTTCTTCATCTCCGGGTTTTCCAAATACTACTTCACGAGTCGTCTTAGTAATGGGATTTGAATAATTGTTCGGCACCATTTGCAAACTCAACTAGAGAATCTTGCCGCGCTTGAAATGTTTCTCTAACAGAATCTCTCACATAAATAAATTTCTTAATTGCTGCTAGTCACTCTCGTGTTAAACGGTTAGTTAATGATTCCCCTACTATATTGATATACGATATGAATCAATTCATAGCCGCAGAAAGGGTGTGACTTTGAATATGCGTCAAAAAGTAAACAATCACAACTGTATTAATTTAACCAAAAAACAAAATGAAAATGATACTCTCAGTTAGATAGAAGCTTTGATTTTGTGTGTTGACATTATTGTTTCTTTTCGTAGGAGGCCTTAATTTAACAAATGGACGCCTCTATAGTTTTGGTCTGTTCGCACTCTCTGCTGCTTATGGTATCACGGTACCAATTGTTTTTCCATAGACCTCAATGCTAATATTTGGAGAGATAAATATATTTTCTATCCTAATTTAGCGTGCATCTCACACACTGTTATAGAGAACAATGTTAGATTGTCAATTTGACGATGACAAAACCAGGTACTCCATTGCATTTAAGAGAGATAGCTCTGCTGGAACTAAACAGGGGTATGAGTTATCTAGTCACAACATACCTATTTTCAGTCATGTGTATTACATTTTCAAAAAATCATAAAAAATACAAAATTTGATCTATTTAGGAATTAGCATAAATTCACATGTTGCCAAGAGGCTAAACTTTTTTTTAAGCCTAACAGAAAGTACAACTCTTACATAATCCACCAATCAAAGCTTGTGTTGTTGTTTATTTCGGATTGCAATGGACCCTACACCTTAAGCACCGCCCACCTGGTCATGCGCAATTGGTACCGTTATACCTATAGCAAACCTTGATTTTTCCAATAATCTGTGAAATAGCTCGGGACTATATAACTAACAAGTGTACTTAGTCTCGCTTGTCAAAAACAATTTTATGAAGTACTAAGCTATGTTCTATATGATTGTGTATAGAAATATTATTGAGCTGTTGGAACTCTTGTTTTCATACCTTTGCTTCACTATCAAACTCATGTTTTGAAATAAAATTAATTATTTTAACTATGAGTTGTGTTTTATTCATATTAGCACTTATCAAACTTCACTTTGGTGATATGGGATAATTCACATTATGTCATATTGTTTAATAGTAAGGTCAAAGGTCAACACACTAGCTAGCATGTACCAGTTCTACTCTTAAAGAGACATTTTGATCTAAAATAAAGGACTTATAATTGTTTCATTAACACAGAAAGTAACAACAAGGACAGGTGGACATGGCCCAATCTAATTATAAAGTATTAGCTTTGAACACTTTACACTGTCTGCATATGCAAGAGGTCACTAACCTCTAGTCCTCACACAAAGGTCAAGCTACCCAGCCTCTTTGTCATACAAATAGAAAGCTTCCCTCCTTTCTGTAGTGCATACAATTGATGCAATAAGCCAATCTGACACCAAATAAAGTAGATAACAGCTTTTCTAAGTGGTTATCATGGATTTGGGTGTGCAAATGTGGACTAATATACAGAAAAAGGCTAAGTTTAACATAGTGAGTCCAATGGATTTAAAAACAGGAGAAAAGTGTGTATCTAAATGGGAGATGTAGCGAATGATACTGGAATTAAAGGAGACACAAGCAGCAATGAGAAAAATGAGAAGCGAGAGCTTGATTATGTTACCTTGGACAATATTTGGAGGCAGTGGATCATAGGTACAGGGACAATAAAAAAGGCACCTGTGCTATAACATCCCTTACAGGCACCAAATATCAGGTGATATGGTGTTCATTCCCAGCTAATATAAAAGGGTGAATAATGTAGATAATATAGATGCATGTAATTCATATTTCTTCTAAATAAGAAATTAATAATAATGGGCTTCAGTTAGGCAGAAAATATATCTAAACCAAACAAAGCATGTTGGATCAGTTTTCAAACTTGTAAAATTTACTTGGAGAAATTATTAAAGTACTTCTTGTTAAATTTTCATCAAGACCATGAGCTAATATGATACTTCACAATTTTTTTCTTATATTTATTCAACATCACTAACATTGTGGGTTTCTATTTATTGAAATTTTATGTCTGATGTAAGGGAGATAACTGAATTGTATACATAAGGTTTGTACTTTTTATTTCCTCTACTATATATTCTCCATGTTATACAGATGAGTTCAGATGCACAGGTATTAACTTCAATGCAATTAAATTATCCAAAAATGTATTACCGATAAAGCGAGAACCTAAAATCCAGGATTATATATGTAGTGGAGACCTCAAGAATGATTATGTAACTAACTAGAGAATCGCATTTATAATTTAAAGACACAAAAGTTTACAAAAAAAGACAATTAGAGCAGGACAATTAAAATCAAAATAGGAAGGAATACCATATCTTTAGCAAACTACCTAAAATACTTATTCCAGAATATTCTTTATGGTACAAGTGAACTATCTACACATGGACCAGGAATGTCCTCAATCTTGGTCTATAACATGCTTTACAAAACAAAAAAGTTGTATTTTATCCATGATTTTTCATCGTTTGTGCATAAAATAGTCAATACTTTGGCTAAAATTAATTATATTAACTTTATATAACCTTTTTTTTGCCTGTATGCTAATATTGGAGCTAACTACACAGTCACAAAGCAATCAGTCTATATATGCTATAAATATAGTTACAAAAGCCCCATTCCAAAGCTATTATGTGTTATTTTCAACTTTTTCTATGTAAAAGTCTGTCAATATTAGACCAAAACATCTCAATATCCATTGTTTAACCAAATGACACTATGACAGTATAGAAGTGGTGGCTATGTATACTCGTTACTATGGATACACTGTGAAGCTGGTATTATCTTTTAGGTATCACGGTACCAATTGTTTTTCCATAGACCTCAATGCTAATATTTGGAGAGATAAATATATTTTCTATCCTAATTTAGCATGCATCTCACACACTGTTATAGAGAAAAATATTAGATTGTCAATTTGACGATGACAAAACCAGGTACTCCATTGCATTTAAGAGAGATAACTCTGCTGGAACTAGACAGGGGTATGAGTTATCTAGTCACAACATACCTATTTTCAGTCATGTGTATTACATTTTCAAAAAATCATAAAAAATACGAAATTTGATCTATTTAGGAATTAGCATAAATTCACATGTTGCCAAGAGGCTAACCTTTTTTTTAAGCCTAACAGAAAGTACAAGTCTTACATAATCCACCAATCAAAGCTTGTCTTGTTCTTAAGGTCTGAATGGTATGGACCCTACACCTTAAGCCACACCCACATGGACTTGCGCAATTGGTACCGTTATACCATATAAGCCCTTCTACCTCCTGAAACCAGCCCTTCCAAATTTTAAATTAATATGCTATAGACAAAGGGCAATAACTCTTGTCCATTAACCCATTTTGTCCTGCTTACCAATTTCAACTTCAGTGTCTGATTCTTGAGAAACAACGCTAAATACATTGTGGTAAATGGAGCATCATACAGCACGAATTGTGATGACCTTCACCATGTTTGCTAAAAATGTTGTAACATTATTATTTCTCTTTTAAAGTATATAAAACTATGTATCTCTGAAAAGGCAATACAATTTGCAACATAGTGATATATGTTTTGTTACCATTTATCAATGTACATGCTCAGAAATATATTTTGAATTATGACTTGAAAGGGGAAAAAAAACAAATTAAAAAACTTACCATGATGTTCAGTGAATCTTTTGTTCATGAAGATGAATGAAATGTTTCTAATAGTATATGAATAAAATTAAGATAATTCTATTGCTAGTATTTTTGTCCACATCATCACTATGTCAGTAATAACAATATTCAATCAATTTATACCGAGGCGAAAAATCATCTCACACCCATTCCTTTTGAATGCCTTCAAAGTCAGCTTTATTCTCGGAATCACTATGCATCATCTCTTTCATCAGCTTGATTCAAATTTAATCCATCATTTAAGTCAATATTATTACCAGAATTGTGCAAGTAATCAACTTCAATTTTTCTATCATCATTGTCAACATTCATGCTTACATCTGAATTGTCGTCCATAAATTTATCGCTCAATTTTCAAGCCAACAACTTTTAAAAAATATTTCACTGTGCATGCGTACTTTATCCATTTTCATGTGTTGGTGAAGAAGTACACAAATATTTTTGATGTAGAACATGTTTCTAGAAACACCACACATATATATAGTAAAGTACGGTCGCTGTCGTATTCAGGATAAAATGTCGTATTCAGGATAAAATGGGATCCTACAACCGCAGATTTTAGGATTGAATGGGGCATTACGACTCAGTCCATGACGCTTGGATGTTTTGGCGTGGGCCGTTTTGGTACTGACAAAAGGATTAACATCAAAAGGTTACACATTATCCTTAAGATAATTAGAGGCCATGTCGGAATTTACAAAAGGATTAAGAAATAATAATATAAGCAGGACGCTTAAGATAATTGACTCTATTGGTATATTGTCCTGCGAGTCATGACCACTTAAGGATTAACAATTTAACCTTTTGACGTCCAACGTGTTATTCTTTTTTGCAAATGAAAGCAATGATAAGGTAAAAGAATTCCACACAAATGATTAATGTTAGCCATTCAGGCTCAAACCCACTTCTATATAGTTGCTTGTTTATATAAGTGTGCTGTCAGATGTATTAACGTAAAAGTTTTTTTTCAGAAATGAGCGTTATGAAATCGAAGCGAGGTAAAGAAAAGTATGTGCATGATGGATATCAATACGTTTTTGATAAATACAGTGCCGATAAGCTTAAAGTTTTTTGGCCATGTGAGTTGAAAAACGAATGTAAAGCCCGTCTTCACACAGCTGCAGATGATGCCCAATTCATTCTACTGATGAATGAACATAACATAGTTAAAGTTATTTTAATAACACAAGGTTGATCATTGGAATAATTTTACTATTATTTTTCACTTTATATTTCACTTACACACTCTCTTTGATCGCTGAGCTAATCAATGTTGTCCTTACCTGCTCCACTAATATAAGGTTACCTCTCAACAGGAATAACAATTGCTCGGCGCCAAATCAGCGGCGCCAAAACGTCCTGATTCATTACAACTTGTTATATTCAGGCTAAAATGGCCCCATGGCCCCAGTTTGAAGCTTTTGCCGGTGAAATGACTTCTTTCACTTTGCCTCCCAAAATCCATTGGAAAATTATTGCTACTTTTCATCCCATCCATTGGTGATTTTGTTATTTTCAGATGTATTAAGGATTATTCTACAGGTGGTATTCATTGTCTGAATTTTTTTCTTTCTTTTCTTTGTTGTTTCAAAATTAACTGTTATGACTAAGCTAAATTTAAGAATGCAAAGCCATGGAGGAAATCTCGTCTTGTATGTACAACTTCACTATAGTACAAGTCACATATTCCTTTGTATGGTCATTATTTAGACACTCCTTGAGGTATTTACTGCAAAGTCACAGTTAAAGTATGTATACATTTTTGGATGAAATGAACCTAAAGGTATGATCCATTACAATCTGGATTGAATGTCACGCACTGTGCTGTCACATATTGATTCATACTCTATTGTGACGATTCCGCTTGACATGCTCTTATTTTGACCCAAGATTAGGACATGGCCACTATTGTAAAAGTCCATAGCAATAGATAATTTTATTCTGGAAGTTTCTTTGTGACAGTTAAGATGCAGAATATCCAGTAATCAGAATTGAAAAGGCTGAGTAAAGAAAACTTGTAAAATTTAAAAGAACAATCTAAATTTAATTTAATATGATTAAATATGCATACATGACCTATGTGACTTGTACTTAGATATGAGCAGCATGTACATCAGTTGATCAGAGTGTAACAGAATTGTTACCGAGAGAATGGTGGATTAAATGAACAACACAAACACAATATGTGAAAGAAAATATAAATTTATGAAATAAATTATTAATGAAAAATAGTGATGTATCAACACAATAACTCATGCGTTCAACCCACAATTACACTCACAACCATTCACAATACATGAATAAATTAAATATTAATACAAAATAAAACACAGATACAAAGGAATCTCTTGGACTATACACAGATCCAAGCAACCTTTACAAAAGTTATATTACCGCAAGTATAAATTGCGATAACAAATACAAAACGTCAAACTATACTATCGCACGTATGGATTGCGACAACTAGCACGAACATATACATGTATTTAATCAAGTTGCTAACTTGTATTGAGATTCATGTAATCCCTTGAAATACTACTGTGATTTTAAGTAACTATGTAAATATAACAATGTCTTCAATTGTACTACAATTGCAACATACACATGTTTCTCGACCCTGTATAACCGTACGATTCACCAACTATTGAATCGCCTCCCAGCTTCTCCGAAAATCTAGGGTTGACTCAATACTTTTATCGGTCACTTGCCCTTCACGGATCCACCACAGTTATACGTACAGACAGTTTACAGCATCTAATAGAACCAACGTTCCCAAATACCTAGATGCCACCCCGGATGTTTACAACTCTAGACAGCTCTGACACTCAGATTTCTAGATTTCCGGATATTTACACGTCACGACAGATGTAGACAAACAGACAATCCGACAAACAGACAGTCAGATATCTCAATTTGATCGCACAATTAAACAGCACAATCACGGCACAATCAATCGCATTCAGCTACAATTCAGAGACATTCACAGACGTTCAGCTACAATTCAGAGATGTTCCGCAACAAATCAGCTACGATATCAAAGACGTTATCAGAGATGTTCTCAGAGATGTTATCAGAGATGTTCCACAACAAATCATCTACAATTTCAGCTACGATCTCAGAGACGTTATCAGAGATGTTCTCAGAGATGTTATCAGCTACAATAAAGAAACCAGACTAATAATAGTTGTCTCAAAAAATAATCTAAACCTTATATTACGCTATTGCATTTAAAGTCTAATAGTGACTAGTAATTCCAAATATTCCACGTTTAAAATCTGCATTGTAATAAAGGCATCATTATATGAAATGATAAATTGAATAAACTTCACAATAAAACGAAATATAAATTTAACACTCACCCCTTTGGCTGGAGATTGAATAACGAGCTATCTTTCCTGTGATAAGATACTTTTGGTCCCGTAATATTGATCAGAAATATTCTGCCTTATATACCCTCAAATAGGTGAGCAGAATTCACTGCAACATTACCGTGCACCCCGTGATTCTAATGTTCCAGACTTCATGTAATTCAAAGTCAGGCATATGCAAATCGTTACACGCCGCTTACCTTGGAGAAAACCACTTATTCACCCCAGGTAACGCATGTACGACGAAACAAGAAAAAAAATGGTGAGATTAGTTTGTAATTCAAGAAAAAAATAAATTCAATTTTTGCCTAATTCTGTGACACAGAGATTACATTGTTAACAGAAGCAGGAGGGTGTGGGTATGATCCCCGACCGAGTCATACCAAAGACTTGCAAAAATGGTACTAACAGCTGTCTCACTTGGAGCTCAGCGTTAAGAGGTTAGTGTTAGGACTGGTTGGCCTGGTGTCAGGATAATGTGACTTGGTGGGATATCATGCTACGTGTATGCGCCATGATGCCCCAGTGCTAGACATCACTATAAACTGCCACACTGCAGACATTGTAGCGGTATGGCTGAAAAATTGTTAAAGCTACGTTTAAAAATCCTAATCATACACACATACACACATTAAACAGCTCTTACTTTAACATGGTTCAGTACATTACTTTATTAGTAGTTATGGACCCTGGCCATAATAACTGTGATACTTTAAAGATGAATCTTCAGCTAAAGTATAAGTTGTAGTGCACTGATATATACTATTTTCGGGGTCCCAAGTGGTATAAAGCGCTGTTCATTACGGATCACTGCCATCTCACCTCTGTCGGCATGGATTCGAGTCAGAATCGGCCAATGTGGGTATGTGAGAAAGCTTGCCAGTAGCTTCTTGAGGCACGGTGGTTCCTTCCCATTGGTTTCCCTGGGTTCTTCCTCCACAATAATACTGTACCTGCACCTGTATACTCATTTTGTAACTGCAAAAAAGAGATGGATTATCACTTGTAATTTCTTTTTCCATCTTGTTTTCTATGACAACATAAGGTATTATGTAAATAGAATCAATTTATATCTTGAAAGGCATGTAAATGTTGAAAAAGATTTTAAAAATGTAACAGACCTGATACACAGTTGGTTCTTGTATCATCATCATCATCGGTCCTCTCTGCATCGTCTGGTGCTTGAGGCGACAGCAAGGGAGCACTATTTTGGTCTATCAGCTGCTGTTGCAGGAGTGGTATGCAAGGTGAGGCCTCTGGTCTTAAGTTCTTGCTCCACGGTTCGTCACCAGGTCTCTTTGGGTCTGCCATGGTTCCTTTTTACCCTGTGGGGTTCATCTCAGTGCCACCCTTGGTAGTGAGTCAGGGGGCATTCTGCAGACATGACCGAGCCATCTCCATCGACGAGTTGCAAGAAACTCAGCGATGGTGCTTGCGCCCTCTCTGTGTCTGAGTTCCTCATTTGAGATCATGTTTGGCCAAAAGATCCTCATGATCCGTCACAGGCACTTGGTTTGGAAGATTTTGAGCTTGAATTCTATGTTTACAGTGGTCTTTCTATATTCTGACCCATACAAAAGGAAGCTCAACATGTTGCTCTTGAAGATACGGATCTTCGTGTGGACACTGAGGTTTCTTGTCCTTCAGAATTGTGAAGGCCTGATTGGCCTTGCTGATTATTGTGGTGACTTTCCAGGTACGTAAAATCGTCTACTTCTTGCATAGGCTGGTCATTGATGGAAATTGGGTTGCCCACTCTATGGTTCTTCTTGAAGACTTTTGTCTTCCCTATGTTGACTTGAAGACCTGTGGTGCTTGCTGTCTTCTGTACCAACTGTTGTGTCTTCTGTTGGATATCCTGGTGTCTGCTTGCCAGCAACCTGATGTCGTCTGCATAGTCCAAGTCATCCAGCATTGAGGTCAACATTCACTGTATTCCTTGTCTCTTGCCCTCTGTGGTGTGGCACATGATCCAGTCAATGGCCAGTGAGAAGAGGATCGGAGACAGAATGCATCCTTATATGCAGCTTTTAAATTTGGGGCCCTGGGTCATGTGGCTGAGTGGTCTCAGCTTTTACCTTTTCCAATCACTGATATCCTACCTCAGCACTGAGTTCAAGTTTCAGGCTTGACAAGTGTGCATGTGAGAAAGCTTGCCAGTAAGTTTCCAGGGTCAGTGGTTCTTCCTGAGGTTTTCCTCCATCAGATAAACTGGCCAACATGTATATCCTATGCTGCAAAATGTAATTTAAACCCATAACAACAGTGAGTTGGTGTTGGTATAAAGTATCATGACACGATCATGGTAAAAGTTATAATTTCACAGCTACTATGCATGTACAAGACATTTACATGCCATTCATTTATGAATTCTATGTTGGTCTGAATGATTTCAGAGATAATTTTATTCAGCTCATTTAAATTGCCTGATCTTGAATGTGTATATGACAATATAATTTATTAATTAGTAGGATAAAAAATATGTTGATTAATGTGATGCCTCAATTTTTTCATATGGGATAAAGAAACTGAAGGATGAATATGAAAAAGAGGATCAAGCTACACGGCAGTTATTGGAGAAGCGGTATGGTAGAGCTACCATAAAGCAGGCACTGGAAGAAAGCTTCTCTCGAGAGTGGCTGGATAAATTCTCTAAGCAATGTCCCAGTTGTGGATCATATATACAGGTAAATTTTGTGTAATATATACATCAATTTTGTGTAATGTGGTATAATAATGCACTATTAAAAACTGCAGGCAAATTTATGTTATATCCATGGTTATCGTTTTTGTTGATGGCATTCACATCAACCAGTTAAAAGTTTAGCTGTATAATCCCCACACTCTTCACGAATCCTTTGGGTTATATACTAAAAGTAGGCTTCTGTTGTTTAACGCCATTTTTCAGCACAAGATAGTATATACATGGCGGCCAGTATTACTGGTGGAGGAAGAACCAAGAAAAATCCGGAAAGAATCATCGACCCACGAGAAGCTACTGTTAAGCTTTCTCACATACCCACATTGGCTGAATCCTCGACTCAGACCCATGCAGACAGAGGTGAGATGGCAGTGATCTGTAATGGATAGCGCTTTAGACCACTCTGCCACTCGGGGCCCCTGAATGCTGTGTGAGATATAAGTTTTAAATTGCAGGGTATGATTATGGAAGTGCCAAATAATTTCTGAATACAGTTAAATGAGGTATGTTTGGTTTAGGAGATGGGGGTAATTTGAATCTTTTTGTGAGGATAACAAGTTATTAAGTTAAGTATATATTTGTTTCAGAAAATAGATGGATACAACAGTGTCAAGCATACTTCTGCTGGATTTGCATGGGTCATTTGTCCAACTCCAACCCTTACAAGCATTACAATACAGAGGACAGTCCATGTTTTAATCGTCTTTTTGAGGGTGTTGACGTAGATGATTTTGATGAGGATGATGAAGACTGGTGGAATTAGAAGTTCATAATACACATAGCTAAATAACACGGTATAGAATGTAATTTAATTTTTCAATTCCCATTATTCAGAAAAATACTTGGATCATGTTGAAAGCATTTGTTTTGAGATTATTGGTGCTTTCAAAAAAGGAAACTATATAATGCCATATTAAATGGAAAAATAAAAGACAAAAATTAGGTCTAGTCAGAGTGTACTTTACAAATGTTTTTGTCTAATAAAATGTTTACCATTACAGCATCAGTCTTGAATAACACTTCTGAATTTTTTAGTTGCTTGTTATTTTGTACGCTTTAATGAAACTTGATCTAAATTATGGAAGAAAATTGTCTACCTTAGGTCTGAAGGGTCTGCATTATGTGGGAATAAATTCCAGAATACCTCACATAAGATTGGAAAGCAAGTGGAGTTGGGTGATGTCGTTGTCTCCTGTAACTGGTTGAATCTTCACCCTGAGATGTCATCAGTAGCTAGTGTAGTGTTGGATGCCTCATCTAAGAGATGTGAGCCATACCTACAGTGTTAGTTACAAGTAAGCGTGATGCAGAGGATCAGGACACTTCTAAGATGCCCTTGACACCAGTCTTGCTAGACTCTACATCAAACATCCAGATGGACACCAAGTCAACTGCACAGCATGCATTCCAATCACCAGCAAGATGAGATGGGTCACTTGTCTAGTTACCAGTCTAGCTGAAGGGCCTATTGTTCATGGCATATTGAGTACAGTGATTACCAGTCTAGCTGAAGGGTCTCTTGTTTATGGCATATTGAGTACAGTGATTACCAGTCTAGTTCAAGTTTTTCATGGCATATTGAGTATGGTGCAAAGGGATAATGGCAACATTTAGTCCCTGGAAAGAATCTCAAGTCTTGAAAGCCCCCTATTTTAAAGGTTTACTTGGAAAAGTGGCATATTTTTAGGCATTGTTGCAGGGACGACAATATTATCCATCTGAATGCCTTCAAGTCTAAACTGGTCAACATTTTTTTTGTTGAGGATATAAGCAGCAATATGGAACTAAGAACTGGTTGTTGCCTGTAAATAACAAGAAAAAATTGTTATCCATTTCTTTCCTTCGATTAATTCATGTGTTGAGATAGATGGTATTGCAAGACTTTGTTTGTATTTGTTGTGATCAGAAATAGTTAAAAAGTGATTTTAATGACAATGTATGTTTATAGCATGATTTACTAATCTAAGACTGTAAAATAGCTGATGTAAAAAATATACAGATCATAATATAAGTAGGGAGCCAATAGTTTGTGCTCGAATAGAATATATTATTATGACTATATTTATAGACTGGAAATTTCTTTATTGGAATGCATGTATCAGCAGTTAAAGTAAAATTGTGTTGATGAAAGATTAACAAGACATGGGATAGTGTTGTCATGCTAATGTTTGGGATAGTGTTGTCATGCTAATGTTTTTGTTCCTTTCTAATTGTGAATACTGTTGGTTTTGGTATAAACCAAAAATTGAAACTTGAAGCTTTTATGGTTTTATTCATTGATGGTCTTGAAAATTGTTCATCAGAATAGATTTGTTGAAACTGCTATATAATATCCTGGCAGTCAGAAACTTAGAAGTCACTGCATGGTACAGATAGTTTCAGGCATCATTTATTTCTTGTTCATCTCTCACCTGCATGGTACAGATGGTTTCAGGCATCATTTATTTCTTGTTCATCTCTCACCTGCATGGTATACATGGTTCCGGGCATCATTTATTTCTGGTTCATCTCTCACCTGCATGGTATACATGGTTCCGGGCATCATTTATTTCTGGTTCATCTCTCACCTGCATGGTATACATGGTTCCGGGCATCATTTATTTCTGGTTCATCTCTCACCTGCATGGTATATATGGTTCCAGGCATCATCTTGACTGCCTAGTCATATTTGTTACCATATCATGTTTTGGAGTACTACAGTGAATTTATTGCTTTGAAGTTTTTGTCTTTAGTACTTATTTTTACTTTACTACAGAAGGGGGTACAGTGCATAAGGGAGAATTTTGAGCACGAAATTATGTACTTGATTTGTGCTGTAAAACACTAAATGAAGTAAAGCTTTTTCTTTCTTTCTTGCCACTGCTGAAATTTTGAAACAGATTTGATTTTTGTTGTTCTTTACTTTGAATTATTTGAAAAGCATTAAAAGGTTTTATTTGTCTATTTTGATGTCTTTGCTTCATATTTACTACTCAGTCTGTGTTGCAAATGAGACTTTGCTTGATTTCATTTTAATGTGCCAGATTTATATTCTAGTTAAAAATAATTTCATTAATACAAATAACTACACACTTAATGTTGTACATCTGAAGCCCTACTAATAATATTTTGTTATGTTAATAATCTAGGTTATACACAAATTAAAAATATTTTGTGAAATGAGATTAAATGCTTGATTTGAATACATTCTTCTTGTAAGCTAATTGTTATCATTTGTAATGAAAGTTTATTTTCGTGCTTTGAGCATTCTGAAATGCTGCATTTATTTTGTTCTTGTTGCAAAACATAACGTGTACAAAATATTACAGTGAAGACAAGACATTGTTAACTGCTTATGCAGTTGAAATTCTTTGGTAATGGAATTTAAGATGCACTTTTTTAATGTGAACTTTTTAAAATCTTTTTTGACTAATATAGTTTACATTATCCAAAATAGTCTGTTTTGTTTCATGCTGTTAGTGCAAGTTAACATGTTAAACCTTTTGAAACTGATTATGTTTAATACCAATGTAAACTGGTCTGTTTTCATTATGTTAGACCAGGTTTAACCTTTGAAACTGATCATGTTTAATACCAATATGAAGTTTTATTTTCTTGACGCTAGATTAAGTTCACATGTTAAACCTTTGAAAATGATCATAATTGATTCCAATAAAACTGTATGTGTATATAACATTTTGTTCACATGTCTTTCATTTTAATGTTGCTCATGTTGTAATTGGGTCAGGTTTGAGTTTACCTCTATTTATGTTTGGCGATTTTAAATCTTGTTGTTTTTTTTTAAATCTATGTCAGCAAAAATAACTGAAAATCTGATTTGTGTGTTTATTTCCCTTTAAACGGGCTTTCTGTGTAGATTTTCACAAATCTCCACAGAGTAAAAACATTTAACCAGTGATTTTGTATGATAGCATGCTTTGTAGGAAAAAAGGACAGTTCTTAGCTAAAAACCTATCTAATCCGTGAGTTGTTTTGGTTGTGTATATGTCTCTAGGTGAGCTTTATTCCAAACTCTTTCACGGGCCTGTCCACTTCGCGTAGCGCCATGTGATATAGCCCCGTGCTCTCATTGCTCGTACTTTTCTCCTCCTGAGTTCCCTGACCCCTCCTTATCTAAAATTTTCCCCATAATTTTGTATTGGACCGCATGCTATCATATTCTTAATAATAAAGGATGTTATTTCTTCAAGAAGTGTATTTGTAAAGTTTCCATCTAAATATAAAATTTGTATATTGTCATATAATTGTTTTTTTGTGATATTAATGACAATTTTATTTCTATCATTTTGATTAGTTAGACATTCTGTTATAACATGTTTTTTGGTAAAAAGGAAATTTTTGCATAGTGGACATTTTGGCGACACTGCGATCATACGCCGTCGCACTGCTATTTCCCCTGTCAACCATGCATCATGCATGTATTTGAACAAGGTACTTTTGATTTTAATGGATCTGATTTTGACCCAGTTCCCCCATGCCCTATCCCATTGAATATTTATGTGTTTTTGTTCTATCTTATTTTTTTCCTTATTTATTGTGTTTTGTGCTAGCCATCTGTATGTGCATTTTGTATCAGTGTCCCAGAATTCTTTTACATCCCTATATTTGAATAATAAATCTTTTATTGATCTTAATTTTCTTGGCACTTCTAAGATTTTTATTAATTTATTGTTCCTATATATATCGTTTCTCTGCTTCATAGAGAAACCAAAATAATATATATAAAGCCCTTGCCAAGGTATTTTTGGCTCCGCTTTAATCTCCTTAAATCTATTTAAAATGTTGGTGTATTTAATTAGGGTGGGGTGGGGGAGACTTAAACCTCCTCTCATTCCTTCCCTATATAGAGTATTTTTGTTTGTGTAGTGTATTTTAAAAGCCCATAAATATTTAATAATATCGTTATCTATTTTTTTTAGTGTATCATTTTTGATGTCTACTGTTTTTAATTTGTAATTTAAGTGCACATACATGTAATTCTTGGCAACTTGTGCTCGTTCCATTAAGCATATTGGCAATGGTGCCCAGATTGCTAAATTTGTCTTAATCTTTTCTTTTATTTCTTTTAGATTATTTTTCATTTCATCCTTTCCAAAATTTATTCCTAATGTTTTTATATTGTCTTTAATAAGAAGAGCAGGCAGACCATGTTTCTTACCCCTCCAGTTTCCTATTAATAAGATTTCAGTTTTCTCAGGATTTATCTTAGAACCTGAAACTTTCCCAAATTTGTCAAATTCCTTTATTAGTTCATTATAGTAATTTCCATCTTTGATAAAGTTTGTGCAATCATCCGCATGTTGTAGCATCTTAACTTCTTCTTTAATGTTTGGAACTTTGATCCCTACAATCTTTGGGTTATTCCTAACTTTGGTACTTAGAATTTCTATTGCTATTACATATAATAGCATAGATAGTGGGCAACCTTGCCTCACTGATCTTTGAATTTCAAATTTTTCATTCTTTTCATTACTAGCAAGCCAAAAGGCCGAAAATCTAAAAATCACTTGAATATAATATGTATATAAAATATTTGTCACAACTTGAGGTAGCTGAAAATGCACTACCATTATATATAAATGTATAAACATACAAAATAAGTAATAAATTTTATGAAAAAAGCAAACTTTATAATCCAAAATTTCTTCTTAAAAATTCCAAGAAAACAGAACAGATTTCATATTTGGTCGATTCTTCTCACATTTCTTTATATAAGGGAGTACCTTTGTTATAGTCTCCCCTGTTGTAGTCCAGAGTTCTCCAACAGGGAGAAAATCAACACACAGGTAAATGCCACCTTCATTTCTCCAAATAAACATTACCTTTCTTCAAAGTATAATAACTGTATAATCAAATCAAATCAATGAATTTAGGAACAGAATGTTATCTATCAAAAATGTGACTGACTAAGCTGAAAAAACAAATGAAAATGGAGGGGGGAGGGAGATTGTGAATGAAAAATGCCAATTGAAGAATACTTTTCATGAGAGTTAGTGAACCTTGCTACAATCACATAGTAAGAGTCCCTGCTACATGTACGCATGAAAAGGTTCATCTGTAAGAACAGGAAATGCATTTTCCATAGAAGTAGCAGAAAAGTTTAATTTTAAATCGTTAACAAAAACACCCCAAACAAAACTATTTTTTTTAAAAACCTTGCAACTGAAAAGAAACTTCAACATACTGAAAACAAAAAACTAGACAAATAAAACAAATCTTAATTCTGTCCTTACCTGAAGTGCAAAATCTGCACTTACTTTTTCATATTGCTTGCTCATATTTGCCCTTTTTAAAACAAAAATTAATCAGATAATATTTGCAATAATACCATATTCATGCATGATCATTAATTATATACATTTTTCAATTATTTTTTAATATTAATCTTATTATTAGTATTATTAATTTGATGATTATTATTATCATTATTATTATTTTTATTATGATTACAAATATATGAATTATAAAAACAAAACCATATGAACATGAAGCCAATATAGGCTACATTCCGACTCTTTAAGTTCAAGCCACAAATAAAACGTGGAGGAAAAGGCAAATTATCTGTATCCATTTATTTTCTATATTTACCTGTACACTGGTACTGTTTACCTATGCTGTATCGAGATCTCAGGAAAGCAATTTTATGTTTTTGCTGTAATGGAGTCAATAAAACAACAGTTCCACCATGAATTGTACTGTAATATGCAAACTACCTTTAACATGTTGATCTTAACTATATATTCCCAAGGAAACCCATCTTGCTTAGGAAGATTAGTTTGTTATTATTTAAATTTCATTCATTCTGGTAATTACAATTTATACTTGAAAAAATGTGCAACCTTTTATTTCTAAAAAGTGACAACCAAGAGAAACAATCAGTGAATACAATTTCTGTTAAGTTCAGAGTTACCTCCCTTATATTATTGTGTACACCTTTTGTATTTCTTCATAGTGAACACAAGTCCAATCTAGGATTTCGTTCAATGGGCCCATGAAAAGTTTCAAAATACAACACCAGTATATGATGAAAGAATCTTCTTGAGAAAGCTTATGAACAAATATTTGAAAGAAAAAAAAAACAAGAGATCCAATATATCTCTCAAAACAATTGTCAAAATGAAAGGGAACCCACCAAATTTTAAAGCCATATTTAGGTCAACCATTGTCATGTTCAAAACCCCATTCGTAGTGCAATTTCTAAATAATATTGATACATCATAATTCAGTGTAATTTGTAACTGTAGTATCGACACACCATATTTCAGTGTAATTTGTAACTGTAGAATTGACACATACACAATCATAGTAATAGTAATTCATTCATTCAAATAAATAATTCATTGTGTTTGGAAACCTAAAATAAAACATGCAAATACACAAGTATTTCGGTTTTTCAGTGTATTATGGTGTTTCTAGTAACCCAGCTCATCTTAATGATAGAAACCAGCTGTACAAGAAAGACACTTTCCAATTTAAATTTTAGTCACAAAGCTTCCAGGATTGTAACATTGTCTAAATACGTGGTAAAAACATTGTCCTTGATTTTGTCTGGAATACAATTTTCAATGTTTTTAGTTTCTTTATAAAAATTTGGATGGTTTGCTTGTTAAAGTAGTTAAAAATGTATTAAAATGGTAATATCAACTTGCTAGTTTAATATATTTTCACATATTTTAACAAAATACTTTACAAAAAAAAAATCCTTGTTATTTTGGAAAAAAAATTGTTTCAAGGCCTGATAATGGGTCCTACTGAACATGGTTTATGTTAAATGCATCGACTATCCCATCACAAGCTTATCATTCAAAATCCATTGATGGTCCATCACACGATTATCACTCAAAATCCATTGATGGTCCATCACACGATTATCACTCAAAATCCATTGATGGTCCATCACACGATTATCACTCAAAATCCATTGATGGTCCATCACAAGATTATCACTCAAAATCCATAGATGGTCCATGACAAGCTTATCATTCAAAATCTATAGATGGGCCATCATAAAATTATCACTCTAAATCTATTGATGATCCATCACAAGATTTATCACTCAAAATCTATAGATGGTCCATCACAAGATTATCACTCAAAAGCCATAGATGGTCCATCACAAGAAAATCAATTGTTCCTTGTAGTTAAAGGAGTCTAGGCTTAAAATAATTAGCCATGCAAAATTTTGTTTCTTCACATAGAATTTGTTCATGTAATGACCATGTCTTGCACACTTGTGTATTTCTACTATATACAGAATTATTTATCTGCATTTCTTTATTTATGTAAAATTCTTGTCACAAGAAACAAGTAGCTGATCGGAGTTCTTGTGGAAACTGATTACTCATCTGTTGAGGCAAGTTCCACATCTTTGCCAGGTTCTAGATTAATGATGAGTGGACTTCCCATACTTCCTGTTTCATGGTAGTTTGTTTGTTTGTTTGTTTGATTAGGATTTTTAACGTAGCTTTAACAATTTTTCAGTCATATCGCTACGATGTCTGCAGTGAGGCATTTTATAGTGATGTCTAGCACTGAGACATCATGCCGCAGACATGTAGCATGATGTCTCACCCAGTCACATTATCCTGACACCAGGCCGACCAGTCCTAACACTAACCTCTTAATGCTGAGCGTCAAGCGAGGCAGCTGTTAGTACCATTTTTGTAAGTCTTTGGTATGGCTCGGCCGGGGATCGAACCGACGACCTCCCGCTTCCGGGGCGGACGCTCTAACCACTAGGCCACCGGAGCGGTTGTTTCATGGTAGAGACGATTAGTTGCTGGAATCTCCGGCGTCTGGGTCTCTGTATCAAACGATGATGGATACTGGACCTCTTTGCTTTTCGTTTCAACCCCAACTGTCGCTTCAGCTTCTAATTTTGGACTGGGCATGCGATGGATGGCAGTGAAGGTCCTGTTGCCCTGGTTACTTTCAGGCCAGTCAGTATTTGGGAAGTCTTGAGAGAGTCGCTGCAATCTGTTGCTTAACTCTGGGTACTTGCTTGTGATGTAATTTGGTTCAACTGCTGAGGCCTGGTTGGCTGGAAACACTATCTGATTGAAGATCCTTCCTTGATCATTGAAATTAAGGCTTTTATAAGTGAAAGCTTGTGCGGGCTGCTGATAGGAATAGTAAGATGACTGTCTCCCCCTGGTCAAGAAAAAGAGTTATATAAATATTACTTTACTACTAATGTTGTCACTTCTGCTACAATAACAAAAGCACTAATAATGTTACCATCAGCACTGCTAATGTTAATGTATGATAGTCGAAGAACTGCTACTGTTAATTTACGATAGCCGAAGAACTGCTACTGTTAATTTACGATAGCCGGAGAACTGCTAATCTTAATTTGCGATAGCCAAAGAACTGTTAATGTTAATTTATGATAGGCCAAAGAACTGCTAATGTTAATTTACGATAGCCAAAGAACTGCCAGTCAAAGAACTGCTAATGTTAATTTGCGATAGCCAAAGAACTGCTAATGTTAATTTATGATAAGCCAAAGAACTGCTAATGTTAATTTACGATAGCCAAAGAACTGCTAGCCAAAGAACTGCTAATGTTAATTTATGATAGCCAAAGAACTGCTGCTGTTAGTTTACGATAGCCAAAGAAATGCTACTGTTAATTTAGGATAGCCAAAGAACTGCTACTGTTAATTTAGGATAGAAAAAAAGCTGCTAATGTTGTTTCCATCAAGACTACTGGTTACTACCAAAGCACTCCACTTTTTACAGATATGCCCACCCTGAAGACAGTTGATTTTTTTCCATAAGATTGACCAGTTTTCAGTAAGGTGTAACAAAATATCAATAACTGCTATTGTAAAGCTGGAAAACCAAATTAATAGTTTGATGCATCGACAAAAAACATTTTGTTCAACTGAAAAGTTTGTAAAGTACATGTAGACTTTATTTACCACTAGTAAAGTTGCACAAACTCTAGTTCCAAACCATATGCAGTTCAATGGCTTGCTGCTATCAACTTGATATAATTCTTGGAAATTCATTTCCATTTCACATGGTGGTGGCAGTCATATCTCCCACCACGAGACATACTCAAATTGGCACGTAGTGTCCAGTAAAGGTTATTGTGTCCTTTCCAGCTTTTATTCACAAGTATCTGAATACTCCTTTTTATTCTTCTGTGTTGATTGTTAACACTTTTCTATAAGCTTAATTTTTCCTTTATGTCTTAAACATGCATCACTAGGAGGCCAGTTTTAACAATTCTAAAATCAACAGTCTGATCATGCAGATGCTTTGCATGAACAAATAGATGGAGTTTAAAATGTCTGAGGTGCTGCTGTAAATGTAGTCTGGTTCTCTAATTTCACTAATTCTAAGATGAAACCTGGATCCAAGTAGAGCATTGATGAACTAATTACATGTATCTAGATTTTCGGCAATGATCATTTTTCCATAGTTTTTGCTAGTATGCCGCAAGTCCATATTTTCGTAAGACTTTCAGCAAAATTGTAAGAGTTGGCAAGTCTGTTTTTACCATCAGCACTACCACCACCATTGCAATGCTAATGTTGTTTCCATCAACACTACTACTACAGCAACCAAAGTACTACTACTATTGTGTGTGTGTGTGTGATTTGTATTTTTAATATAGCTTCTTTTTTTTCAATCAGCCATATCGCTATGATGTCTGGAGTGTGGCATTTTATATTGATGTCTAACACTGGGGCATCATGCTGCAGACATGTAGCAGCATGTCCCATCCTGACATCAGGCTGGCCGGTCCTAGCACTAACCTCTTAATGCTGAGCGCCTAGTGAGGCAGCTGTTAGTACCATTTTATAAGTCTCTGGTATGACTCGGTCAGGGTTCGAACCCACAACCTCCTACATGCTCACAACACTAAGCCACTGGAGCAGCTACTGCTGTTGTTAACATCATCACTATCACAACCACCACCAATTCACTACTATTGTTATTCACGTCAACATTACTAATGATACAACAGAAGCACTACTAATGTTGTTAAAATCAGTACTAGTTACTACTGCCACCACCAAATAATAATAATAAATAATAATAATAATAATAATGCTTTATTTATAGAGGGTGACTCGTTAGTCAAGGACTTTTCTCCCTTGAAGTCTTCTTAAGGAGTGTATACCAATGCACATTATATGAAGATAGCAATAATTAGTGCTTATTTTAGCATGTTTAGTATTAAAATACTAAATTCCATTATCTATTAGAAACACATGCATGCTCATGATATCTCTTCTTAAATACTCTAATATTTTCAGCTGGGCAGACTGGTCTGAACTTCACACTGACAGGTGAATTTTTACAAAAAGTAGGATAAGGTGGGCTTTGGAATAAAGAATGGTCTCGCTACAAAAATAATGAATCCATTAAGCAAAAAAAAAGAATTAAACTTTTCCCCTTCTGCTCATGATTAAGCAAACTAACCAATGGAAAACAATGTTTTTAACACAACTAGGCATTAGGCAAATGGAAAATCGCTTTGGAAGTCGAATTATCAGGATGTATTCAGAAACAGCCCCCAAAATGTGTTTCCTACTCACATTTCATGAGAAAACAACAAAAACCTCAAACATGGTTAAAGTGATGAGAATGATAACAACAAAAGTGTCTGCAAATAAGGCTTTAAGGTCACAATGGACGTGATGGTATACTGTACACATTTGTACTTCATGTGGAAAATAACACACACCAATATAATCTAGACAATGATTTTCAAAGAAATGCACAAAACTACTAAATAGAATTTGCCGCAAATTGACAAAATCCAGGTATGAATGACTTTTATTTATTCAAACTATGCTGATCCAGCATCAACTATTTCTAAAAGTATAAAAACATTCACACATCTTTATTAAAACCACTCAATAGATTTTCAATAGATTACAGAAATGATCTTGACTTATGGACATTTTTTATTTTTATGAATTATCCTAATCTGACATATTATATTGTCATTTTAGTTACAATGGAAAAACCTTTCAGTGACCTTGGAAAACCGAGAACTTGATATAGGACAAAGCATTCTGGCATAATCTGAACTTTCAAATGTGTACACCATAACATTGCCACTATAGTTAAAAACACAAATCTTGAGGAAAAAAGTCCAAAACTGTCTTTCAGAGTTTGACCAAACTTGTCAATTAAATGTTTTAAAAATGATGCCAAACTGCAAAAAAAAATCTTTATTACTAGAGTTAGAAATCTGTCGAAACAACTGCAACTGCAAAACTGCTAAATAAAATTTGACCAAACTAATATCACGATCTTTCAGTTATGCCAATCTGCCATCGATATAGCTGATGTTATTACAAACATAAAAACTTGTATAGGATTTCAATGGAAAAAAAATCCACTCAACAAATTTTAAAGTAGAAAGAAGAAGAAGAAAAAAACTTTTTAAAAAAAGGAACAGATTTTGTTCGACTTTGACACAAACCTTCCTGGTTTAGGTGCCTCTTTAAGTTGGGAAGTTAATTATGAAGATAATTATGAAGATGTGCTCTTAAATACAAAACAAAGAAAAATCTTTAAACTTTTTGTTTTCATAATGTACTCATTCAACAGATTGTATCTACTGTCACTAATTTCTTAACCAACTGCTTTGCATCTGACATGAAAGTCAAGTGAACAAATCTATTTGTTTTAACACTACGGTACCTCCAAAGAAGAGTTTCAATGGAATAGGTCACAGTTGTCTTTCTTGATTGAACATGGTTGAAATCCTACCTGTAGTCATAGGTATCCAATGTATCTGCATACGATGGGCTCTGTGTCCAGGGCAGGAAGTTGTTGTAGCCACCTGTGTTGAAGCAGCCCAGAGTCTGGGGACGGCCTGGCACTGTGGAGATGGGTTGAGAGGGCACCTGCATAACTCTTCCCGCTTCCCTTGGCATTCCATACAAATCTGAAACCAGAGAAATTTATGACAAATAATTGAGCCCACTTCATTTTCATCTCTTTTATTTGAATGGAGGCTATGGTGAACATACTAGGTTCAGAAAATATTGTTTACCGGTATCTCATTGGTGAGCACATTATTTTACCTATTGGGGCATTGGAGGATTTGTTATTTACAATTTTGGTCGAAAATGAAGACAGGATATTTAGTGGGATAAAATAACATGTGAAACTAGTCAGTTCTAGTTCTATTTAGAAGTAAACCTTCACAGCTCCAGCAACTATTGGTATAAATATTAACTTTTTAAAATATTGTTTTGGGTATAACTAAATTGTCATGCAACTTGAACATTCAGATAATGCATCTAAATAGTGTGCCAGAGAAACATGTTATGTTATTGTTATAATTATCACTCGCATCATTTTTGCTGTCGTCTTTCTTAACATGCTGTCAGAGACAAATAGATAAGCCCTTAGAATAACAGTCTTTACTATTTTAGTGTTGATGGCAGAGTATAACCAAAGTTTATAGAAATCGAAATAGTTGTGAAAATGTATGGCATCATTAAATATAACAAACAGTAACAGTTACTGCTTGTTATGTTTAATGATGCCATACATTTTCACAACTATGCCATCCAGTGACAAAAAGATATCACAACCAACAGCAGTCCAATTTCACTTTCGATTTTGATATGAATCCTGAAATTTTGTCATAACATGTTTATCTGAGTTGTCTGAACTGTTGCCATTTAATACCTATCTTAACTTTTTTTAAATATCTGATAATGTCAAAGCTGACAAAAATGTTAAATAACAGATGTAATGAAGTCTTATCATCATCATCATCATCATCATCATCAGTCTCTAAACCTAGTAGTGTGGTCATTGAGACACTGTGCTGTTGAACATCTGACCAGTTCCCTCCGCTTGTCTCGATCATGTGCTAATGCACGTGTCTCCACCAAACATTTCCTAGTCCATTCTGTGATGTTGTCAGTCCACTTTTTGCTCCGTCTAGCTCTCCTTCTGCCACCTTGGACACTGCCCTGCAAATACTGTTGTGGATAGACTGTTGGCTTTAGTGACATGGCCATACCATTTCAGCTTTCTCTTTTTTGACAGTGGTGAGGAGGTCTTCATAATGGCCTACTTTGTGCCTGATGGTGTTACGCACCTCTTCATTTGTGATGTGGTCCATTTAAGAGATTCAAGGATAATTCTGTAGCATCTCAAGTGCCTGGATTCTTCGTTGTAATTCTGCTGTCAAGGTCCAGGCCTCACATTTATACAAAAAGATTAGAGATAACTAGTGTTCTTAATAGTCTGATTTTAGTTTTCTAACATAGTCCTGTCTCTCCAGATGGGTCTTAGCTTTCTGCTATTGATCCCTCTTTGGTGATTATGGAACCAAGATACATATATTAGAACTGGCCCACTGTTTCATGTTCCTGTCCTCTGACTTTAATCTTGGCTGAGATTTGTTTGCCACTATTTGTTTTCAGCTTCGTCTTCTCAGTGCTTATCTCTATGTCAAATCTGGAAAAAGTTTCATCCAGGTTCTTCACTAAGGTGGCAAGCTCATCTTCACTGCCTGCCAACCCATCAGGGCATAGGTTGGTGATGTTACGCCCTCCAATGCTGACTGTCCCACAGTGGTTTTCCAGGGCTTCACTCATAATGTGCTCTAAGTAGATGCTGAGGGGGACAGGAGACAGCCTTGACATACTCCAGTCCCCCACAGAACCTTGAGCAATTACTACATTGGTAGTATTGGCGTAGAGCTAGCTACTTGATGGTATTGGTTAACTTTTGACCCATGTTGTACTTCTTCATTGTGGCCCACAATGCCGCATGCCACACTCTGTCAAAAACCTTTTTGAAATCTATGAACACATGATAGATGTCTTGTTGATGTTGAGAGTACTTGTCACACAGAATTATGAGACTGAATGTTTGTTCTGCTGTGCTTCTTTCAATCCAGAAACCCTGACTGTTCTTTAGCGATTATTTCTTCTGCTTGTGGGTTCAGTCTGTTCAAGATGATCTTCAGCATCACCTTACTAGCATGGGTGATCAAACTGATAGTTCTGTAATTTTGGCACAGCTGGAGATTGCCTTTTTGGGGGAGTGTTATAATCAGTGACTGGGTCCACTGTGTTGGCCATTCACCTGTCTGCCAGATCTTGTTGCAGATTTTTGTTAGTAGCTCTATCACTGATTCACACCCAAACCCATTCTTGATACGTTTAGCTGGGATATCTACTCCAGCTGCCTTCCCATTCTTCAGTGCTCTTGTTGCCAACTCCACCTCTTCTTTGAGAATGGGGAAATCATCATCGTTTGTGGAGTTTGGAACTTCACGCACCTCTGGGAAAGATGATTGTAGAATTCTTTACCATACTCAGTCCATCTTTCTGTAATGTCACTTGCTTCTGTATGGCATTTTCCATTTTCGTATTGAATGGTACTGACCCTTGGTTGCTTCTGTTCGGTGAGGTCTTTCAATTTGGAATGCCTTTTTGCTGTTATTCTTTTTCAGATTGCTCTCTAATTCTGTATACTTTTGTCTAATTCAATCTTCTTTTGCTTTCTTCAAGTTTTTTTCTGTTATTCTTGTTAATTTCTCGGTACTCCATTGTCCCTGTTGCGTTTCTGGTGAAGTCTTGTACATGTACTTGATTCAACTAGTCATTCCCTCACATTAATGCATGCTGTTTTACCAAAGAAAAGGTAGAAATAGATCCAACCAGAAAGAACATCTTTGTATAATGTAGAAGTCATTACTTCAGGTGAAAAGGTCCTTCCTAATTCAAATATCTGCTGCAAAATGATGCCTGCCATCACAGGCTTTTGGTGTGCAATTTTAAATTTTGACCCATTATCAAACAAGAAGTTATTTTTTCCCCATCTGGCATCTCCAGCCATTATTTTTTCCCATCTCCATCCAATATGGTAGAATTTTAGCACTGTTGTAGATAAATTGAATTGGTTTATATCTACATTTCTTCTAATTTGTATGTATTACCAGCAAAGAGGCATTTACATTCAAAAAGAACTTTGCTTCTAGAAGCAAAAGTAAAATATGTGAACCAATTTAACCGACTGTATCACTGTAGTCTATCAAATGTATTAACACTGCAATCTATCAAATGTATTAACACTGTTGTCTATCAAATGTATTAACACTTTTGTCTATCAAATGTATTAACACTGTTATCTATTAAATGTATTAACATTGTTGTCTATCAAATGCATTAACACTTTTCTTTGTCTATCAAATGTATTTACACTTTTGTCTATCAAATGTATTAACACTGTTATCTATTAAATGTATTAACATTGTTGTCTATCAAATGCATTAACATTGTTGTCTATCAAATGCATTAACACTTTTGTCTATCAAATGTATTTACACTTTTGTCTATCAAATGTATTAACACTGTTATCTATTAAATGCATTAATATTGCCTAATTGAGATCGTTCACCAATAACAAATTTTATAGTTTATCATAAAATTTCAAATCATATTAAATTTCTTTTAAAGTTTCAATATAATCAGTGTTTCTCTGCTAACTTTTCTGCCATGTTCAGCTGAGTTAATCAATTTATTGTATTAAACTGAATCGCTGGACAAGTGTGAGATTCTGTCTTTGTATTATTTTTTAAACCAAGTCCATCATGTCCGAGTCGACACCTGTGCAAGCATAATCAAATTTTTAAGTCTCTTTCTGAACAGAAGTCATCCAATGTTGTTGAAAGCTATGCACGTAGGATATGTCATTTCGCAAAGGTCAAAAATATCAGCGAAGTGTCTGCATCCTTGAGCAAACCTTAGTTCATGATTTATGATTAAAAACTGGTAAAATTTTGTTTTATTCCTTTATTTTTTTGATCTGCAAATACAGTGTCTCTATTTACTGTTTTTTGCACATCTGTGTGTATTGTTTGCTCATTTTCCCCCACTGTAATATAAATCTGATGTCAATTCTGCACACTTGTTACATATGTGGTTAGTGTACTACATTTTCCATTTTTTTCAATTAGCTTTTCCCTATTTCATCTGTAACAGTTAACTAAGAGTACTGAAACAACAGTACATGTACTTACAAAATATTGATTCTACTATTTAATTGTGAAGTTTAATTTAAATTACTTTAAAGTAATGAAAGTGCTGAAAAAATCAGGTTTTTAAAATGTAAAATGTGAAGGCGCACTTGGATTTAATATTTTTTGGTTAATTTTGCGATATTTCTTTGTGACTGAGGGTTTTATAGACCTGCTAAAATTCCTACAGGTAAAAACGTTTGAAAATAACATAGCTGATTCCATAATTTCTTCATCTTTTATGTACAACACTTTAGGGGTTTGAATATTTTCATTGTCACATCAACATTTAGGTACATACTTTTCATTACTCCATGTTTTCTTCAATTTAGTTTTTTACAATAACACTGTTCTTATTATTTGAGATACATGTATATATTTTGAACCTGCTTCACACTGATGACTTATTTCTTCTGCATTATTTTATGTCATATATTACAATGTTAGGACACCATCTACATTGTTCCTGCCTCATTACATTTCCTACATGTAGCACTTTGATATAAACTACAATGTTTTGGAATTCACTGTTTTCACTCTGGCATTCAATATAATATCTCTTTAAACTCCTTTATTTTCTATCACACCATTTATTCCATGTCTGGGAGATTCTAGAAACTTGTTATGTTTACAAATAAAATCAACGTATGTATACTCCTTCCTACTGCTTTTGATGTGGTATGCTTAATTCCTCAATCTTTGATCCTGGCATCGTCCCCAATGGAAAAAATGTGTGGTTTTAGAAATCACCTAATAAGGAGAAATGTGTTTTGGTGCATCATTATTTCATAGCATAATATTTTCAGCTGCTAAGCTGCTAAGCAATTTATCATTTCTTTTCTATCTCATGAGGGCATACTTTATCCCTTTTCCTTCATTGGGTCTTCATGTACTTTTTAAACTCAATATTGACAATTTCTCCATACTACAGGCTTGACACCAGTATCCGGTAGGCAAAAACACGGAGTTTACTCAGGTCTTATCCTTCATATTGCCTTTCAATAGTCTAATTTCACACCAATGGAATTTCTCAAAATCAATTTGGGAAAATTTTGTGACTACATTTTAACCATGTTATTGGTTATAACTATTTAGTTGTAAACAAAAACTGCAGGCTAGAAAGACAGACTCATTCTATTTCTTAAAGTAACATGTAGTGTTGGTATAAAACAACTTGACATATCCTCTCTCTCTCTCTCTCTCTCTCTCTCTCTCTCTCTGAACAAAATAAGTGCAAATATGTGGAATGCAAGTGAAAAAGAATTTGATCTTGATAAAATCTTTGAATCTGACCTTGTACTAGATAACCTGGAAGAACCTAAGTATGCACTTTAAATGGGATTTATCTACACGTGTTCATAATACCAAAGCATATGAAGGTACACTTTAAATGGGATTTACCTACACGTGTTCATAATACCAAAGCATATGATGGTACACTTTAAATGGGATTTATCTACGCGTGTTCATAATACCAAAGCATATGAAGGTACACTTTAAATGGGATTTATCTACGCGTGTTCATAATACCAAAGCATATGAAGGTACACTTTAAATGGGATTTATCTACACGTGTTCATAATACCAAAGCATATGATGGTACACTTTAAATGGGATTTATCTACGCGTGTTCATAATATTTATCTACACGTGTTCATAATACCAAAGCATATGAAGGTACACTTTAAATGGGATTTATCTACACGTGTTCATAATACCAAAGCATATGAAGGTACACTTTAAATGGGATTTATCTACACGTGTTCATAATACCAACGCATATGAAGGTACACTTTAAATAGGATTTATCTACACGTGTTCATAATACCAAAGCATATAAAGGTGCAACAGCATCTCGTGACTAAGGTACATTTCTTGCTTATGAGACAAACAAATAGTAATCTATTTAATCCTAAGTTTTTTGTTGTGTATGTATGTATGTATGTATGTGTGTGTGTGTGTGTGTGTGTGTGTGTGTGTGTGTAATTTGGATTTTTAACATAGTTTTAACATTATTATTGTCAAGTTTGATGTGAATGGGTTAAACAGTCTTAGAATTGGAGCACACACAATATTTATTGAAACAATGGTCAATTAATTTAATTAATTAATTAATTACCCAACATAATTACTCTAACCAATTTTATCCATAATGTCGTGTAACTGCCAATAAAATATTGGTTTTAACAAGTTTGTTAAATCTCAATCTCATATGTGTGGGGGGGGGGGGGAGAATTTAATTTTTTGAATAAGCATCAAACCTTAAAGTTGAATGCACTGAGCATTAAGATTTCAGAGAATGACGAAACAAATAATTGTCTTAGAAATTTTTTTTAAAAGAAACCACTTCTTATGATTGGCCGAGTGTAATTAAGGCATACACCTTGGAAGTAATGTGAATGTTAACGGCGCACCAGCACATTTAGGCTATTTAGCACCAAACAATATGTTATGTGTAAAAACGTATTTTAAAAAAAGGTAGAAGTTGTATAATATCGACCAGTGATATCAAATACCAAATAGTGGAAGGTAACGCGGTCAGATGGTGACGGTAAAATATAAAGCTTCCCGATCAACGGGGAATGAAAAATGGTGTAATGTAATGAAGACGGATGAAAAGATGTTAAAAATAAGAGATGATATTTACAATACATAAAAGTTATCAAAGTGATGACATAAAAGTTATTAGTTTCAAATAAAGGTTTATTTCCTTCAGGAAATCTATAATGCGAGTGATATTAATAGCATCAAAAAGTTCCTTCACGTCATGCACATTATAATACTTGTCAAGTGTCGGTTAGAAGTCGAAACACTGTCATAAAGTGCTTAGCAGTGAATGGTTCATTGCAAGTAACGCAATCTGGTGGAACTACAACTTGTAGTATGTGGGATTGGGTTATGTACGTATGACCAATTCGAATTCTTGCAATGACTACCTCCTCCTTACGGATGGTTCTGTAGGAAGGATCGAGTCCATTCTCCTAGAGTTGGTTTGATGGCGTGAAGTATGTTATTATCTGCATCATTCCACGATGTCTGCCACTTCTGGTTATGTACTCTTTGATACGAGGTTTAAAATCAGTATATAGTATTTTAAAATCAGATGGTTCTTGAAATAGAGCCATTTTAGCAGCGCAATCTGCTTCTTCATTATCTTTAATATTAATATGGCAAAGTAACCAACGGTATACTATATTGTAGGAGGTACTCAGCTCAGTATTTTTGACGAGGAGATCAATAAATAATTGGTTCTCTGGTTTTCTAGTGTGTACTGACTGAAGCACTGACAGTGAGTCACAGAAGATAATGCTGTTTAAAATACGTTTCTTTTTGGTAAGTTTCAGAGCAAGGTCTATTGCTCTGATTTCGGCTTAAAACGGACGTATTATCTGGCAAATGAACCTTTGTTATGTGTTTGCCACTAACTAAGGCTTTAGCATTCTCACTAACTAAGGCTTTAGCATTCTCACTAACTAAGGCTTTAGCATTCTCACTAACTAAGGCTTTAGCATTCTCACTAACTAAGGCTTTAGCATTCTCACTAACTAAGGCTTTAGCATTCTCACTAACTAAGGCTTTAGCATTCTCACTAACTAAGGCTTTAGCATTCTCACTAACTAAGGCTTTAGCATTCTCACTAACTAAGGCTTTAGCATTCTCACTAACTAAGGCTTTAGCATTCTCACTAACTAAGGCTTTAGCATTCTCACTAACTAAGGCTTTAGCATTCTCACTAACTAAGGCTTTAGCATTCTCACTAACTAAGGCTTTAGCATTCTCACTAACTAAGGCTTTAGCATTCTCACTAACTAAGGCTTTAGCATTCTCACTAACTAAGGCTTTAGCATTCTCACTAACTAAGGCTTTAGCATTCTCACTAACTAAGGCTTTAGCATTCTCACTAACTAAGGCTTTAGCATTCTCACTAACTAAGGCTTTAGCATTCTCACTAACTAAGGCTTTAGCATTCTCACTAACTAAGGCCTTAGCATTCTCACTAACTAAGGCTTTAGCATTCTCACTAACTAAGGCTTTAGCATTCTCACTAACTAAGGCTTTAGCATTCTCACTAACTAAGGCTTTAGCATTCTCACTAACTAAGGCTTTAGCATTCTTTTCCTAGACCTTTGGTCCGTCAGTATAATATCTAGTGTAAGTTCTAAATTCGGTGCCCCTCTTACTAAGAGAGAGACGTTACTCTATATATATATATATATATATTCAAGAACACGTATTATGAAAATTCAGCCTCCAGCCATAAAAACAAATCAGGAAATAATACATTTTAGCCACAAAAATGGACGATAATAATGAATTTTAAATGAGAAAATACTTGAAAAATAAATAGCACAACTACTTAACATGATAAACTGAAAGATCTAAAAACCTGCATTTTAAATTTTCTTAAATAAGGACACGTCAGTTATGATTAAATCCTAAAAGAGAAAAGATGAAAGGAAAAACAAATTGGACAATCCAAGTTGCTAGAGAAACTAAACTTCAAACGCCTGGATGGTACAAATTAAAGACAATACAATCAACAAGAAAATCATTACCTTGAAATGACATACTGTTGGTACCATTCCAGCCAATACTCTGTGAATGCTGGCCCGTTTGCACGACATTTGCTCCCTCAGATGCCCTTCCTCCAGCCTGTGTCTGGCTCTGACAGCCAACATAAATCGGAACTCGGATTCCCAGCTCTTCATCCTGTAGTAGGCGACGCCGCAATGCTATCTGTTCTCGTGCATTTTGGCGCCTTTTTACCTGGAGGCTGCAGAAATCGCACATGCAATCTCTGTACGGGCAGAATCGTTTGTGACCCTTTCTGTCTTTTATTACGTTATGGTTCCGACAATTTGCACACTTAGGGGCCCTCAACTTTTTATTCTCCATCTTTTGTTGAATCATGACGTGAAAAGATAACACGAATATATACTATGTTAGAATGTATGTAAAGAACTTAACAGCACGTCAGCACTTTGTAAAAGTTGTTTCCAAATTTGACCGTAACAATATCACACAAAAAAACATCGGAGAACAAACCCAAATACTCAGAACGTGAAATCAGCATATTTTTTTTTTAAAAAATCCTCTGCAATATTTATAATGTAAAACTAAAACAAAACCCTCCAGACTGAGATTCGATCAAACGGAAAGCGCTGAGCAATCATAAAACAGAGATACGAATCCCTTAGAAAATAAGACGAAACACAAATCCAAACTCCGTACGAGTAGTATGAAACTGAAAGCTTTAGATCGCGATACCCGACAAGGGTCAACGGCTTTTATGGACACATTACCTTGACCTCGCTGTACACACCCATGAACGTACAACATGGTTGTCTGGAAGATTCGAGTCCTAAAAAAAATCCGCCTCAGCTGCATATGCTATTTCGTTGATAATACGTGTCAAACTATTTGGTTTCTTAATAGCATTTTATGTAATAACCCGCTACAGTTCTTTAATAATGAATCATGTATTGCCGGTGTCGATCTGTCCGTGAGCTCATAGCACTGCAGCTCCCAACCCATGATCTTTCCTCACAGAGGATTTTTGCAAAAGTATATATGTGATTGTGGCCCAGGTAGTCTACTTGTAAATGAAGCTTTTCTTTCTCGTTATAAATTTTGGATATATTTACATCTCCATTTATAAATTTGTTAGATTTAGTGATTAGATTATGGAAAGTCGGTGTTGAGGAAATATTCGTCGACCCAAGTAATTAGCCACTTCATATCGAGAAATGTCACAGTATACAGTTTTGGTGAGATTTCATGTTGGCATGGATTAGATTTGTAGGGGTTATTCCTCTATTTAGCTGTTGTTGTGGAGACTGTATGGTGGAGAGGAACGTGTGATTCAGAATTTTGTGGTTTATAATTCATGGCGTAGAGTACTGATCTTAAGCTGGACAGTCTCGCTGGAGAAGATGCACTTATCCACTGCATTATGAACAATGGTGCACCAGACTTGTGCAATAGAAGCATGTCCATAATAAAAGTGCAGATGATCGTGTTTTTAATATTAAATATATCTCTGATGAAGACTTTAAAAAATGCGTGAAAAAGTAATATCTTACATACGCGCAGATGTTATGTCAATGGACGATTTGTACGATGTTGTCCTCTGCATCATACATAATGAAAATGGGGATTTAAAAAATGAATATACGGGGATTAAATAAATAAATGATTATTCGGAAACTGGCAATGAAATCGTGTTACCACGCGCAAATTTTACTAGGAGTTTGTAATGTCCGATGCGTGCTTTATTTTAGGCATGAGAGTATTTCACCTTGACTTTCTGCCTCGTCCCTTTTTTTGTAAAGTCAGCAAACAGATTTCAGCTGACCAGACTGCTTAGAAACGAAACTGACAAATCTGTATATACAACCCTTTCTAGACCACTAGCCAAACTGTGAAGTTGAAAAGAATGACTTTATTATATTTATATTATTTCATTTAATTTCGATATATTATTAACTACCATAAAAGAATACGTGTACAAGTAGTACACTCAATTTTGACCAAGTACAGAGAGTTTTCAATTATTTCATGATCAAACAAAGATAGTTTATCCTTTATCTCAATATTTAAAAAATTCAACAGAATATGTCGGATTTTGATTTTTCACAAATCAAAACAAGAGTATTTTTTCTCAAGCAAATTGAGGGTCAGCTTTTTCCTCAATAACGTGAAGCTCTCGGCAAGTAAATGGTCGATTACTGACATTACTTATATTCGGCTTTAGCGACCTGATTATCATGATGGGTTAAAGAGTACACAGATGCGCATCTTTCAATATACAATGTACATGTATTTGGAAATTAATCCATCGCACTCTAGAAGCCGATATTGTTTAACTGGACAACATTAATTTTCCCCGTTTCATCGTATGCTCAATATGGCGTGTGTACTTTATATAAATTGAGGGTGATTTATTTAGTACAAGGTAGCAGTAATTTTAGTTAGCAACGTACTTGGATCATGTACAATTTCCACAAGTACATTATCGACAGAAACATCATCCATTTTACATCCAAGTAGCATAGAGGTATGCCAACATTCTCTCAACTGTGCACTTTTCAAATGCAAACAACTTCCCCTTACCTAGGTCGCTCTCTCAAAAGTACATAATAACTGGTGTGCGCCCATTTGTGTTCTCGTGGGCAATTCTTGAAATGTTCAACAGCGTGAGCAGCGAGGGCGTCATGGGGACCGTGGTCTGAACCTCCGTTCTCGTACTACAATCGGAACCAAATACCCCAATACAAATGGCATTTTTGAAATGGGAGTTTATACTGACTGAAAAGAAAATCTCTAAAAATAATAAAAATCATAATTAGTGAAGAGAGGAGTGCACATTTCTATGTCATGAAGCTGATGTCGTTTATTCCTATTGGCACGTCAGCTCCATTTCATATACACATCTATAATCCATAGTTGGAAATTTGGACCTAGTGTGACGTCGATCGATAAGTAGTCTGTTAACTTTAACCTAGTGTGACATCGATCCATCATAAGCAGTCCGTTAACTTTAACCTTTGGAGGGATGTTGATTAGAACCTAGTGTGACATCGATCCATCATAAGCAGTCCGTTAACTTTAACCTTTGGAGGGATGTTGATTAGAACCTAGTGTGACATCGATCCATCATAAGCAGTCCGTTAACTTTAACCTTTGGAGGGATGTTGATTAGAACCTAGTGTGACATCGATCCATCATAAGCAGTCCGTTAACTTTAACCTTTGGAGGGATGTTGATTAGAACCTAGTGTGACATCGATCCATCATAAGCAGTCCGTTAACTTTAACCTTTGGAGGGAGGTTGACAGTCCGCATTAAAAAAATCATAAATTGATGTGGGAACTGTTTTATCCAACTACAACAAAAGCTAATACACAGAAAAGTCGTTTCCGCGTCCAGGAATCTGTTGCAAGTTAAAATTGCGGTTGTCCTCGCTACACACTTTTCAGACCTTCTGACTGCATAGAACTTCAAACTTAAAAGTTTACATTTTCGAAAAACTCTTCATTTTCTTCGATGTCCATAGGAAAAAATACCACAAATCTAATAGTTCGGAAATTGTGAGCTATGGCGCACTAAACCGGTGGCCGACCCAAAATGCTGACTGCACAAGCCACAAAGGATTTGAATAATAATAATAATAATAATAATAATAATAATAATAATAATAATAATAAAATAATAATAATGATAATATCTAAAACAGTGGATGTGCATGCCACAAAGGCTTTGCAACACTAATACTATAATAAAATGTATTATTAAGGGTAATAATGTCTAAAATGTGGCTTGTCAAACCACACAATGCTTTGAATACTACTACTACTAATAATAATACTAATAATATGATAATAATATCCAAAACATTATTAATTATTGTAATCTTATCTAAAATGATGATTTGATAAGCCACACCGGCTTCGGAAGAAAAAAAAAATACGTTATTTATTTATTAAGGCTATTCTTAAACAAGACCCTCTGGTTAAAAGATAACAAACATAAATATATGCAAAGACTAAGTTAAATGAAAAATAAAATAACAAATCAGCATGAAGAAAAAACAAATGTATCTAAGTTACGTATGTATGGTTTAAACAGCATATAGAATGCTTCTAAGAAGCAACTTTCAGCGCATACTTGTATATAATGTAATCGTTCACAGAATCTGTTTCAATTCCAAGTGGTATGTCTGTTTATTATATTGATATATCTTTCATTTTTAATTGTTTCTAAGTGTGGAATTCCAAAGAACTGCAGCAGAGGACTGGAAACTTTTGCGTATTTTATTTTTATATTTTCGGTTGAGACTCGTACCGTTTACCAAATTTGCATCACATGATACTATATGAAAGCGAAACTACATACTTTTTGTATAATTTATTCCATACCCTCAGTCCCGGATTACCCCATTAGGCAGAGTAGGCAACTGCCTATGGGCCCCGCGACTTTTATGGGCCCCCAGGGACCCCCATGAGACCGTGACCGTGGGTCTGGGGCCCCAAAAGTTTGACTGCCTATGGGCCTCCACGGTGCTTAATCCGGCGCTGCATACCCTTCTTTACATGGGGTGCATCTAACATGCCACCTGCTTTCCATTTTTTACCCTGTTAACTGGAAATGGTGCAGTTCCCCCCATAACGACAACACAAAAATACCCCACCCCCACAGTATGTTGGTTTAGCCCAATTACTTAAAGCGCTTAGTACATTATGCATACTAACAATTCTAATATATACCTAAATAAAAATTAAAGCTGTAACGAATGCTATGCTCGCAATTTCTGAGAAAACATTTCATGCAGGTGTATTTCAATGAAAGGCTGTTAAAGTTTGGTAGGCCAGCTAATATGCGGCTACCCTATGCCGACACCAAACCGTGTCTGCGAATTCCAACTTCTCGATAGGCAATGGACTCTGACCCTACACCCAAATATAAAAAATGGAGTGGCAAGGATCAGAAGAAACTAGGACTAGCATAAACTTTGATACGTCCGCCTTTTCTTTTCATTTATTTTTTAAACAAGGCAAGCCAATTAAGTCATCGTGGGAACTTCTTAAATCACCATCTTTATAATAATTATATTATTATTGATGTAAAATGACAACATTTTGCAACATTCTTTGTACATGAATTATCTTGCAACATTCATGTACAGTGTATAGTTGATACACAGTCTATCACATTAAAACTGACATGTCTCTTCGTTTTACAATAAATAACTTTTCTTTATCAAACATACAGTATATACAATAATTCCGAGTACGCGTGTATTAGAAATTAACGCCAGTTTATCACGGTACAATCCATATCTATATGCCTACTTAAAAATAAAATCTAAATTTCTAATGAAGTGCCAAAGCCCAATTTCTTTATTAAGCTAGCCAGAAGTGTACAAAATGTCAAAAAAATAAAATGTATTATATGCTATATAATAATTACATAATTTAATTTGCCCGTGATAATCAAAATGAATTTAGTAGAATATATATCAACAAAAATGTTATATAAATAAATCTGGAATAAAATCCGACACAATATTTATTAAAAATTGATGAAGACGTAAATTGACACGTATCTTTTGTTACTATACGCATTGGTTATTCTCTGGTACAACGTGTTGCATCTCGAGGCGAATTGTACATTTTTTTTTAGTTTCTTAAATTTATAGAACTACCAACGCGATTTTGAACTTAACACTAAGTGTATGCCGGAGAAACAAACTTAAACATGGGCAAAAATGATACTCCAAGAAGCTGCAAATACCACGAAAATAAAATGTTTTTAAAAATATGAATAGTAGGGAAATAACTGTATAAAAGACCTAACGTATGTATGAATAATTTAGCGTTCTTAGTCTTTTCTATCCATGTTGCAAAACAAGTTGTAAAAGTTAATTTCTTCTCCTTCGTTGTAACAATGTTTCATTTCAACCGAGGTTGCTCATCTTGTTTATGTACAACATGCCTATTCTTTTGTTTTAAAAAAAGACGCATTCTTTGAAACAGTTCGTTTTATTATATGATACAGTTTTCCAATTAATAATAGAATTATTCTATTGTGAATTTCATACTGGACTTGCTTACCTTTTGATATTTTGTAAACACTTTTCGCCTTGAGGCTGCAAAAAGAATTTGCGCGCGTATAGTGTTTCCCGTGGAACAATGAACGCGAGAAATGATTCTCTTGTTTGCATAGTGTTTGGTAATAAATAAAATAAAACGTCACATAATTTCGTATTTGAATTTCAAGAAAGATAATACACCGCTAACAATTTTTTTATTTATTCATTCACCTTTGCTATTTTTGGAAAATAGCACAAATAAAGATGTGTTTTGTTTATGTTGATACAAAGCCATGTGTAGAGGTAGAACAGAACTTTACATAGATTAAGATGAATTTAATTGCTTTGTACTTGATTATGCAACAATGAACATATAAATGAAGCAAACAGACCAAAGTACATACAAATGATAAACTGTGTGCAGCTGACATATTTGCAAATTTGTAAATTGAGTATAAACTCATCGATAACTCATCAAAAAAATACCCAAGAAGAAAAGGACACGAAGACATTTCTGACACAATGACATCTGTTTATTTTTAAATGAAGCTTGCAGAGCGCACGCGCGCTGTGTGTGTGTGTGTGTGTAATAACCGGGGACGGGGGCGGGGGAATAGCAAACAAACTGTGGCACGGTACCCCATGATAAGGGCATTTGAGGTGGAGCTCTTCAAGTTCTTGTATTTTATGCATTTCTATGCCCCCAGGCCCTACCCTCCCCCTTCCGAATCCGCCACGGATTTGCTAATTCAGAGTATACCAGTTTTGTGTATACCATTGTGACACATGTTGCCATACCCGGTACATATTTATTTTTCTCTGCATGTGTGTTTCAGGGTGCATAGACAAAACTATTTGGTAACGCCGTGGGAAATTCCTCTAAAATGAGAACGTGGGAAATCGGGTGATAGCGTATGCTTCTTAAATATTGGGGACTGTCGAACATTTTTGGAAAACATGCCGCATCATATAAAATAAAATTCATAAATACATAAAATACATACGAAGATTTTAAATTACTGGCACTTTTGGAAATTTAAAGATATTCTTTTTCTTCAGTAAACAGTAAATTTTATTTGAAAGTACACTAAAACCTTTAAAAAAGATTCACAACTCAAAAATATCTTGACCTAGATAATGCCGTCTATCCATTTACATCTACACAAACCAACTAGAAATACTAAACACACAAAATAGACAAAATGACTCTGGCAAAGTCACTATGGGATAATATACAGATAACTAAAACAAAAGGAAAGGAAATTGGCCCTAGGATTATCACAATCCTATGGGAGAAGAGTACAATCCTAGTTAAAAGGTTGAACTGAGAAGGAAACCAGTATTCTCTGTAGCTCTAACAGAGTACAATACTCTAAGTAAGCACTGACTTGGGGTAGGGAGTACAATCAGAAATTTTTATTTTTTTTTGGGGAGGGGGGTAAAATAACTACTATATTTGATCAACGAAACGAAGAATAACCTTGACAAAATTCCTAAAAATTACAATAAAAGGAAACAGAAAAACAAACACCACCTTATAACACTCATGGGTGGACAGGGAAAAACACTGCACTAAAATACAAACATTTTTCGGAAAACGATGGTGTTCATCGAAAACAAACCAGCTATATATGCTAGGGAGAGTTAAAGAGGATCAACACCACACCCAACCACAACCCGTATGACCATGTTAGTACAATGGTTGATAAATTTGAACTCTACTACCGTAAAATAAGCATGTCACGTTTCATTGACATACTTCAGCATTGACGTTTTGTCTTGATAAATTTCGGACAACGTCTTATCTGATAAAAACCAAAAGAATCGTTTCAAAGTGTATGTTAATGTATCTGATTTCTGTTATGTATTCAAATATCGAGCCTGATGATATTTTCATCTCTATTTTTATTGGTAATATTACTTCATTTTGCAAGTTTTTATTATGGCTCCATTGGTGACCTTTTATTTCACAAGATTGTCTGGAGAATGATCTGTCATAATTTAACTAAAACAAACAAAAATAAAGTTTCAAGGAAAATCTCAGCCCCCCCCCCTCCCTTCCCCATTATTAAAAACCGAACGGTCTAAGTAATAAAAGCAAGAAGCAAGATATATATATATATATATATATATATATATATATATATATATATATATATATATATATATATATATATATATATATATATATATATAATTTATTTCTATATATATTTATATATATATATATATATATATATATATATATATATATATATATATATATATATATATATATATATATATATATATATATATATATAATTTATTTCTATATATATTTATTTATTTATTTATTTATTTATTTCTATATAAATACACATTTGCAGACATGCAAGTTTTTGTATATTCGCACAAATCTCTATTCTTTCAACCAAAGTTGTTTAGAAAACTACCGAGAGCTTTAGCATATCTATCCGTTTGTCCGTCAGACCATATTAATATGGCACACCAAATCGTTCAAAATGGATGAGCTGGAGCAATCGTAGGGTGAGCGTGGAGAGCAGTATTATGGTGCGATTTGGGGACAATGGAAAATCCAATCAAAAACAGCTTGGGCCTGTTTGGGGACAAGATTTATGGGGACAATGGAAAATCCAGTCAAAAGCAGCTGGGGCCTATTTGGGGACAAGATTTATGGGGACAATGGAAAATCCAGTCAAAAACAGCTTGGGGTGATATGGGGACAAAAGGTCGTGGGCCCTTATGGAGACAAGGGAAATTGAGCATGGGAATATTATTTGGGACCTTCTGGCGACAAGGGAAATTGAACATGGTGGGCCTATATAGGGACAAGGGAAATTGAACATGGGAAATATTATTTGTATTTGTATATGGGTTTGTAGCAACAAGGGGAAAATGGAGGCAAAGAAAGCTAATATCTTTTCGAGGCATATGAGTGGCCCTGAAAAGGCCTTTGGGTACTTCTTCTTTTATTTTCTACTGTTGTTCCACCAGCTTTTGATTTTACCAATGATTCCCTTTTTCTTCTTTTCGTCCTTGGGAATCTAGTTAGGATGTCCCATGGCTCTAAACTTCTCTTGTATCTTTATCCAATTGTTATTTATTCTTTCAAATTCCTCTTTCTTTTTGTTTTGTTTTCATTGTCCTTTCTCTCCTTACTCCGGTTATCTTTTATCTTCTTCACTTCTTCTAATAGCTCCTTTCTCATCAGTTCTTCAGCTTTCTTGAGCTGGTCCAAACCATTTTATACATACATACATATATATATACCAAAGTTTTTATGAATGAAATTCCTATTAGTCACGTGGTCAACAATACTCGATTGCTTGAGGCTACGTGTTATCATTTAAAAATTTTGTTTAAATGAATGAAATTCATAACAATGTATTAAATTAATCATTTAAAGGCGAATTATTTATCTAAATTGCAAAATTAAATCAAATGAAGTTCTGTAATAATTGTTAAAGAAAATCTAACAACGTTAAAGTTTGTATCACGTGATCATTAAATGCTGGGAAAGTTTGATTCTACCGTTATTAGAGAGACAAAAGTCTATGCTTAGCTACCACGTGTTCGCCTCGGGCGTGTGAAAGTTGTAGTCATGCGGTAGGTTTGCCTAAAATCACGTGATCATTAAGTGCTGAGAAAGTTTAGTTCTACCGTTATGAGAGAGACAAAAGTCTGTTCGTATTTGTATTATTTTAGTTTTTAAGCATATTTAAATAATTCATATGAATCAAAAGAACGGTCACTTTTGCTTTGTTTACCATCTCCGTTAAGGACAATGATATAACTACTCTGTCCTGAGTTTAGAATTTATTTTCATTTTCGTAACTTGTGTTCATAATTATTTGCTCGTAAATGTCCGTGAGTATTCGGCTTTGCAAGGTTTGAAAGTACTGTAAAAGATTGGGAGTTCTCTTAATGTCATTACCTCAATCAGTAGTGGGAGGTCATGGGTTCGATCCTCGGCTGAGTCATACGAAAGGAAAGACTTTAAAAAATTGCACTAACACCTGCTATGGAGATACATCCAAAATAATGGAAAATAATTAATTATTAGTTAATTTTATTTCGTAAAAATTGTGAAATATATTGTTTCTTATTTTCCTCATGATTGGTAATTGTCTCACTGTAGACATCGTAGCGATATATCTGAAAAATTGTTAAAGCTACGTAAAAAAAAATGAACCACACTCATCAGTAGTAGGTATTTTGTTTTGGTCAAGGGTCTGAAAATTGGAAGCAATATGGTAATAACACACATCACTTCTTTCTCAATAAATGAATCTGGCTATACGTGCATAGTGACCCACACGTGTGGTGTTTTCCGTTGTTAATTGAAGCACTTTTGAGGACACCGACAAAGACCCTGCAAGTGTAGTCGGCGCCTTTGTTTCGGGCATTATTGGGTCTTCTGAAGGTTTGACTTCTTTGAATATTACTGTTTCACAGGGATGCATAAACATACCCTTTTTCGGTACAGACAACCTCAGTAAAGTTCCATTTGATGATAATAGGGGTCGTCGGTTGTTCACACTAGTGTTTTTAAGCATTTACTTGCCAATAATGTCACTGAGATATAATATATTGATATAGTATATAATTTGTTTTTGTATATGTACGGACAAATCATTTTACGGTTAAATCTTAGATGTTAAGAAAAATACCGTTCCGATAGCTGCCAGCAGTCTACGTAAAACCCTAACCAACCCCAGATGTGAAGTATTCGAGACCGGCAAAGGGTTATTTAGTTGTCTGGAACATTCTAATGAAAGTCAAATTGATTAACGGATAGACAAAAGTGGTTTGTATGGATTACAACCCATTTCACCAATATTTGAGTTTCAGCGACAACATTTCAAAATCAAGTAAGTTTTGAATGTCAGCTGTCCACTTTTTTTACTTTTAGGTGGAACTATGTAAATATTATATCGTGCATGGGCTATATGAAATACTGAAAAAATCTGAGACGACATCGACTGGACCTAAGCTGACCGTTTTTTTAACATTTTAAAATTTGAAATCTAGCTGGTATTGTTATTATTATTACTGTATGTTGTATTGCAATGCAAATAAATATTTCTTAAAAATTGATGTTAGCAAACTAAATTTGTATATACTTAACTATTATTAACATAATTGATTTCAAAATCTTGATGCACTTCTTAATTGTAAAATTATTATATATGTTGACCATTATTTCTTATATATATATATATATATATATATATATATATATATATATATATATATATATATTCTCATTGTCAGTGTTTTTAAAACTTCGTTTTATACTTTTTTTTTGCAATCAACGTTTGTTTGGCATCTATTATAATAATAATAATAATAATAATAATAATAATAATAATAATAATGTTATGTAATTAAATACTCTTATTTATTTCTAGATTGAATTAGAACTATTGGCAAGTTTTGATCACCTGCATTCCAACTACATAATGAAATAGTTAACATAAAAAATTGGATAAAATTAAAAATTATTTTAAAAAATGTTACAGTATTATTGTTAATTATTCATATTGTGTCTCCTAGAACAGACCTAGAGTTTTATCCTTTGTTGTTTGCAGCTTTTTTGTGTAAGATATTTTATTTCATTTATTATGTCGAACATTAAAAGAAAAGCATGCTGTCTAAAATTTAAGCTGACTTTCATCTGACCTTTTCCATCACAGTTTTGATATTTGAACCTCACTCTCAACAAAAATGACCAAATATAAAAGCAAAACATATATATAAGCATTTTATGTTCTGCCGTATTTTTTGTATCGCACAGAAGAAATCAGCCATAATACAGTTTTCTCTCCAAAATTCTACACAAAATGGCATATTTAATTTTTGGGTAACAAACATGTTCATATGCATTCGTTTATTCAAGACTTTGAATTGATTTTTTTTTAGAGATCTAATCTTGACAATTCAATGGTGTGAAATTCAATGTATTCCTCTTTCACTGCCAAACAATATACCGTAGTAAATTTATATTGAGTTTAACATTTGTCCATAGTTATAAGTTGTAAACCATGTTACATATATAACTATGTCCATGATTGTAAATTGTTTACAAGATGTTTCCATAGCAATAATTCAATGTCAGTCTAATTTACATTTGAACTAGGTTATTCCATTGGAAATCTTCTCATTATGTTACTGAATAAAAATGTGATCCACTTCACTGGTGGTTATGCAGCCTGAGTGAACATTGATAATTTATAGAAAGTTAGCAAAGTAGTTACGAAATGTGGGCGAAAATTTATCTTCTTTGTAATACGAGATGAATATCAAACCGGTTAAGTTGGCAAAAAAAGCTTCATTGTGGTTGCAAAAAGTGGTAGATACTGGATAACTGTCTTGAGGAAAGTGTAATGTAAAGTACACCCAAAATATTTATGATTTAACTTTTTTTAAAATTAATTTTCAACAGCAAAAGATGAAAAATTACAGCATAAAATCTGAGACATGTATGATTGAAAACTAATGATAAAACTTTAGCAAAGTAAGAGTGCGCTGAGTGTATACAATCTTAGGGTTCGTTTCCAATTAAATGTATGCAACATGTCATATAGTTTATATCATTTGCAAAAGTTTAAACTATTTGACAACAGTTTGTTTTTGCAAAGATCTTTTTATTTCATTTGACAGTGCACTCCATTACAGATCCCTGACATCTTACTCCATATGGTTTTGAGTCTCGCATTTTGCCAACACGTGTGGGAAAGTTTGTCATTAGCTTCCCATGGGTTGGTGGTTTTTTGATCATCATTATAGCACCAGATTAGAATCTGCTAACTGATCGATATTTTGAAAACATTTAGCTTATAAGTCAAGTTCAACTGCAAACTGCACAGACCCAGATCTACCACTGTATAATGTACTAGAAGATCTGGATCTCTGCAGTTTGTTATGAGTAATCATTTTAGAAGAAAAAACTGCATAGGCCCAGATACCACATGTAATATATACCATGACATATTGACCTTGAATCTTGTAAACATAGCTGTTATTTTATTTACATATCAGACGAAATGGACATGGTGATGTCAGACTTGGAAAGAGCCAATGAGGTGAGAACTGAATTTTGTAATAAAAGTATGTTGCAAAAAAGGTATTTTGCATATTATTAACATTTATTTCATGAAATACAAGAAAGCAAAACAAATTTACTGTTTCATTATAGATGAAAACATGTATGGAGTCAGAAACAATTGAAGTTTGGCAAAATACTGTATATATTCACTTGCCAGTCCAGGCAAAATACTGTATATATTCACTTGCCAGTCCAGGCAAAATACTGTATATATTCACTTGCCAGTCCAGGCAAAATACTGTATATATTCACTTGCCAGTCCAGGCAAAATACTGTATATATTCACTTGCCAGTCCAGGCAAAATACTGTATATATTCACTTGCCAGTCCAGGCAAAATACTGTATATATTCACTTGCCAGTCCAGGCAAAATACTGTATATATTCACTTGCCAGTCCAGTCCAATTGCTGACTGCACAGCCAGATCTTCTGTCATATAATGTGCCAGCTGATTTTGTTTTTGCAGTTTCTAAGGAGTCCTGAGTAGACAGAACAAGATGGACCCTGATCTAATGAGACAACAGATCAAAGTCCATGTTGTTTGAAGTTGGATTTTAATTATATATATATATATATATATATATATATATTAGACATTAAAGTTTGTCCATTATTCCAAGTCATTATGGCAAAATTAACAGTTGCAAAATAACTGTAATCATTGCAAATTATGTTTTTGAAAAACATCCGTCCAGTATTGAATGCAAACAGAAACTAATAAAAGTGGAGGGCACATTTTAGTGTGCTACGCTAGAATTGACACATTGTGCTCATTTGTTAAGGTTGTGCATTTTTTTCTCAATAATTTTTCAGACATGGGTGGGACATTTTATTCCATGAACACATTTCTTGTTTCTCTTGGAGCCAGTTCACACATCAGCATCATATAACTGTAAAAAGATTAAATTGTCTCATTAAATATTTTACAGCGAGCATCATCAGCAGAACGTGAAGTGGAAAAATTAAAGCAGCAGTTAGTGACAATCACAAATAATCTGACACAGTCACAGCAAACTCCGAAAGGACCTGATATGGAGCATGCCATCGACATTTTACAGCGCTCTAGCCTGGAAGTGGAACTTGCAGCCAAGGAAAAAGAGGTATAGAATGAGCAGTTGATTAGAACTTTCATTGGAGTACTAACAGCAACCAAGACCATTTCAAAGATAGGAATCTCCAATTGCATGCATACTAGGGCTGTAAAATCTACCAAATTTAGAACTCTTTGGTAGTACTTAGCAAACTCCACATGGCCTCTAGTACTCCAAATTGCAGTCACCAATGGCACAGTCTCCATATGGGTCAGAAAACATACCTACCTCATCTCCCCTCTTCCAGACATTTTGAAAATTGTAATAAAAAATATTATTATCATTTTACATTTTTATTGGTAAGAAATGCAAATTTGTCACATATATTTAGTAAATACAAACTCTGATGTGCATATCAGTTATAAAAATAACCATAAAGAGTTTGCAGTTGTGCATTATTTCCAGTTTACATATGTAGATTTTTCTTCAACAAAAATTATTGTTTACACATTATATTTTGGATCTGGTCATTTTAAGATAGTAATACATCCTAATAATGTCACTTACCAATTTTGTATTTTAAATGTTAGCTGACAAAAGAAGTAATTTTTAAAAATTTTTTTACAGTTAATAAAGTTTTCCCTTTCTTCATTTTCCATGTTAATTAAAGTGTAATGACTTTCTGTGTTTAGGCAAATTTATGTTATTGACAATAATGCACTTTATCCTTTGATAATATATAATCTTATTAAGAACAAAAGATTATGTATAGAAGAATAAACTATTAAGTTTCTGAAATTGTAACATCATATTTATCCAAATATAATGTGATCTATTTCAGCAACATGTGGCAAATGCCATGGCAACTAGTATTTACCATGAAATGGCAAGATACAATTCATTTCAAAATAGTCATCCCATTTCAACAACCAACACAACACCTTCAGCGAATACCATTAGTAATGGTATCAGTGAACACAGGGGGTGTAAACGTAAACACTCCGAAAATGAAAGGAGTTACAAACGGGAGCCAAGTTATGAGGGAGATGTTTCTTTCAAAGAAATGGTGGAAAGAATTTATCGTCAAGAATTGATGAAGCTTGCTCAAGCTGCAAGAAATATTGCAGCTGTTACATTGTATCGACAAGAATTGTCAAGACTTGCTCATAATTCGCAAGTCCGACATCATGATGAACGTGAACCAGGTGAGCTTAGGAGAGCTCGTGATGAACCAGATGGGATATCCGTCAAAACGGAACCACCAAACAGCACATCAGATGACCTAGTGTCAGATGGTCCTATCGATCTCAGCAAGCACAGTAATTCCAAGCCAACTACACCTACTTCATCAGGGTCAGAGAAATCGCTCAATAGTAATTCTGCTCATCCCACAGCAAGTGCCTTCTTTCTCGTACGTCCAAACGCAAATGGTCATGACAAATTTGACAATCATCCACCACCAACTCAACCTAATGTAGGACCTTTTTCTCTAACAGAGTATGTATCTCCACTCCAACAAATGCAAAATATTGTAAATTCACTCGTGACAAGGTCGCATGTTGGTCCACCAATTACCAAATCTATGAAAGCTGTGTTGCCTCCCATTACCCAAGAAGAATTTGACAAATATTCAAATATGAACACTGATGATCTTGTCAAAAAAGTCAAAGAAACCCTCAGCCAGTATTCAATAAGCCAGAGACTCTTTGGGGAAAGTGTTCTTGGCTTTTCACAGGGTAGTGTTCGTAATTTGCTGGCACGACCAAAACCATGGCACATGCTCACACAAAAAGGGAGAAAACCCTTTATTCGGATGCAGCTGTTTCTGGAAGATGCAGAAGCAATTCCCAAACTTGTTGCATCCCAGTATCATATTCCACCTGACAAGTTGATGAGAAGTCAGTCTGTCAACAAAGAACCGAGTAAGTGTAAAAAATTTCCAGTTTGATTCTTTCTTAGAAAATGCTATTATGATGTTTTTTTCATGTGTTGCAATCATTATTTGTAGATAGGCATTTTTTTCTTTTGATTTCATTATTAATCTAAATATACAACCCTCTGTGTTGGTATTAATTCATATTTAAAGTTTTGAATAATATGGTTTTGCGCTATCAGTTTCAAATGGAAAAATATGTACCATAGCGAATTTATTAAACTTCATTACAGTATATTTCTGTGTAAAAGTGTGAGAAGCCACTTTATTAAGAGACATTTTAATGTTTTGAATGGGATATTGATAAGACTATTTTTTGTAATGGCTTGATAAACGTTTATTTAGTCGAAGTATAACAGTGTGGTGTTTTTTAGTATGACTGATTAATTTGGCATAGCTTTAAATTGAGATAAGCAGATAATTATTATTAATTTTGATGTTCAATTTTTTTCTTTTGCAGTCTGTATTTTAATATTGACCTCTTGCAAATCTTTAAATTATGATTTAATAGAAATGTTATAACCAATCAAATCACCAAGTCATGTATTAAAGTTCACCATGTTACATTTTAATCTCAACATGCCGATTTGATTCAGTGGCCAGCCAGGACTCAAGTGGGTCATCTGCACAACTTTCTTGATGTAAAAGATACAGATGTTTGTAACTTGAACATCTGTTTGAAAAATTCTCCTTTAATCTTATTTATTCAAGGAAAAAAAACTTGGATTTTAAAAATAAACTAGCAGGCAAAGATTTTTTTGATTTTTTTTTTTTTGTGGAGAGAGATAGTTTAGTTGGAAGTAGATATATGTAAAAGACACTTTTATTACCTTAATTGATAACAGACAATTATGGTAGAATGTGCCATTCTTTTTTTTTAAATTGTTATTTTTAGTTTTGTAATGGTTGTTGATCAAGATTGAAACTAGAATGATCTACAAGTCTCAATAATAACACCATTTTGTTTTGTGTCCAGGGACAGTTTTCACTTACATAAGACTGATTTGTTCAGTTTTGGGCAAAGAAATAACTTCATGCATGCATATTGTCTGTGTACATGGAAATTATTATTTGATGTTTTGTTGCTAAAAAAATCTCACAAATAACTAAGAAGCATGGCTGCAACTTGCACATGTCACTGTGTATCCAAGGCTTAAGTAAAACTCCATGCATGCTGCTTGCTCTGACAAAACAAAATTGAGCAAATCAGTTATTTATATTAATTTACATGTTTTATTATTATTTTTTTAGATTGTATCATCATGAAACTAAATGATAATTTTTTATAAGTTATATTTCAATAATGTTTTTTTTTATTTTTCTTACTAGAATTAATCTGGGATTTTTATGACTGAGAAAAGATTTTCCTCAAAACATTTGTATACATGTTGACATCCAGATGTAGAATTCAGACAGAATGACATTATCAAAACTAGACAAACAATTTGAAAATTTAATGTATTTTAAACTGTTTTCTCCAAAAGAAAAGTCCCAGAACTTACTGTTTATGGTCTCTTCTAAGTCGAGTCGAACTGCAAACTGCACAGACCCAGATCTGCCATCACATAATGTGCTGGCAGATCTGGGTCTGTGCAGTTTGTTAGGCGTAATCAGTAGAGCACAGATCTGCTGACACATTAGACAATGACCAGTAATGTCATGGTTGTGTAGTTGGATTCGACTTAAAAGAAAACATATACTGTAACTTGTAAATTATGTTATAAACAGCATTTGTATTCTGCCATTTTCCTTAATGTATAATATTTTCAATGCTTACTAAGGCATGGACATGTATAAAAGCTCTTGGCACCAGTCAACGTCATCACATTAGTTTTAAAAGTTTTGTAATTAAAACATTTAGAAACAATTTTCATAAATGTTATACAACATAAAATGGCTATACTCTCATTGATATAGAAATTTTCAAAACTAATTAGTAATATCTAAATTCTTTTACATCATTTGATAATTCATAGCTGAGACATTTACTTTTTTCTGTTGTGGATATTTGCCATTTGCAGTTTAAAAAAATGTTAGCAAGATTTTGGGGTTTTTGAAAATAATTGTTAGGAAAAGAAATGTTGACTAGTGCATTGCCTAACTGGTTGATACGACTTTCACAAAATGGAGGATGGATGCATGAAGAAATTCAACACATATCATTCTGTCAATAACAAGATTAACCAAAGCCAATTAGGTCTCTCCTGCTTGAGTTGTGTCCCTTGGGTCCAGTCTCCCCAATGTATTTATAAGATCAGATTTTTTAAAATATCTTTTACTTGTTATGTATATAATCTGCCATTTCAGATATAAGTTGTTAAATTTTGACTACTACTGACCTTTTGTGATTGTCAGAATTTATATTTGTTGCAATAAATCTAAATGTTTCAAACTATATGCTCCAGTGGAATATAAATGATTTATAAGACCAAATGGTCGTGTAGAGCTACTATTATCATTGGAGGGGTTTTAATAGTTTGATAGATCTGATTTTTTTTTTTAGTTTTGAAGATTAAGTAAACCTTTAAAGGAAAGTTGGAAATTTGTTCTCAATGCATAATCAGTCTTGAAAAACATTTTAATATTATAATGTAAGATTCATTTGGTAATAGTAAACAATTTTTTATATATATCAAGTTTCCTATATTAATTATACATTTCTTAGTCTCTGTGCTAACCGTATTTTGAAATTATTATGTGAAGATTTATTTGTTAGATTTGGCCAAAATTTGAAGGGGAGATTTTCTCATGTACATAAATGTGAATTTCAAGCTAATGTGATTGGGAGATTTTCTCATGTACATAAATGTTAATTTCAAGCTAATGTGCACCTGACCTGGATCATATCTTTAGTTCCACTATAAGGAATATCTCTTAACATCAGGTCTCTCCAGAATATACTAACAATGACCATTAGCAAGACTGCTTTTGTCACAGTATCTCCTATAACACTGTATGGTACATATATTTAATCCAGACCCAGCCTGCTTTGCTGACATAGTATGATGCCTTTCATTGTATTCTTGGCCAAAAAATATCTTTCGCAATTAATCTGGCTGACCCAGTTATGCACCATGTACTAGATATTTAACCCCAGGTTAATATGGCAATGAATCAAAATAAACACACATGTACGAGTCGATAATCATTCTAAGCCATCTTAACAAAATGTAGAACATTAATACAGAACATTTCATTAGGTTCAAAGTTTATGTAACACATGACATTGTTTTGATAGCAGACCAAACCTAACAATGATGCATGTTCACATATACATTTTACACTGCACATAGATCTGGAATGTGCAGTTAAATGCAGTTCAAAGTGTGACAGTAACACCAGGCTGGAAATCAAAAAATTTGTGGGCATGAGATTTTTTTCACTCAATGACAAATGACTATTTTTTTGTAACATCATTGTTTACTGGCTCAGAGTGAAAATTCTATCTTAAGCTTGTGCTTCGAGTTTTGTGATCTTCAGGCCTCATTCACATAATGCTTTCACTGAATCCTCATAAAAAGATAAACCACAGCATTTCAGTTTTAAAATTATGTCATGGTAATCAGTTTGTTTTGCACTAAGTTTTTAAATATGAATTTTGAGTGTGTACTCGGGTTGAGTAGTTTCAAGAATAGGTGACCCAGGCCAGATGTTGGAGTTGTCATTGAAAAATGTTGCACATGTGTGTGGTTTTTAAAAAAATATCTCAAAACTAGACCTACTGCTCAGAAACTATCATAAAGGATGCTATAAAAGTACTTTTAATTTGTTGAGAAATCAAGAAAAATGGCAGACAATCAAGGAACATACACACCAGGTTATTCTAGATATTACATACATGTACACAAGAAAATAGGATCTTCATATACATTATGAATAATTTATATAAATCAGCATTGCTTTTGGACATTCATAGTCAGGGAATAAATATTAGGTGAAGGCAAGAGAGCAGAATAAATATCAGGCACATAAATTTGTACTTGTATTACCTCATCTGCCATTGTAGCCATATATAAATTGTTATACTAGACATCAAAGGACCAAATGGCCCGAGAATTATACAGAGTTTAGGCAGTGTATCCCCTAGGAGTGTAAGACTGAGGGTCAAAAAAACCCTTTGGTGTCAGAACTGGGGGTCAAATGAAAAATGTGGGGGTCAAAATAATGGTGACAAATTTTCATCTCACCCCTAATTTTTTTTACTTGAACATATGAAATTACGTGTATTGCATGATCACTATATCTCGTAGTAAAATTAAAAATCAACAAACAAGCTCAATAATCAAACAATAATTTTAATGCTTCTTAAACGAAATGTATGCTCTCACCATTTTTTTATTTTATTTCTTCCTATTACAGATTTCTTGAAATTTGATGCAAGATTTTTTTGCAAACTCTTGCTTGTTAAAGTCAGAACATTTGGCTTCATATTTAACAAGCATTTTCTCATTAAGAGACCTCAATGAAAGATTGTTTCTTTTGAGTGACTGTATATCATTTTGGACAGAGAACCCTCTCTCACAAGGCACAGATGTAAGTGGGATGGCCAGACTAATAGCAGCAAGCTGAGCAAAGTTAGGGAAAATATCCCCTCCTTCTTGAAGAAGTAGTTCGCCGATTTCAGCCAGCCCCTTCTCTTTATGTCTTGAAATGTAGCGTTTGAAGCAAAGGAAAGATGCCTTGGTTTCCTCAGGGTCAATCGGAGGATTTTCCCCTGTTCCAAAGTGTTCAATGAGCCTCTCGAAGGACTCGGAACCATGGGTTCTTATTTCTTCAGTGCCTTGAGGTAACTTTCTAGGATTGAGTACTGTAGAGAGGTCTTTCAGAATCTGCATATCACATGGTGAGAATCTTTTTCTCATCTATGATTCAACACATGCTACAGATTCTTTTCCGAGATTTCTGACAGACTCTTTCTTATGCTGATGATATTCTTTGGGCTGTACACCTTGGTATTTTCCTGACGTGTCAAGTTGACCATTTAGTTCAGTCACACGTGGTGTGTATCCATCTACATTGCTGACATGATCTTTCAGTGTTTCCAAAGTGGCATCAAGCATATGTTCAACCTGATCAATGTCAATGACCTCCTTTTGAAATACTTTGCTGCATCTGGTTACCTCTTGCAGGATATCAAGCAGTAACATTGTTGATGTTAAATACTTGTATGCAAGTACCTCAGCTAGGATGCCTTTTGCTTTTGCAGCATTTGCAGAGTCATTCTGAGCTGCTTCTTGCTCAAGTGCAAGAACTAAACATCCCCCAACAGCTCTCAATTGCTTGCACAACATCATCTTATTCATGGTGAGACAGCCATCTCACCTGGGTAGGTTTTTTGAACCTTTTTGCTTTCTGTCCCTTGATCTGGTGGCACATGTCTCTTATCCTCTGATATCTACAAGCTGAATATGAAAAGAAGTTGTAGATTGTGACCAAAACAGACTGGTACTTTTTCATGTATGCTATGCTTGCTGCAGCCCAGTATGCTACCAAGGCTAATCTATGAGCAATACACCAGACACTCACAATTCTTTTATTCTTCTCTTTCAGCCGTACACCAACTCCAGATTTTGAACCCACCATGACATTTGCCCCATCAGTGCCCAAACCAATAACCTTCTTAATATCAATCTCGTAGTCCTGAAGAATATCCATTAAGGCATTTGTGATTGTTTCAGCTTTTCCATCTTGCACCTTCACATTAGCTAAATATTCAGTGTTTGCCTTTCCACCATGAACAGTTCGACAAAATATAACCAATTTTTTTTGCACAGCAATATCCAAAGACTCATCCAGAAGAATGCCCAGGTAAGGTGAAGTATGGACCCTTTGTTTAGCCCTCTCCATGCAAACTAAAGAGGCTGCTACCTGCATCTCAGACACAATCCCATGCCTCTTGTATGTCAGGGTCTCATTCTGCAGGGCTGAGCAACCAATGTCCCTCTAAAAAAATAAAAAAGTAATAAAAACTTTCATCACATCCTGTCACAGAGCACAAGTTGGCTGGTACGAGTTTACTAAGTAATTAGTTTACTAAATATTGCAGAACCAATGTTATTCCTTTCATTCAGAATCGGTGTTATAGTTCTTTAACTGAAAATTAAATTTAAAAAAAAAGTAAACTGGAGTGGACTGACCAATGACCGTTTCATTTCATAATTTAGTTGGATCTCAAGTAATACGACACGAGACACATACACAGACACATGCAAGCAGAGAAAGAGAGAGAGGGATATATTTTACCTGAAGTTCGATTAAACCAGGAAACTGTCGGTCTGGAATATTTTCTCGGCACATATGCACCGCCGTTCTCATCTGCGCCATAAGGCTAGCGTCTACCTGCTCTTTGCATTTTTCTTGGCACGCTTCAAGATTTCGTTGTTGCGAAATAATCCCTTTTGCGATAATATGTTCCCCAGATTCTTCATGGCGAACAAGGGCGGATTCTTTGACCCAGTCACAAAAGGATTCTTCACTTTGGAAGTCTTTGCACTTGCCCGAACACAAGTCCTGCATATCATTCCAGCAGATGAATTGTATTCCATCCAGGGAAATTCTTTCTTCCATTTATTGTTGAAATTACGCGCATGTAGCATCACAAAAGTCTCAGTTATCAACCTTGTAGCATCACAAAGGTCTCAGTTATCAACCATGTAGCATCACAAAAGTCTCTGTTATCAACCATGTAGCATCACAAAGGTCTCTGTTATCAACCATACAGCATCACAAAAGTCTCAGTTATCAATCATGTAGCATCACAAAAGTCTCGGTTATCAACCTTGTAGCATCACAAAAGTCTCAGTTGTCAACCATGTAGCATCACAAAAGTCTCTGTTATCAACCATACAGCATCACAAAAGTAAGCAGTTGACTTAAACACTGGGTACAAAAGAACTCCTTGATTTGGATCTCAAAGGCCAAATCTTAAAAGGAGCAGCAAGTATTTCCATCCAATTTCAGTTTCAAGTAGTATCAACCTATGATCAAAACTCCCATTCCTCACTTTGATCTTCAGTAATATTTTTTTGTATCTTTTCAATACTGGCACCGAGGTCAAAATCTTCATCCCAAATCTCATCATTCATTTCAATGGCTTTCTGCAGCTTGTTTATCTTACAAACCCAATCTTTAATATGTAAAGGTGCATCATGCAAACCTGAAGCCTCATTTTCTTTCTCTATATCAATATCCTCCTCATGACTGCTTGTTATTTTGATACTGTTTGCATCATCATAGCCTGGCATAGTCCTGTCTAAGTTCCTTCCAGCAGAAACGTACTGAGGGTTGGATCGTTTCCTCTAGTTTGAACCACTGCTTGGTGGTGAACTCTGGGATTGATTTATGGCCATATTATCTAACTCATTAGATACTTTTTCTTCTAAAGGCTGTGTGTCAGAACTTTCATCAGAACTGTTAGTTGATTTCTTTGATTTCTCTTTATCTTTGGTTAGTTCCAGTGGATTTTCTTTTGTGGATGAAGGGCTTTTAGCTTCCTCCTCCTCATCATCATCTCCTTCTTCCTTTTCTTCTTCATCACTTTCACCACTGTTACTTTGGTTACCAATAGTTGCCATGAGTTCAAACTGTGGAACCACTGACTAGAGTCATGATTTCGAAATCCAGAAGTGAAGTTTCCATTGTCACCTGACAAGCTAGAAAGGTCACTTTGGTTGGAATTCTCATCTAGTTGGTCTGATTTACTTGACCCAAAGGAATCGTTAAGATTATTCATTGGGCCATTTGAATTGTGTTGTTGCTGTTTGGCTATCATTCTATGATTACGGAACCAATTATAGACTGTTTTCACTCCTAGATTGAATTCATTGGCCAAACCCTCAATTGTGTTTCGGTTGGGGTAGGAATCATGGGAATATGCTGTACGCAAGATATCTTTCTGCTCCTCTGTGAAGAACACTCGAAGTCGCTTTGGCAATGATACTGGTGAATCATAACGATCCTCTAAGCTACTTCTCCGCTGTCTGTTAGCTGTGAACAGATAAAATACAGGAATTATTCAATATGCCCAAAATAATGTAAAGGATGCACTATGTTCTAAAATCAAACTGAAACTGCTAACAAAAGATGCTACTAAATATTTAATAAAAATTATAAAGTAAAACTGAAATAGATTTGCATTTGAAAAACATGTATGTCACCACTGCAGACCACATAAAACAGTATGCCCCTACTACAGACCATGTACAATAGTATGCCCTACTGCAAACCATGTAAAAAATTGTATGCCCCATACTAGACCATATAAAGCAATACACCCCAACTGCAGACCATGTAAAACTGTATGCCACATGCTACAGACCATATAAAGCAGTACATCCCAACTGCAGACCATGTAAAACTGTATACCACATGCTACAGACCATATAAAGCAGTACACCCCAACTGCAGAACATGTAAAACTGTATGCCACATGCTACAGACCATATAAAGCAATACACCCCTACTGCAGACCATGTAAAACTGTATGCCCTTACTGCAGACCATGTAAAACTGACACATACTAGACCATATAAAGAAGTATGCAATTACTACAGCAGACCATGGCAAACTGTATGCCCTTACTGCAGACCATGTACAATAGTATGTCACTAATGCAGGCCATTTAAAACAATCTATGTCCCACACTACAGTCCATATAAAACAGTAGACCCTTACTGCAGACCATGTAAAACATGTATACCACCACCGAAGACTTTGTAAACCAGCATGCACCTACTGCAGGATATGTAAAACTGTATGCCTATGCCCCATAATGCAGACCATGTGAAATTGTATGCCCGATACTGTAGACCATATCTAACAGTATACATCATGCTGCAGACAAAAATCTTGAAACTTAAAAGTATTAAAACAAAATGAAAAATTGCTGTAATAGTCTCAAAAAATCTAACAAAGTCACCTATGTATCAATAGAAAAATGCCTAAAGCAAGTCATTTGTCTCAAGTGGCTTTGCTCAGTTATACAGAAGCCATTGTAACTCAGCAGCTAAGGGTTTGTACTCGTGACCAGGTGGGCATGGGTTTGATTCTCTCAGACAGCTCAACAGGCACAAGTTTTTATCACAAAGTTGAAAAGTTTGTAAAATAAATTGAAAATTGCTGCAAAATGCTGAGACTCTAACCAGATCTACAATCAGTAAAGTTTTATAAAATGTGTTAAGGTTTAAAAATGTTCCAACTCCAAATGTTGTAAGAACAGTAGATTGAGTAGCATTATTATAATCCGGGAACCTGTGCCATGTTGAATTGTTTTCTTTGTAGGCATACTTAGTAGGGAATGGATAAGATCACTGACTGATGGTTCTCCATGCCAGTTGGATGTCTGTTCAGGTGATGCTGTTTTAAAATATATGTACTGTGCAGAAAACAATTGTTTTATTAAACTTATTATGACTGTGACCATTACAACCCAGAATCTATAAGCTTCTTTCTTATCTTAAGTGCAAGCCATGCTATAGATCAAATGAATGGCTTGCACAAAGTTTAGTCTAGGAACATACTATAGAACAAATATTATTCCCGTTTTAGTCACCACAACACCATTGATCACTGACTTATTGATCCTACAATCAAAAGACCTCTTCTGTCACAGAAGTGCAAGTCCTCCATACACTTTGGTCAAGATAGGTGGTGTAGAACAGTATGAAAACGGTTCCTGCTCCAATGGAAAGTTGGTTGATGCTTGAGGAATTATGCTTTTTTTCTTTGGTCAATACTTGGATATGATACAGTTCCTTAACTTGTTACTGTTATTGTGCAAATACCTCAACGTTCTTTGCTCAGATCTACAAAAGACTGATAAATTACATCATCATCATTTCGACCATTGTTAAGTTCTTGAAGCATTTTTTTTTTCATGTTCTTTGGCCTTTGACACAATGATCTGATTAAATCAGATGCTCATTATCGACATCTTTCATCCTGGCCAATATTCCAAGACAGCCAGATCTGAGTCAGTTAGATGCTCATCTGTTACCAGGGACAAGAAGCATTTGCTGGATAGTTTTTCCAGGTCAATTTTTGGTAAAGGCTTTAATCAACAGTTTTTTTATTCATTATAAAGATGTGCAACATGTATATGTTTTTCACGTTCTTAAGTTTATATCATTTTGTACTATATTGTACTTGTATATCTATTCATCAACACAACATAAGAGACACAATCATTTACAAATATTTACAGTTTTAATCAGACACAAATTGTAGATGATTAAAATAAGCAGTTATCATTTTTTTGTCATCTAGTGCTTTATATATTGTTTTGCATACCTGTTATTGTATGTCAATTTTACAAGAAACTACAAAGTGTTCATTTAACTAGATTGCAGTGTTTTGTATAGTTGCATTTTTTTAAGTCTATGATTTTGTATGACATTGATTGTGCTTTTGGTCACTTTGTGTATGTATACAACATTTTATATTAATTTTTTACCTAAGAAAATATGTAGAATTTTACCCAGTAATTGCTGCTGAAATTTGATACATTAGATCTATTATTTAGAACATAGGTATTTAAGCAAAGATTATTTCCTAAATATTATCAGGATATTTACACTAAAAGAAAACATTTTTGTATAGCAAAAATTATAAACTTTCAACTAATCCAAATTACAATAATTTCTGTATTCCCAATATAAGATCTGATGTTTTAAAGACCATCTTTAGAGCAGGAGTTACAAACTCCAACCACCGTGAGGGCCACATGGAGGCATTTTCAATGGCCTAAAGACCACACCACCTTTGTTATCTCTGATGACACTTTGTAATGCCAATCATTTTGTGGGTTACAGGATATGACTTTGCAGTCTGCAGGCAGCCCATGGGCTGTGTGTTTGAGACCTCTGCTTTAGAGTAGCTTTTGTTTGAGCTTAAGATTTTTCATTTTTCTGCAGTATCAACATTTTGAGTCCTTGGGTTTGGATTTTTTTTCCCTTAATATTCTTTCAGTGCTAATTAAAATTTGGTTCAGACATGGGTATCAGTGATGAGCTCTTATCATTTTGACAATATACAAGTCCACCAGTTTATTAATTCCTTTTTATCATATCCCATAATGCCTACTGCATTTTTATATAATATGAATTCACCATTATTTTTATTTTTTTTTGTTTGATACCAAATTTTATGGACTAAATGGTTGCTATAAACCATATATTTAAAGAATTAATCAGCAATTATCTTTCTTTGGAGAAAATAGTCTCTATTTTAAATCATTCGTTATAAGCAGTAGCAGATATGTCATTTTTCACAAATACATAAAATCTTTTACCACTAAAACATAAATTGACAGTATGATACTATTAACAACTTCAGATTCAGTTTAAAATCCTTGAATTCTAAATTTGTTAATTATTCTCTTCTTTCTAAAATTCGTAATTTTATATTGTGTCATATTCATCATTTTTTAAACTACCCATGATTAGTTAGAAGATTCACATCAAATGCCAGTCTTTGTAGCAGGCCATTTTGTGGTGTTAAGTGATAGGGCTCCAAATTCAAATGATACTGTTGCTCAATGTAGCTCTATGTAATACAGGAACAGGAGGATTTTAAGTCCTCAACAGTAAAAAGAAAAGAAAACAAGAAATATTTTGTTATCGAAATAATAAACATGTAGCCATGTGTCATATACAGAAAGAACACAACTACAATGTCAGCAGTGGTTTTCATATCAGATTAAATCTGTAGGAAATGCATTTGACCTAAGGACGTTCCTAGGGTGCCTAATTTTATTTTATTTTACCAAAGAACTTTCTTTTATGGATGCTGATTGCAAATTACAAATTTTTTGGTATTTGTTTTTAACAATTTCATGGTTAATACTTCTCAAAATTGGAGTTGCTGGAGTTACTACCACTGCTTTTCTGAGTAAGAAATCCAGGTTTAGACTTCAAAATATTAGCTCTAAAAAAGCAAGAAGAAGAAACTCTTAACACAGAGTTGGAGCTATGATATATACATGGTTTTTAATGTACTCATTGTATGTGACTTGTCTAGTAGTTGTGAACTTTGAGTGAAAATTTATGCTCATAAAGTTTTTAGTAACCTTGATGCTAGGTCAGCATTCTCCTGTGGATTGGGCTTTTATTTATACAGACTTGACAAGAAAATTGAAATTTTTGAAATTCAGTACCATATATACTAACATGTATGTTGAGTCCAACCATGAACTGCATAGATCTTAATCTGCCAATGCATTATCTGACAGCAGATAAGGGTCTTTGCATGCAGTTTGGACTCAACTTTGTACTCCCTGAACTCGACTGATATCCTTAATACAAACAATATAGAATTTGTACTCCCTGCACTCGACTGATATCCTTAATACAAACAATATAGAATTTGTACTCCCTGAACTCGACTGATATCCTTACTACAAACAATATAGAATTTGTACTCCCTGAACTCGACTGGTATCCTTACTACAAACAATATAGAATTTGTACTCCCTGAACTCGACTGGTATCCTTGCTACAAACAATAAAGAATTTGTACTCCCTGAACTCGACTGGTATCCTTACTACAAACAGTATAGAATTTGTACCCCCTGAACTTGACTGGTATCCTTACTACAAACAATATAGAATTTCTACTCCCTGAACTCAACTGGTATCCTTACTACAAACAATATAGAATTTGTACTGCCCGAACTCCCAGCACAATATGGAAGGACAATTATGTCTCTGCTCATTACATTATCATTATTATGATGTTATAAACAAGAAGACAAAAATTTCTAACATTTTTGTGAATATTAAGGAATATCGGTTTCCAGTAAATGAAATATATTTCTTGACCAGAATTGGTTTATTTTCTGTGCTTATTGAAACGTTCAAGATCTACATGTAAAATGATTATTGGTAACATGTGCAGGATATGATTCTTTGTGTGCAGTTTTAACTAATATCTTTGAGTATGCACTGCACACCTTTTGGAAAAAGTGAATGTATGAGCCAACATGGTTGCAGTCTTTCCCTATTGTTTTCATTTTAGACCATAAAAACAACATCCTATCCTAACAAACCTAGCTTTTCTAAGTCATCACGTTGCAAACAGATTCATTAATCAATGTTGTACAGCTTTTGTTGTGATTATTACAGAAATGTTGTCGATGTACTTAATTATCAGAGAAACACACTAGTATCAGATTATTTACAAACAACTATAGATGTAACGACTCCAGAGCATGAAAACAATATGCATGTATTTAATTTCATTCTTTCACAGAATAATGTAAGTGCGCAAGGATGTTATGAAAAGATTTATAACAAACCTTTTACATTTTCTGGAGAATTGTTAATTCCAATTTAAAGGGTAGGGTCATGGAGAACCATTTTTAAGAGATATAATGGAGCATTCCTGATAAATGTGAACCTAATTAGGATTCTTTTTACAGTTTATTCCAGTTGATCAATGTATTGCATGGTGAATAGTTGGAGAAGTAACCATTTTCAAACTTTTTCTCATTATTAATGTTATTTTCAAAATTTTTGACCACAATAACAAAAGATGATACTATAAAATTTTACCCTATTTTTTGGTCCATAACGTACTTAACTGTGTACAAATATAGACCCATGTCTTCTATTGTGTATTGTGCCATTGGAGCAGGAACCGTTTTCAATAGTTTGAGTCATAAGTTGAATAAACAGCATAGATTATCTGAAACCATTTTTAAGTTATCAAAGCAGTGTTTATTCAGCATTTTTTTGGGGGGGTGGGGTGGGGTTGATATGTTTAAGAGCTAAATTGCCAACTCAGTTTTATCTATATTTGGGATTTTTATTTTTTTAAAGTATTTTCCATTAGAAATGAACTGAAAGGGATATTTTGTTTTAAACATTAAAAATCTACAACTTTGCACTTGTCATAATTGATTACAAAAGTTATATTTGTGCTTTAAAAATAATAAGGGTGCATACCATATGTACTTGCATACGAGTTCAAATGCAAACAGCATTGACTCTTTATTTGCCATCGTTTAGTGTGCCAGCAGATCAAGGTCAATGCTGCTTGTTCCACTGACATCTTCACCAGCCAAAGTTCTGATATGTTAACCCTATCTACACCTTGGCAAAGCTTAGTGTTAGGTATCAATATTTGTCTATCTTAGTATTAATGCCAACTAACCAGTAGTGTGTAAAAGTGATACATTTTACTTTGTACATTGGTTGAAAATGGTAGATACAATTGACTTCAAAAGGATGGGTTGTATGTTTAACATCGAAAGTGTGACTATGTATCAGACATGGACAAGTAGTGGAAAAGTGATCATTTATCGGTCCATTTCAGTTGTGTTCCCTCTTGTATTGCTAATGTAAGAACAGTGTTCAGATTTGAACAACTTGACTTTGGTTGGATGCGGTGGCCCATAGCTTGCCACCATATCCACTGAAATTCACAGACCCAAACAACTGAATTATCAGATATATCTGCCCATGGGTAGATATGGTTAAACACTTGTGAACTTTGGCTTGCATAGATGTTCTACTGATTGCTCTTAGCAAACTACACTGACCCAGATCTACAGGCACAGTATGTGATGGCAGATGTGGGTCTGTGAAGTTTGCAGTTGGATTGACATTTTAGGCGAGTATAAATGGTACCTAAGGGTAAATCAATTGTAGAGTTCAATTTAGCTCTTAAAAATCTTTAAATGTTCTAAAGCGTGTTAAAATAGAACAATACCAGAACATATGTAAAGAGTTTTGAGAGTTTGAACCAAATAGACAAAGTAGACCCTGATTTACTGGCAATTATGCAGCATCAGATTTCAGCTCAAACCATGTACATGTACCAATTACTCGCATGTTTAGTCCAACTGCAAACTGCACAGACCCAGATTTATCATTTGCATAATGTACTGGCAGATCTGGGTCTGTGCAATTCAGTCAAATAAAAATAACATACACTTTGATATGCCAACACGTTATGTGATGGCAGATCTGGGTCAGTGTTCACAGTTGATTAAATTGTAAGCAAGTTTTCACTGTAGGGCGAATAAGAGCTGTATAACATTATACAGGGTCAGTTCTTAAATATCTATCAGGATATTTTTCATCCACTTTGCATGACATTTTTACAGTATACTTATAAATCTTGTTTTAGTCACTGGGAAATTTTCAAAAGAAAAACAATGAGTTGTAAAGAATTGGTTATTCAGATGAGTAGGTGGAGCAATCCCCATTTTTCGAATGGGTTAATTATGTTGATGTTTTAGAACTAATCAGTTGTTTTTGTTTTTATGTTCTTTATTGTCACATTACACTTTCTGTTTATTGTGCTGTACACTGTTAATGTATTTATATTTTAGACAAAACAGCCCAAGCTGATCATGTAGCAAAAACATTTGACATGTTGTATGAAACCCTGCCTGATATTTTTCACAAAGTCACTTTTTCCCTCATTTGAACAATATTAGCATTGAAAATGGATGTCTGATTTTGTTTTCAACCTATTTTTGTTTTAGTACTAGGAAAAAGTTATTTTTGTCTTTTTCTTGGGGGTGGGGTATAATTTTTAAAAAAAACGTAACATTAAGTATTTGTATTTTTTAAAAATTAAATCTTGTCAATTTGGTTTAATTCAGTTTTGGATCATTGTATGTTATTATGAGATACATTTTGAAAGTTTATGTAGTTGATTGTTACTTAAATTTTAATATATCATTTTAACCCATGTGAACCCAGGTTCAGTAGCGAGCCACAGTGGCCAAAATGGTTAGCTTGCAGGACTCGCGGCACCAAAATGGATGTGGGTTTAAATCCTACCATTAGGTCAGCTACTGTAGTCTCTCTTTCGACAAGGCACTGGACTCAAATTGTCTCAGTACTGAATAACCTGTTTGCATTGCTGTGGTGTAAAATACCAATCAGACCAAAAAGACTCTATAGTCAATGGAATTGTTTGCTGTCAATTTCCTTCAACCAAAGATTCTTGAGTATAACGTGTATCTTACTACGAACCCAAAAGACTCAGATCTGCTGTTGCATTATGGACTGCATTATGCAGACCTCTGAGACATTCATATATTTTATGCACTTTCCCTTTACAATCCCTATACTTTTTAAGCCCTTGATTTAAATTCCATACAATTTTTTAAAAAATGTTGATAATATCCCAATCTATTTTTGAAAGAAACAGTTGCTAATATAAAATTATACCAAGGACAGAGATTTATTAAAAATTATACTTGACACGATAATTAAAAGAAATCTAACTTGCTTGTAATTCAAGCTGCAAACAACATAGACCCTGATCCACTGACATGTATCATACCTGAAAATATGATCCTTTTCCACTAGATTGATTCAAATCAGGTGATTTTAATCTTCATCTGTTGTAACTTTAATGGTTAAGCTTTTCTTTCCTCCAGATTGTTTACATGCGTGCATACAGGTATGCAGAATTCGTGAGGATTTATTTTCTTTTGATATTCGTTGAGTAACTTTTTCGAGTTGAAAATCTCTATTTTTATATTTTGCTGGGGAAAATTATGACTAAGGTATAAGTCAGTTGATTTTGAAATTTCTGGAGTACATGTAGTGACAGTGTGTCACATCTCTTTTAGAATACATGTTTGTATTTTCATTTGCAAGAAATTCTGAAAATTTTACTGACAAAGGACATTTAAAGACTTGTTTAATTTTAACAGAACAATGTTTTATCAAAATACATAATCTGCATTTACTATTATTGAATTTTCGTTCCACAACCAGTTATGTGTTCAGTGTTTAATATTATTTCTCCTTTTTGCTTGTTTTCAATACAGTCATGACTGCCAATTTTAAAAGCTTGTAAAGCTTTGTTTTTCTTTAGGTTTTCACTGCCAATCACGTCATTTGTAAAAATGAATCGATAACATTTATAAAATGCTAAAATCTTGATTAATCAAAAACAGATAATCATATGCACACAAAGAAAGAGAGAAATTGTATTTTCCGTTAAATGAGGGAGTTTGAAGAAAAGACACTTGAAAAGGTAATTTTATCTTTTTTGAAACTATTTTACCTTCCTATTTTCTTATGGTACAAGAACAATGTCGAACAGAATAGCTAATGGAAAATAGGAAACTTAACTGATTAAACTGTACAACATTACTGTAATGCCTTTAATCTCAACAACTGTACAACATTACTGTAATGCCTTTAATCTCAACAACTGTACAACATTACTGTAATGCCTTTAATCTCAACAACTGTACAACATTACTGTAATGCCTTTAATCTCAACAACTGTACAACATTACTGTAATGCCTTTAATCTCAACAACTGTACAACATTACTGTAATGCCTTTAATCTCAACAACTGTACAACATTACTGTAATGCCTTTAATCTCAACAACTGTACAACATTACTGTAATGCCTTTAATCTCAACTGTACAACATTACTGTAATGCCTTTAATCTCAACAACTGTACAACATTACTGTAATGCCTTTAATCTCAACAACTGTACAACATTACTGTAATGCCTTTAATCTCAACAACTGTACAACATTACTGTAATGCCTTTAATCTCAACATGAGCTCTTTAAATGGACTAATGCTCAACTGGCCATAAGAAATGTCCAGGATTAAAAACAAGACATTTTTTTCATTTTAACTGCCAAGTGCAGAAACCATCTCTGACAATGATATCCATCATCCATCCACATGTAAGATGTGATTTAGCTGCTGCAGAATGGATGTCATATTAGAACCATCTTCATTTAGGACCAGTCATTTAGGACAGAAATCCCAGTAGAACCCATCTTGAAAGACCAGCCCTTCTGCCCAAAACAATAATGGCCTCTCATAACAGGTCACAACATTATATAATGAATAAATCTGTACATGGATATTCTGGTCTCTCGAAACAGGTAGTCTCTCAATACAAGTTTTACTGAACAACTAAAAATTATGACCCAATATATTCACTCTCGTATTTGAAATTACTGCTCGTCTTAAAGGATACCGAGGAATATGTTCCAATGGCCCTAAATATTAGTTAGTGCCAGAGCTATGGTCCCCTTTGATTTGACATAATCATATATTAAATGAAAAGAAATGCTGTGGTTACAGCAACAAAAATCAAATATATAATCACACTTCAAGTTCAGAACAATTTTAAGTAATTTTCTACTGAAGCAGAACCAAGTAAATTATGTCAATCAAATAGTTATACGAGTTAGTATACTAGTGCAAGAGTTATATGATGTGCCAATTGAGCAAAAATAAAAACGAGTAATAAATGAAAATAAAATATAAATGTCTCTATACTCTCAACAAAAAAAAAACCTAAACAAAACAGGTAAGAGAAGTTATGTCACTTGGTTAAAACAGTAAAGTTATGCAATGTAACCCAAAGTGTTATTTTAACAAAAAAGACATTCAAATTTCACAAAATTGATGACATTTGTACATTGTGTTTTTCACAAGTAATAAAATCAGTTTCTTTGATTAAATCTGGTTTAATGCAACTATGATTTCTCATCTCAAATAACTTGACCACCAGGATCAGCATTATTGTTGCGATACAGAATTCAGCAGACTTACAATGAAAGAAAATGAACACGAATTTGTATCATACCTTGTGTACATTGAACACAACAATTAAAAACCATTTTTATTATGTGCAAAAATGCATACAACTGTGAACAGCAGAGACCCATATCTGCCATTCTGATTGGGTCTACCCAAGTAAACAGCACAGATCTCGATCTACCATCACATACTGTACCAGTAGATAAGGATCTGCCCATTTGAATAGCACAGATCTCGATATGCCAAATTACATGTTAGCCAGTGGGTCAGGGTCTAATCAGACTATGATCTGTCAGTACATACTGTAACAGTTGTCAAGGGTCTCCTTGTTTGAACAGCAGAAACCATGACCAGCCATTGCATATTTTACCAGAGGATAAGTGTCTGCCCACGTGAACGGCACGGACCTCAATTTCCCAGTACATCATGTGCCAGTAAATAAAAGTCTGCCCATGTGAACGGCACAGACCTCAATATACCAAATTAAATGTTAGCCAGTGGTCGAGTGTCTACCAAAGAACAGCACAGACAATAATCGGCCATCACACACTGTACCAGCAGATCAAGTTATACTCAAGTGGACATCATAAACCTTTATCTGCCATTGAATACTATCTAATGGAGTTGTGTCTATCCAAGCTAACAGCTCAGACCTTGTCTGACCATTATAAACTGTGCCACTGGATTACTATTTACGTAAATGAACATCACATATCTTGATCTGCCATCATATAGTAAACCAGTGAATCACTTTCAAATAAAAGCATTGACCTTGTTATGCCAATGCATACTATTTCAATGAATTATAGCCTATGCTAGTGAAATGCACACATGTTCATCTGTCAGTTTGCTCTGATCACTCACTTTAAAGGTTTCTTGTGAACATCACAGATCTTTGATCTACTGACACATCTAAGTCTATGCTGTTTACAGTTCAAAGCAAATAATAGGGAAGTAAATAGTCTTAATAATGAAGCAGACATTAATTATAAATCTCTATAAATAACATGAATGCCCACTATCAATAGGTCTAATAGAGTCCACAACTCAATTCAAAATAGTTAGAAACTGTCAAAATTGAACCCTTCCTTATATAAAGCCTCATATCAAATTTGGGTTCAATCAATCAAGTCCTTCAAAAGTTATTAACTAGAAATAAAAACTGAATCAGATCAAAAATCAAGTCCTTCAAAAGTTATTAACTAGAAATGAAAACTGCATCAGATGAGACAAAGGGAGATTACTAACAAAAACCGTACCCTCCATATATGGCTAGGACATAGCAGTAAGTGCAACAAGTTGGATTTCTTATTTTCAAAAAGTCCACTGCAACATGTTTGCTTTTATAATCATTCTATAACTACTGAAAATAGAACATCTTTGAGTTCTGATGAAAACAAGAAGAATAATCTTCAGAAAATATTGTAGACAACTATAATAAATATATTTCAAATTGAAAATCGACTCAAGTGTTTGTACATGCATATTCATTTCTTTTGCTCAATTACTTTTGAAGAACAGCATAAAATTCAATACCATTTGATAATCAGGTGCATATGCATTTTCTGAACACATTCCTAGCATTTCTTTGCAAACAAAGGCTTAAGAAAATTGGGTAATACATGTAATAGTTCAAAATGAACGCATATATGCTCACACATAATTTGGATCCAACTGCAAACAGCACAGACTCGTATATGCCATCAGATAATTCTACAACAGATCTGGTTCTGGGGCTATCAGATAATTCTACGATAAATCTGGTTCTGAGGCTATCAGATAATTCTATGACAGATCTGGTTCTGGGGCTATCAGATAATTCTACGACAGATCTGGTTCTGGGGCTATTCAGTTAGTTACGAATAATCAGTAGAATCAACAAACCATGACCCGTCATTGCACAATATGAAGGAAATCAGTGTCATCTATGTTGTTTGCAGTTGGACTGGACTTGTGTGTGAGCTTAAAAGGTTTGGCTAGAAAACAAGTATACAGTATTATGCAAAAATGATGCTGTACTCTTATAACAACTAAATAACAACTAAATAATTTCAGAGTAAGAATAATTAAAGAATAATAATTAAATTAATTAATAATAATTAAAGAATAATTAAATCATAATCAAGATGCACTCTTGGTATGTCTCTTTAGACAGAGACTTTTTCAGATCTATTCCTTAAAAGCACGCACCTTAACCAGATAAAATTTTACAACTTCAATCTGCAAGAAAAATGACGCATTCTTTGCTTTGTAAAGTACCAAAAGACATCAAATTTTTTAAAAATTTGCATACAAAAATCATATATTGTAAGCATCAATGATAGGTATTCCATATCCAAGGACAAAATGAAGACAGATTCTACTTATCAAAATAATTTTTTTAAAACAGTATTTCTGAAAGTCTTTATCCTCATATTTTTTAAACATAACTGTCATGTTTATCTTAACCTCATCTATTTTCTTACAGATTTTGCAGAGTAAAACAAAGAGATGATACATAAATGTATAATTACAATATATTCTCATGTACAAGTTGAGTCCAACTGCAAACTACAAAGACCTTGATTTGCCATTGGTTAATGCTTTGTCAGATCTGGACTGACACAGCTGGTGTTAAGAACGTTCAGTGAACCAAAGACAGACCATGATCTGCTGATACATAATGTGGCATTTACAGTTGGTCTCCAGTTATATACAAGTATATACCATAACTGCCCAAAACACATAAAGCCACTGAAACTACCATGGTCCTGAAAGAAGGCATTATGCGTATTTGTATTTAGTACACAACATTTATTATACTTAATTCATGTAGGCTACACCAATAATAATAAATACTATACATGAGTGGTGACAAATTTTGGCAGTGTTTCCCAAATGAACACATTGACAATGGTTTATTTAAACACTATGGTGTCCAAAAGTCTACTAAATTCTATAAACATACTTGCTACTATAAATATTTATTGTATTTAATTTTGGTGCTGTTCAAATAGTTTGGCATTATTCATCAATATTTCAAGAACTGCAAAATAGAATGCAGTTTGATAATAATTCAACAACAGATGTGTTCCATTCACATCAATTATGCCGACATTGAAAAATATTGTACATTAGAGAATATTAAAATAATCTTTAAAAAATGCAAAAGTAAATTAAAAGCTATACAAAGATACTGAAAATTTTGGTTTGAACTCTCCTCCACCCTGAAAAAGGTAAATTTTCAAATATAGCATGGCTTCAACAAAAAACGATGGTAGGGGTAGGGAAATACCATTTGTGACTTTCATGCATTTAGTTGATTTTCAGTACAATTATTGAAAACAGGAATGAATTGCATAATTATCATAGATACTGCAAACATTTCTCTCTATGATGCCAATATGACAATAAATTATAACAATATATTGATACATGATAATGATACATAACAATTATATGATGATAATGATACATTAGAACAATGATGCATTGGTTTTGTTTCATGGGTTTAATGCCGTTTTCCTGCAGTTGAGAAACAACTGTTGATAACAACAATATGATTTCAATACACAACATTAAAACATGATGCTTGATAAATGATGAGAACATAATTTTAAATGACAAACAGTTATTGGAGAGATGGAGAAATTTCATTACATTTTTAAGTAGGAGGGGTTTACAGAAAGTAGAATTGTGATTGATTGAATCAGGTATTTCTTTGTTATTAGTGTAGCTAGCATTAGAAGCTAAACTAGTGGGGTGGGAATATTGATATAACACCTATGTTAGACAACCGCAAACAGCAATCCTTCAAAGGGACTAATGCTCAACTGTCTTAACAGAATTTCCATGGAATACATAAGACTTCTTTTGAACTGCTGAGTATCAAAACCATCTCTGATGTTCTAGGGTGATAAGACTGTCAAAGCAGCACCGTGTCAGTGATAAGGTATGTAAGATCAGAATCACTGATATTTAGGGCAAAGTAAACACCATTTTAAGTCTTTTTTGGTAAAAACACCATATCCATATGTCTATTGCCCATTTATTCTGGAAAATTGGTGACAAAATAATTTCAAATATTTTCATTTTGGCAGCCATCTTTGTGGCCAGATCAGCACCATTTAAATTCAAGACCAGCTAGACATCATAAATAGAAACCCCACACAAAATGAATTATCATTTCTGAGTACCAATAACAAGATTTTAAAGATGGCTGCCAACTAGGCATCATGAAAAGTCTTTAAGTAAAAATCCCTTATTGATACAACAATCCATTCATGAGGAGTAAAGATACAACTTTCAAGCCGAGGTGTGGTAACCGCAAAGGATATCAAAATGTATATATAAAAAATTAATTTGCAATCAACTTGACTTCAAAAGTCTTCTTGTCAATCCTCAAGTCAATAATTATTGTGTTCAGAAAGAGAAGCAAAAAGATTTCAAGATGGCTGCTGTGATGGCCGCATCAGATATGAGATTAGCACCATTTTCATTCAGGATCATCTAGACATCATAAGATGACCACCCATTTTGGAAAAGCATTAAACAAGTTTTTCAAAATGACACTGTAGTAACCTTGATAGCCAAGATGAACCAATGTCATTTGGGTTCAAACTGATATCATGAGAAGTCTTTTAGTGAAACCCCATGTTGATATGACCCTTCATCCCGGAGGAATAGTGATAATAAGATTTCAAGATGGCTGCTGTGGTGACCATACTGTATGTCCAAGCAACACGATTGTCATTTAGGACAAACCAGACATTAGGATGAATGTCACTTTTAACTGAAAGATATCTTGGTCTCACTTTCATTAAATTAAATACGAAAATTCCAAAATCTGTACAAATGCCATTTGAAAGGCAGACATATATTTCTGAACACTCTAGATTAAGTTTTGTACCAAGAAACTAAACATTCTCTCAACCTGTGTCTCTAGTAAAAAAAATTCCTGTTCAAAGATTTATCCTAATTTTGTGAATATATAATAAAATGTTGAATTATCAACAAATATTTGAAACAATTTTGTGAAAGCCTGGATGACTGACATATCTGCATTATACATATTTGGGTTTTGCTAATTGTAACATATACAAAATGCAAGTTTAGCTAATGGACAATTACAAAAATCAAATAATAAAGCTCAAAATCTTTCTTAACCATCTAATAAATAACTAAATACTGGTAAGCAGGCAATATGGAAAATTAGCAAGACAATAATAAAAACATTGAAATTCAAGAACTAAAGCTACCAAAAGCTGTGCATATCTCTTAGGCATATGTAGAGTATGTACATAAAAATATATGTACTAAATCCTCATATGTTCATATGTACTAAATCCTCATATGTACTAATTCCTCATATGTACTAAATCCTCATATGTACTAAATCCTCATATGTACTAATTCCTCATATGTACTAAATCCTCATATGTACTAAATCCTCAAATGTACTAATTCCTCATATGTACTAATTCCTCATATGTACTAAATCCTCATATGTACTAATTCCTCATATGTACTAATTCCTCATATGTACTAAATCCTCATATGTACTAATTCCTCATATGTACTAAATCCTCATATGTACTAATTCCTCATATGTACTAAATCCTCATATGTACTAAATCCTCATATGTACTAATTCCTCATATGTACTAAATCCTCATATGTACTAATTCCTCATATGTACTAATTCCTCATATGTACTAAATCCTCATATGTACTAATTCCTCATATGTACTAAATCCTCATATGTACTAAATCCTCATATGTACTAAATCCTCATATGTACTAAATCCTCATATGTACTAATTCCTCATATGTACTAAATCCTCATATGTACTAATTCCTCATATGTACTAATTCCTCATATGTACTAAATCCTCATATGTACTAAATCCTCATATGTACTAATTCCTCATGACTCATGATAGCTCATTCTGACAGTGTAATAAAGGCATCACAAGTGCTAACACAACAGCAGCGATCAACCTTCACCTTTGATGAAAGTACAAAATTGAAGTACTTTGTGTACATTATGCATATCGCCAATATGAAACTACCAACATACATACTGCAGTTCATAAGCCATTTTCAATCTAGTCATCATGGGAATGACTGATGTGAAAATTACATCTCTGGCTATACGAGCTGGAGAGATAGATACTCTTACATACTGGTCTAGGATCATGGCTGCCAATTTTGGCTGCTACCTGCAAAAGATATCATCTGCTCTTATCACTATGGTGCCAAAGCTAAATGGTATTATTTTTGAGATTCATACGAACTCGCACAAACTCAAAATTTCACTCATTTCAACACAAGCAGCAAAATAAATGATAAAAATTATAAAATTTCTTTAACATTACAAGAGTACACATCATGGAACAACAAAAAATATCTGTGTGATTATTATATTCACAAAAAAGGTTGAAAAAGAAATGACTGAAACTGCTTTGGCCCATGTAGTCAAAAAAATCCAAATTGGGACTAAAAAAATGTAAGCTAACAGCCACCCTACTCAGCTGACAATGTCTCTTGGTACCAACTGAACCATCTCATGCAACAAAATGTTCCAATACCCCAGAAATTCGTAATAATGTTCTACATTTTGAAGAGACTAATGTACATGCATAATATGATAAAGTGATACTTTTGTTGGCGAATCCTAATAGTTTTTTTTGGTCCTTAGAGGCCATAAAGTCCACATCTCAACGTCAACAAGCCTCAATTCCAATGTTAAATATTACAAAATCATCAAGTATTCCCAATTTAAGCAATTTACTATTGAAAATGCCTATTCATATATTTTTACATTTTTTTCCAAATGATAACTTTGGGGTCAATCTCAATTACCCAACAAAAGATGGTAAATAGCAAGTAAAGTTACTGTCATGAGTTACAAGTCCAACATAGTTATCTAATCATATGGTAAACTGCAGTAGGTAATATTATTACTAGGAATTACAAGTCCAACATAGTTATCTAGTCATGTGGTAAACTGCAGTATGTAATATTATTAGGAATTAAAATTCCAACATAGTTATCTAGTCATGTGGTAAACGGCAGGAGGTAATATTATTACTAGGAATTACAAGTCCAACATAGTTATCTAGTCATGTGGTAAACTGCAGGAGGTAATATTATTACTAGGAATTACAAGTCCAACATAGTTATCTAGTCATGTGGTAAACTGCAGTAGGTAATATTATTACTTGGAATCACAAGTCCAACGCAGTTATCTAATCATGTGGTAAACTGTGGTATGTAATATTATTACTAGGAATTACAAATCCAACATAGTTATCTAGTCATGTGGTAAACTGCAGTATGTAATATTATTACTTGGAATCACATGTCCAACGCAGTTATCTAATCATGTGGTAAACTGCAGTAGGTAATATTATTACTAGGAATTACAACTCCAACATAGTTATCTAGTCATGTGGTAAACTGCAGTATGTAATATTATTACTAGGAATTACAAATCCAACATAGTTATCTAGTCATGTGGTAAACTGCAGGAGGTAATATTATTACTAGGAATTACAAATCCAACATAGTTATCTAGTCATGTGGTAAACTGCAGTAGGTAATATTATTACTTGGAATCACATGTCCAACGCAGTTATCTAATCATGTGGTAAACTGCAGTAGGTAATATTATTACTAGGAATTACAACTCCAACATGGTTATCTAGTCATGTGGTAAACTGCAGTTGGTAATATTATTACTAGGAATTACAACTCAAACATAGTTATTTAGTCATGTGGTAAATTGCAGTATTTAATATTATTATTAGGAATTACAACTCCAACATAGTTATCTAGTCATGTGGTAAACTGTGGTATGTAATATTAATACTAGGAATTACAAGTCAAACATGGTTATCAAGCAGTGTGGTAAGTCATGGTAGATCCATTGGTACATAATTAGACTCATATTATAAGCCTTGCAGGTTCCATAACCACCAGGCCAGCAGTCCATGTCCATGGGAAATATACATAATTCCCATTTCCTTTGCATTATATGGTCAATAATAAATTAAAAGTGCCACTAACATCAAATTTTAAAAAATAATCTAGGTATGATGACTAATCAAAATATCTTAAAGTAAAAGACGAAAGTTTTCTTATTTCAACTTTTTGACCTTTAAGAAGACATTATCAGCAAAGCAAAACATGTGCAAAACAATTTCCAGTTAATATAGCATTCATTGTTTAGTACATCCTAAGCACTAACAACAATATCAGATGCCAAAGTTACCAGTTCACCTTTTTATTTTATGGGTTATATGAACTTAACCCAAATATAAGAAAATGCCCATGAAAAAAAATACTTTTAACTAATCAAAATCAAAGGTTGATCAGTCATGAAAAACAAATTTAGCTTTAGACTACTTGGCCACTCGGGGCCCCCAATTATGTTTGCAGTATTATGTTTGCAGTTGAATTCCACATACAGTAGGTGATAGGTAAATATTTATGTGACTTGATTACATATAAAATTAATAAATGGCATTGAATAATACAACAAAATCATTCACTGAAAGAAATTAATTAAATATATAGAGGATATTTGCTTGAAACGAGTGAATAACGGATATATTTCATCGAGTGGATGAAAAACTCAGTATTTTCACGAGTGGCAAAGCCACAAGTGAAAATACTAGTTTTTTATCCAAGAGATGAAATGTATCCGTTATTCACTCGTTTCAAGCAAATATTCTTTTTATTTTATGCTCACATAAATTTATATAGAAAATAAAAGGGAGTTAAGTATGTTCTGACCCAAAAATGTAGTTCCTGTAGTGAAAAAATATTGTTATTTTTTCACTGTTATTTTTTCACTTGTTATTTTTTCACTGCAGTGAAATATCAATATTATTTTAACTAGAAAATCAAGTAATTCACTGCTGAGCATAAAATAAATAACAATTATTCAGCTAGTTTCATGAAATTAATATTTTATGAAAAATGAATATTTTCTATGTGTGCCCTGAAGTTCTGAAAATAATAGTAAGTTTTCTTGATTTATGCCCCATCATGTCAAATGAAAATATTCTCACATTATATTCATTAAAAAAAAACAACACTTTTTATTATGAAATATAACTCTTATAATATGTAATTTTTCACAACCTTCTGAATTGTGCGCCTACAAACTGGACAAGGTTTACCTTTTCTTTTCAGTCTTACTGCACAAGAAAAGCAGCAAACTTGATGCCCTGAGCTGCCATGTATAATACTGGCAGTTTTAGGTTTTGACAAGCAGATCATGCAGGGGTCTGCCAGACAAGCACTCTGATTGGCTACTCTAGCAAAAAAGCTATCTTGATAGGCTGATTTTAAAACCTCATCTTTTTTGGACCTTTTTGGAGGAGAGCTGACTGATGAATTCAATGAGGAATCTGTAGATGGTGTGGAGTCCTTTCTTGCTGGGACACAATGAAAGTTCAAGAGGCTATGTCGGACTTCTAGTGATTCTGACTTAATGGGTGTCTTGTCTTCATATGATGTAATAGCTTTAGTAGTCGATTCAATCACCGCTACCTGACTAGATGGCTGTGTTGAGCCGACACCAGAATCTGTCACATCCACTCCTGGACACAGTTTAGGAACTACATGTGTAGATCCCTCACAAGTCTCTTTCGAAGCTTCTTTGCACATGTCCTTGTTGACTTGAGTAGATTTTTTTGGTGACAGCCTTTTTTTGGACCTAGCACAATGTCCATCTCTTTTTGATGGGTAAACATCACTGTCAGATGATGAAGGAATTCTGGTTTTATTCATTACCTTAAGATTATTTTGTTCAGATTCATCCGGCAGCCATCCAGGACGCAGCTTCCAGCAAAGATTACAGTAACGCTGAACTGCAGGGTTTCTTGTTTCACATTCAGCACATTTCCGCTTGTCCTAAAAATTAAGAACGATACTGATTACAGAAATGTCATTTTGAGACACTGGTTTTTGCTTGGAGAAAGCAGTATGTTCTTGACTCGAATTATTCTGCTATTTGTAACCATTATCTAAAAAGAGGCCTAAGTGTGCCTGATATCACTCACCTGGATTACATAACTTGACAGCTGATAATTTCACTATGTAATCTTCTCTTGTACTGCAAGAAACTTATGCAAACTATCTACCAACCTGAATCATATGCATGAAAAAAAATGTTGAAATGTGGAATGATATCATTCATCGCCATGGTCATCAATTCGACATATGTGACAGGCCAGAGTTCCAAATTGCTGATGAAAGAAAATGGGGACTTGCTTGGAAGCAGACTATGATGTGCAAAAACTGCAGTTTTAAGTCACCAGAGTACAAGTTATATGAGGAGATAAAAACAGATAAACCTGGGCCAAATCCTGCTGCTGTTAATCTGATGTTTCAAGCTGGACTACAAGATACCCATATGGGCAACACCAGAGCTAGATACTTGCTTGCAGCCACTGACATTCCACCACCTAGCAGATCAACTATGCAAAGAGCATCCAACATTGTAGGCAAAGCAACCGTTGAGCTCAATGAAATTGATATGACAAACAAACTTAAACTAGTCCGACAGGTTAATGTCATGCGTGGCGTTCAGCATCCTGAACAAATAAATGTTGCTTTTGATGCCAGATATAATGCCTTTAGCTTTGGACATGAAAAGAAACCTGGCCAAAGTTCATCACAAGCTGTTGGAATTGCCTGTGAAACTGTAACAGAGAAGCAGTACATTGTGGGTTGTACAGTAGAAAACAAGCTCTGCTGGACTGGAGCATGGCTGAAGGGGAAAGGTTTTGATGTGAAATGTCCAGGAGGCCATGTTGACTGCACATCAAATCTGTCACCAGTTGCACCACATTCTGAGTATGAGATGGCAAAAGAAATTGGAAACAAATTTGTGCTGCAAGAGATTCTCATTAAACATGTAACTACAGATGGAGATGCACAGGGTGCTGCTGGCTTCCAAGCTGCTTACAACATTCTGCAATACATTGCTGCTAATACTAATGAGTTATCTCTCCGTCAGATGCCATTTCTGTACATTTATAGGGTAAAAATTACTTTTTTTTAAAAAAAAATTTAAAAATTAATTTTAAAAAAAATTAATTTAATTTTTTAATTTTTTTTTTTAATTTCCAATTTCTACAGTGAATATACACCAGGTGTCAAAATTTCAGCTGTCTATCATTAATAATAAAAATTTTATAGCAAATTAAAGTTTCATCAATACTGCCTGTACAGGGTTAGACAATTTCACCTCAATGGACCAAACTTCCATCCATGATCAAATCAATATGTCTCAAATACTTCTGCAAAGTTTGAAGGAATTTCATCAATGAATAGAATAGTTACAGGCTTTTAGCTGACACCACTGTAACACAAAAACCAGCCCATTCCAAATGGCCGCATGGCAAAAATGCTCAAAACTTAAAGTTTAATTGTGAGTTTATTAATCAAGATAATCACTTCAAATAAACTGTAATTAGTTTTTAGTTCTAGCAACAATCTGGAAATTACTAGAAATTAAGCTTCACTGTGAAACTTTCTTAGAAAATGTAATTTTAAAAAATGATACATATTTTTATAAGAAAATTTAAATTTAATTTAAATTTTAATAAAAATTTGAAGCCAAAAGTTGACAAAGTTTGTTCTATGTCAAAGTCTCTCCATTCCTTAATTATAAACATCAAGGGTTTTCCTTATCAGTTGTGATGCAATAAAACCAGGGTCTGTCAATCAAATGTAACACCCTGAAATCTGAAATCATCAAAACAAAGGTAGCTAGGGGTACTTAACACCTATATGACAATATATACAGTCATGAAGGGGAGGAACCCTTATGGTAGGCTTCCAATCAGATTGAAGAGTTGGTGCAGGAATCTAAAACCTAGCAAACTTGCCTTTTCCTAGTTATAAAACTGATGGAAAGAGGATAATTCTTGTCATTTACATGCAGTTATTGTAACGGAAACCATGAAGGGGTACAAGAAGAGGCAGAAAATTTATTTTAAACCTGGAAATATTCCACATAACAAAGGAGTCAGATATCTGACGGATGATACTCTACCAATTTCCAGTGCTGCATCAGTCCCAGTGACCAGAAGAATGGAAGCAGACAAGTTCTCACTGATAGCAGTGACAAAGCCGACAAATGGGTCTCTTTCATCTGCTCAGGTTCCAGACTCTAATGCCAAACCGGGGTCTGCAAAAACTCTACAACCATTATCCAAATCAAAACTGGACCTGAAAAAGATAGAATTAAATGAGCAAGATGGAACACGAATCATATGCATGAAAAAAAATGTTGAAATGTGGAATGATATCATTCATCGCCATGGTCATCAATTCGACATATGTGACAGGCCAGAGTTCCAAATTGCTGATGAAAGAAAATGGGGACTTGCTTGGAAGCAGACTATGATGTGCAAAAACTGCAGTTTTAAGTCACCAGAGTACAAGTTATATGAGGAGATAAAAACAGATAAACCTGGGCCAAATCCTGCTGCTGTTAATCTGATGTTTCAAGCTGGACTACAAGATACCCCTATGGGCAACACCAGAGCTAGATACTTGCTTGCAGCCACTGACATTCCACCACCTAGCAGATCAACTATGCAAAGAGCATCCAACATTGTAGGCAAAGCAACCGTTGAGCTCAATGAAATTGATATGACAAACAAACTTAAACTAGTCCGACAGGTTAATGTCATGCGTGGCGTTCAGCATCCTGAACAAATAAATGTTGCTTTTGATGCCAGATATAATGCCTTTAGCTTTGGACATGAAAAGAAACCTGGCCAAAGTTCATCACAAGCTGTTGGAATTGCCTGTGAAACTGTAACAGAGAAGCAGTACATTGTGGGTTGTACAGTAGAAAACAAGCTCTGCTGGACTGGAGCATGGCTGAAGGGGAAAGGTTTTGATGTGAAATGTCCAGGAGGCCATGTTGACTGCACATCAAATCTGTCACCAGTTGCACCACATTCTGAGTATGAGATGGCAAAAGAAATTGGAAACAAATTTGTGCTGCAAGAGATTCTCATTAAACATGTAACTACAGATGGAGATGCACAGGGTGCTGCTGGCTTCCAAGCTGCTTACAACATTCTGCATCCAATGTGGAAAGTAGAAAGACTGTCAGACCCCATCCATCTGGGTCGTTCACAGTTCAAACGGTGCAACTCTGCAGTATTTAGTGCCGAAATGTTTCCAGGAATAACAACAAGAGAAGGAAAAAGGCTCAAACAGAAAATTATCAGTCAAGACATCAAAGCTCGGTGCAGTTTGATCTTCAAACAACTGATGGAGGATAACAGAGGTGATGTTATAAAAATTAAAAGTCAACTTCCACAAGTACTGGATGCCACTCTGCGCTGTTATTCAGGGGACTGCTCAAAATGCCGGCGTTATTCCAAGGTTTGTGGGGGAGGAAGTACTAACAACTGGTGGATGCGATCAGCATACCTAGGCCCTCATAAAGTGACTCATCTTAACATGACAGAAAATGATAAGACAATCCTGTTAGAAGTTCTCAAAATGAAACTCTCCTGTGATGCTGTACAAAGACTGCGACTGAATACAAACACACAGAAATGTGAGGCTATGAACAGATCAATCAGTGTTTCCTTACCCAAAAATGTGAACTATTCCAGAAACTTTGAGGCAAGAGTGCATTCAACAATACACAGACTCAATAATAGCTTGGGATCATCACTGAAAGCCAAGGTGACACACTTGAAAGGTCAACTGTCATCAAGGACTTTGCGATCACTGGATACAATGGATAAACGATGCACTTACCATCAGTTGTATCAAAAGAGTCCACAAACTAGGCGACGTCTCCTAGCAAGACGAGGAAAAATGATCCAGGCTCATCTGAGGTACAGGACTCAGCAAGGCAGTAGAAAGTCTGACTACTGCAAAGGACTTCTGGACAAAAAGGATGATCACTCCTATGCACAGGTTTAGCCAAGGGACACTGCAGAGAGAAAAGATTGATTTAATTCCATGTGCAACATGAATGTTGTTAAAAGAAACAAAAAAGAACACATGGGAAAACTGTAGTGGGGAAATCCGTAGGTAACACAACGCATGTTATGTGCAGTTGTGTTACTTACTACCACCTGATGAGACCCATGGAGGGGTCGAAACAGTTTTTCTGACTATGAAGACACAAATAAAGAAATTAAAAAGCAAAATAAATAAATAAATAAATAAATAAATTAAAATAAATAAATAAATAAATAAATTAATTAAATTAAATAAATAAATAAATAAATAAATAAATCTGTAACAACATTCTAACATAAAATATAAATAATATAGAAGGAAGGAAGGAAGGAAGAAATGAAAGGAAGGAAGGAATGAATGAATCTAAAAGAGCAGTTTTATACCAGTATGAATGACATACTAAAATAAAGACTACACTCTCTTTTCTCCTCCTTACTCACTACATCCATCCATCCATCAATGCCAGGCATAATTCAACATGGATGTGGGTGGTTGTACAGGATATATCATGATACCTGTATTATTCATTGTTATAATTTCAACTTCATCATGCAGTCTGGAAAGTCACCATGGCCAATGCAATGCCCATAACCTTTGCAGCACTGCCTATTATTATTGATGGAATGCGGTTCTAGATTTAGATGATCCGCATTCACACACAAACTATTATGGCATAAATGGGATGCATCAAGCTCCTTTGGAATAGTCAGACTTCTTAACTTGACCATTAATGCCAGTCTGTGGACATGCTTTTTCTTCCATGTGTTTGTCTCAGGGTCCCTATATGATAATAGGCCATATAATCCATTGGAAGTTACATTTCCAGTCCATATTCGACAATCACTATTATGTGCTAGGACAGAATTTAAAGAAATTTTGGCTGACAAGTTTTGAAAAAAAGCCTTCATTGCAACTTTAATTTGGTGTAGGAATACATTGCTGCTAATACTAATGAGTTATCTCTCCGTCAGATGCCATTTCTGTACATTTATAGAGTAAAAATTACTTTTTTTTTAAAAAAATTTTTAAAAATTAATTTTAAAAAAAATTAATTTAATTTTTTAATTTTTTTTTTAATTTCCAATTTCTACAGTGAATATACACCAGGTGTCAAAATTTCAGCTGTCTATCATTAATAATAAAAATTTTATAGCAAATTAAAGTTTCATCAATACTGCCTGTACAGGGTTAGACAATTTCACCTCAATGGACCAAACTTCCATCCATGATCAAATCAATATGTCTCAAATACTTCTGCAAAGTTTGAAGGAATTTCATCAATGAATAGAATAGTTACAGGCTTTTAGCTGACACCACTGTAACACAAAAACCAGCCCATTCCAAATGGCCGCATGGCAAAAATGCTCAAAACTTAAAGTTTAATTGTGAGTTTATTAATCAAGATAATCACTTCAAATAAACTGTAATTAGTTTTTAGTTCTAGCAACAATCTGGAAATTACTAGAAATTAAGCTTCACTGTGAAACTTTCTTAGAAAATGTAATTTTAAAAAATGATACATATTTTTATAAGAAAATTTAAATTTAATTTAAATTTTAATAAAAATTTGAAGCCAAAAGTTGACAAAGTTTGTTCTATGTCAAAGTCTCTCCATTCCTTAATTATAAACATCAAGGGTTTTCCTTATCAGTTGTGATGCAATAAAACCAGGGTCTGTCAATCAAATGTAACACCCTGAAATCTGAAATCATCAAAACAAAGGTAGCTAGGGGTACTTAACACCTATATGACAATATATACAGTCATGAAGGGGAGGAACCCTTATGGTAGGCTTCCAATCAGATTGAAGAGTTGGTGCAGGAATCTAAAACCTAGCAAACTTGCCTTTTCCTAGTTATAAAACTGATGGAAAGAGGATAATTCTTGTCATTTACATGCAGTTATTGTAACGGAAACCATGAAGGGGTACAAGAAGAGGCAGAAAATTTATTTTAAACCTGGAAATATTCCACATAACAAAGGAGTCAGATATCTGACGGATGATACTCTACCAATTTCCAGTGCTGCATCAGTCCCAGTGACCAGAAGAATGGAAGCAGACAAGTTCTCACTGATAGCAGTGACAAAGCCGACAAATGGGTCTCTTTCATCTGCTCAGGTTCCAGACTCTAATGCCAAACCGGGGTCTGCAAAAACTCTACAACCATTATCCAAATCAAAACTGGACCTGAAAAAGATAGAATTAAATGAGCAAGATGGAACACGAATCATACGCATGAAAAAAAATGTTGAAATGTGGAATGATATCATTCATCGCCATGGTCATCAATTCGACATATGTGACAGGCCAGAGTTCCAAATTGCTGATGAAAGAAAATGGGGACTTGCTTGGAAGCAGACTATGATGTGCAAAAACTGCAGTTTTAAGTCACCAGAGTACAAGTTATATGAGGAGATAAAAACAGATAAACCTGGGCCAAATCCTGCTGCTGTTAATCTGATGTTTCAAGCTGGACTACAAGATACCCCTATGGGCAACACCAGAGCTAGATACTTGCTTGCAGCCACTGACATTCCACCACCTAGCAGATCAACTATGCAAAGAGCATCCAACATTGTAGGCAAAGCAACCGTTGAGCTCAATGAAATTGATATGACAAACAAACATAAACTAGTCTGACAGGTTAATGTCATGCGTGGCGTTCAGCATCCTGAACAAATAAATGTTGCTTTTGATGCCAGATATAATGCCTTTAGCTTTGGACATGAAAAGAAACCTGGCCAAAGTTCATCACAAGCTGTTGGAATTGCCTGTGAAACTGTAACAGAGAAGCAGTACATTGTGGGTTGTACAGTAGAAAACAAGCTCTGCTGGACTGGAGCATGGCTGAAGGGGAAAGGTTTTGATGTGAAATGTCCAGGAGGCCATGTTGACTGCACATCAAATCTGTCACCAGTTGCACCACATTCTGAGTATGAGATGGCAAAAGAAATTGGAAACAAATTTGTGCTGCAAGAGATTCTCATTAAACATGTAACTACAGATGGAGATGCACAGGGTGCTGCTGGCTTCCAAGCTGCTTACAACATTCTGCAATACATTGCTGCTAATACTAATGAGTTATCTCTCCGTCAGATGCCATTTCTGTACATTTATAGGGTAAAAATTACTTTTTTTTAAAAAAAAATTTAAAAATTAATTTTAAAAAAAATTAATTTAATTTTTTAATTTTTTTTTTAAATTTCCAATTTCTACAGTGAATATACACCAGGTGTCAAAATTTCAGCTGTCTATCATTAATAATAAAAATTTTATAGCAAATTAAAGTTTCATCAATACTGCCTGTACAGGGTTAGACAATTTCACCTCAATGGACCAAACTTCCATCCATGATCAAATCAATATGTCTCAAATACTTCTGCAAAGTTTGAAGGAATTTCATCAATGAATAGAATAGTTACAGGCTTTTAGCTGACACCACTGTAACACAAAAACCAGCCCATTCCAAATGGCCGCATGGCAAAAATGCTCAAAACTTAAAGTTTAATTGTGAGTTTATTAATCAAGATAATCACTTCAAATAAACTGTAATTAGTTTTTAGTTCTAGCAACAATCTGGAAATTACTAGAAATTAAGCTTCACTGTGAAACTTTCTTAGAAAATGTAATTTTAAAAAATGATACATATTTTTATAAGAAAATTTAAATTTAATTTAAATTTTAATAAAAATTTGAAGCCAAAAGTTGACAAAGTTTGTTCTATGTCAAAGTCTCTCCATTCCTTAATTATAAACATCAAGAGTTTTCCTTATCAGTTGTGATGCAATAAAACCAGGGTCTGTCAATCAAATGTAACACCCTGAAATCTGAAATCATCAAAACAAAGGTAGCTAGGGGTACTTAACACCTATATGACAATATATACAGTCATGAAGGGGAAGAACCCTTATGGTAGGCTTCCAATCAGATTGAAGAGTTGGTGCAGGAATCTAAAACCTAGCAAACTTGCCTTTTCCTAGTTATAAAACTGATGGAAAGAGGATAATTCTTGTCATTTACATGCAGTTATTGTAACGGAAACCATGAAGGGGTACAAGAAGAGGCAGAAAATTTATTTTAAACCTGGAAATATTCCACATAACAAAGGAGTCAGATATCTGACGGATGATACTCTACCAATTTCCAGTGCTGCATCAGTCCCAGTGACCAGAAGAATGGAAGCAGACAAGTTCTCACTGATAGCAGTGACAAAGCCGACAAATGGGTCTCTTTCATCTGCTCAGGTTCCAGACTCTAATGCCAAACCGGGGTCTGCAAAAACTCTACAACCATTATCCAAATCAAAACTGGACCTGAAAAAGATAGAATTAAATGAGCAAGATGGAACACGAATCATATGCATGAAAAAAAATGTTGAAATGTGGAATGATATCATTCATCGCCATGGTCATCAATTCGACATATGTGACAGGCCAGAGTTCCAAATTGCTGATGAAAGAAAATGGGGACTTGCTTGGAAGCAGACTATGATGTGCAAAAACTGCAGTTTTAAGTCACCAGAGTACAAGTTATATGAGGAGATAAAAACAGATAAACCTGGGCCAAATCCTGCTGCTGTTAATCTGATGTTTCAAGCTGGACTACAAGATACCCCTATGGGCAACACCAGAGCTAGATACTTGCTTGCAGCCACTGACATTCCACCACCTAGCAGATCAACTATGCAAAGAGCATCCAACATTGTAGGCAAAGCAACCGTTGAGCTCAATGAAATTGATATGACAAACAAACATAAACTAGTCTGACAGGTTAATGTCATGCGTGGCGTTCAGCATCCTGAACAAATAAATGTTGCTTTTGATGCCAGATATAATGCCTTTAGCTTTGGACATGAAAAGAAACCTGGCCAAAGTTCATCACAAGCTGTTGGAATTGCCTGTGAAACTGTAACAGAGAAGCAGTACATTGTGGGTTGTACAGTAGAAAACAAGCTCTGCTGGACTGGAGCATGGCTGAAGGGGAAAGGTTTTGATGTGAAATGTCCAGGAGGCCATGTTGACTGCACATCAAATCTGTCACCAGTTGCACCACATTCTGAGTATGAGATGGCAAAAGAAATTGGAAACAAATTTGTGCTGCAAGAGATTCTCATTAAACATGTAACTACAGATGGAGATGCACAGGGTGCTGCTGGCTTCCAAGCTGCTTACAACATTCTGCATCCAATGTGGAAAGTAGAAAGACTGTCAGACCCCATCCATCTGGGTCGTTCACAGTTCAAACGGTGCAACTCTGCAGTATTTAGTGCCGAAATGTTTCCAGGAATAACAACAAGAGAAGGAAAAAGGCTCAAACAGAAAATTATCAGTCAAGACATCAAAGCTCGGTGCAGTTTGATCTTCAAACAACTGATGGAGGATAACAGAGGTGATGTTATAAAAATTAAAAGTCAACTTCCACAAGTACTGGATGCCACTCTGCGCTGTTATTCAGGGGACTGCTAAAAAATGCCGGCGTTATTCCAAGGTTTGTGGGGGAGGAAGTACTAACAACTGGTGGATGCGATCAGCATACCTAGGCCCTCATAAAGTGACTCATCTTAACATGACAGAAAATGATAAGACAATCCTGTTAGAAGTTCTCAAAATGAAACTCTCCTGTGATGCTGTACAAAGACTGCGACTGAATACAAACACACAGAAATGTGAGGCTATGAACAGATCAATCAGTGTTTCCTTACCCAAAAATGTGAACTATTCCAGAAACTTTGAGGCAAGAGTGCATTCAACAATACACAGACTCAATAATAGCTTGGGATCATCACTGAAAGCCAAGGTGACACACTTGAAAGGTCAACTGTCATCAAGGACTTTGCGATCACTGGATACAATGGATAAACGATGCACTTACCATCAGTTGTATCAAAAGAGTCCACAAACTAGGCGACGTCTCCTAGCAAGACGAGGAAAAATGATCCAGGCTCATCTGAGGTACAGGACTCAGCAAGGCAGTAGAAAGTCTGACTACTGCAAAGGACTTCTGGACAAAAAGGATGATCACTCCTATGCACAGGTTTAGCCAAGGGACACTGCAGAGAGAAAAGATTGGTTTAATTCCATGTGCAACATGAATGTTGTTAAAAGAAACAAAAAAGAACACATGGGAAAACTGTAGTGGGGAAATCCGTAGGTAACACAACGCATGTTATGTGCAGTTGTTTTACTTACTACCACCTGATGAGACCCATGGAGGGGTCGAAACAGTTTTTCTGACTATGAAGACACAAATAAAGAAATTAAAAAGCAAAATAAATAAATAAATAAATAAATAAATTAAAATAAATAAATAAATAAATAAATTAATTAAATTAAATAAATAAATAAATAAATCTGTAACAACATTCTAACATAAAATATAAATAATATAGAATGAATGAAGGAAGGAAGGAAGGAAGAAATGAAAGGAAGGAAGGAATGAATGAATCTAAAAGAGCAGTTTTATACCAGTATGAATGACATACTAAAATAAAGACTACACTCTCTTTTCTCCTCCTTACTCACTACATCCATCCATCCAACAATGCCAGGCATAATTCAACATGGATGTGGGTGGGTGTACAGGATATATCATGATACCTGTATTATTCATTGTTATAATTTCAACTTCATCATGCAGTCTGGAAAGTCACCATGGCCAATGCAATGCCCATAACCTTTGCAGCACTGCCTATTATTATTGATGGAATGCGGTTCTAGATTTAGATGATCCGCATTCACACAAAAACTATTATGGCATAAATGGGATGCATCAAGCTCCTTTGGAATAGTCAGACTTCTTAACTTGACCATTAATGCCAGTCTGTGGACATGCTTTTTCTTCCATGTGTTTGTCTCAGGGTCCCTATATGATAATAGGCCATATAATCCATTGGAAGTTACATTTCCAGTCCATATTCGACAATCACTATTATGTGCTAGGACAGAATTTAAAGAAATTTTGGCTGACAAGTTTTGAAAAAAAGCCTCCATTGCAACTTTAATTTGGTGTAGGAATACATTGCTGCTAATACTAATGAGTTATCTCTCCGTCAGATGCCATTTCTGTACATTTATAGGGTAAAAATTACTTTTTTTAAAAAAAAAATTTTAAAAATTAATTTTAAAAAAAATTAATTTAATTTTTTAATTTTTTTTTTTAATTTCCAATTTCTACAGTGAATATACACCTGGTGTCAAAATTTCAGCTGTCTATCATTAATAATAAAAATTTTATAGCAAATTAAAGTTTCATCAATACTGCCTGTACAGGACATAGACCACAATTAATTTTACTATATGTTCTCTACATATATTTCTCAGTACTGACCTTTACACAGTGTGACAATCAATACAAATCATATGTTAATCTAAAATACCTCCAAAGATGACTTCACGGTGAAAATCTTGTCAGGGGTTGATCGTCATTTTTTTGAGCTGCAACACTGTAAACATAGCAGCATGTAAACAGAACACATATTTCACTTCCGGATCATCACCAAGGCCTTATTACTCCATTTGCACTGTCGCCAAATTACACACTGACAACCACTCTCTCTGCTCATATTCTCAAGAATAAACAATTACCTTTAAATCCATACCAAATATGGATCAATATAACTCTTCTATCACCACCAAAATGAGAGAGGAAAAAAGGTTCTAAAAATAGACTGGAACTACATTCGTGGGTACTGAACTGGAAGTATTAATTGTGGTGCGATTCCTAACAGGGTTAGACAATTTCACCTCAATGGACCAAACTTCCATCCATGATCAAATCAATATGTCTCAAATACTTCTGCAAAGTTTGAAGGAATTTCATCAATGAATAGAATAGTTACAGGCTTTTAGCTGACACCACTGTAACACAAAAACCAGCCCATTCCAAATGGCCGCATGGCAAAAATGCTCAAAACTTAAAGTTTAATTGTGAGTTTATTAATCAAGATAATCACTTCAAATAAACTGTAATTAGTTTTTAGTTCTAGCAACAATCTGGAAATTACTAGAAATTAAGCTTCACTGTGAAACTTTCTTAGAAAATGTAATTTTAAAAAATGATACATATTTTTATAAGAAAATTTAAATTTAATTTAAATTTTAATAAAAATTTGAAGCCAAAAGTTGACAAAGTTTGTTCTATGTCAAAGTCTCTCCATTCCTTAATTATAAACATCAAGGGTTTTCCTTATCAGTTGTGATGCAATAAAACCAGGGTCTGTCAATCAAATGTAACACCCTGAAATCTGAAATCATCAAAACAAAGGTAGCTAGGGGTACTTAACACCTATATGACAATATATACAGTCATGAAGGGGAGGAACCCTTATGGTAGGCTTCCAATCAGATTGAAGAGTTGGTGCAGGAATCTAAAACCTAGCAAACTTGCCTTTTCCTAGTTATAAAACTGATGGAAAGAGGATAATTCTTGTCATTTACATGCAGTTATTGTAACGGAAACCATGAAGGGGTACAAGAAGAGGCAGAAAATTTATTTTAAACCTGGAAATATTCCACATAACAAAGGAGTCAGATATCTGACGGATGATACTCTACCAATTTCCAGTGCTGCATCAGTCCCAGTGACCAGAAGAATGGAAGCAGACAAGTTCTCACTGATAGCAGTGACAAAGCCGACAAATGGGTCTCTTTCATCTGCTCAGGTTCCAGACTCTAATGCCAAACCGGGGTCTGCAAAAACTCTACAACCATTATCCAAATCAAAACTGGACCTGAAAAAGATAGAATTAAATGAGCAAGATGGAACACGAATCATATGCATGAAAAAAAATGTTGAAATGTGGAATGATATCATTCATCGCCATGGTCATCAATTCGACATATGTGACAGGCCAGAGTTCCAAATTGCTGATGAAAGAAAATGGGGACTTGCTTGGAAGCAGACTATGATGTGCAAAAACTGCAGTTTTAAGTCACCAGAGTACAAGTTATATGAGGAGATAAAAACAGATAAACCTGGGCCAAATCCTGCTGCTGTTAATCTGATGTTTCAAGCTGGACTACAAGATACCCCTATGGGCAACACCAGAGCTAGATACTTGCTTGCAGCCACTGACATTCCACCACCTAGCAGATCAACTATGCAAAGAGCATCCAACATTGTAGGCAAAGCAACCGTTGAGCTCAATGAAATTGATATGACAAACAAACATAAACTAGTCTGACAGGTTAATGTCATGCGTGGCGTTCAGCATCCTGAACAAATAAATGTTGCTTTTGATGCCAGATATAATGCCTTTAGCTTTGGACATGAAAAGAAACCTGGCCAAAGTTCATCACAAGCTGTTGGAATTGCCTGTGAAACTGTAACAGAGAAGCAGTACATTGTGGGTTGTACAGTAGAAAACAAGCTCTGCTGGACTGGAGCATGGCTGAAGGGGAAAGGTTTTGATGTGAAATGTCCAGGAGGCCATGTTGACTGCACATCAAATCTGTCACCAGTTGCACCACATTCTGAGTATGAGATGGCAAAAGAAATTGGAAACAAATTTGTGCTGCAAGAGATTCTCATTAAACATGTAACTACAGATGGAGATGCACAGGGTGCTGCTGGCTTCCAAGCTGCTTACAACATTCTGCATCCAATGTGGAAAGTAGAAAGACTGTCAGACCCCATCCATCTGGGTCGTTCACAGTTCAAACGGTGCAACTCTGCAGTATTTAGTGCCGAAATGTTTCCAGGAATAACAACAAGAGAAGGAAAAAGGCTCAAACAGAAAATTATCAGTCAAGACATCAAAGCTCGGTGCAGTTTGATCTTCAAACAACTGATGGAGGATAACAGAGGTGATGTTATAAAAATTAAAGGTCAACTTCCACAAGTACTGGATGCCACTCTGCGCTGTTATTCAGGGGACTGCTCAAAATGCCGGCGTTATTCCAAGGTTTGTGGGGGAGGAAATACTAACAACTGGTGGATGCGATCAGCATACCTAGGCCCTCATAAAGTGACTCATCTTAACATGACAGAAAATGATAAGACAATCCTGTTAGAAGTTCTCAAAATGAAACTCTCCTGTGATGCTGTACAAAGACTGCGACTGAATACAAACACACAGAAATGTGAGGCTATGAACAGATCAATCAGTGTTTCCTTACCCAAAAATGTGAACTATTCCAGAAACTTTGAGGCAAGAGTGCATTCAACAATACACAGACTCAATAATAGCTTGGGATCATCACTGAAAGCCAAGGTGACACACTTGAAAGGTCAACTGTCATCAAGGACTTTGCGATCACTGGATACAATGGATAAACGATGCACTTACCATCAGTTGTATCAAAAGAGTCCACAAACTAGGCGACGTCTCCTAGCAAGACGAGGAAAAATGATCCAGGCTCATCTGAGGTACAGGACTCAGCAAGGCAGTAGAAAGTCTGACTACTGCAAAGGACTTCTGGACAAAAAGGATGATCACTCCTATGCACAGGTTTAGCCAAGGGACACTGCAGAGAGAAAAGATTGATTTAATTCCATGTGCAACATGAATGTTGTTAAAAGAAACAAAAAAGAACACATGGGAAAACTGTAGTGGGGAAATCCGTAGGTAACACAACGCATGTTATGTGCAGTTGTGTTACTTACTACCACCTGATGAGACCCATGGAGGGGTCGAAACAGTTTTTCTGACTATGAAGACACAAATAAAGAAATTAAAAAGCAAAATAAATAAATAAATAAATAAATAAATTAAAATAAATAAATAAATAAATAAATTAATTAAATTAAATAAATAAATAAATAAATAAATCTGTAACAACATTCTAACATAAAATATAAATAATATAGAAGGAAGGAAGGAAGGAAGAAATGAAAGGAAGGAAGGAATGAATGAATCTAAAAGAGCAGTTTTATACCAGTATGAATGACATACTAAAATAAAGACTACACGCTCTTTTCTCCTCCTTACTCACTACATCCATCCATCCATCAATGCCAGGCATAATTCAACATGGATGTGGGTGGTTGTACAGGATATATCATGATACCTGTATTATTCATTGTTATAATTTCAACTTCATCATGCAGTCTGGAAAGTCACCATGGCCAATGCAATGCCCATAACCTTTGCAGCACTGCCTATTATTATTGATGGAATGCGGTTCTAGATTTAGATGATCCGCATTCACACACAAACTATTATGGCATAAATGGGATGCATCAAGCTCCTTTGGAATAGTCAGACTTCTTAACTTGACCATTAATGCCAGTCTGTGGACATGCTTTTTCTTAATTAAAAAGCAAAATAAATAAATAAATAAATAAATAAATTAAAATAAATAAATAAATAAATAAATTAATTAAATTAAATAAATAAATAAATAAATAAATCTGTAACAACATTCTAACATAAAATATAAATAATATAGAAGGAAGGAAGGAAGGAAGAAATGAAAGGAAGGAAGGAATGAATGAATCTAAAAGAGCAGTTTTATACCAGTATGAATGACATACTAAAATAAAGACTACACTCTCTTTTCTCCTCCTTACTCACTACATCCATCCATCCATCAATGCCAGGCATAATTCAACATGGATGTGGGTGGTTGTACAGGATATATCATGATACCTGTATTATTCATTGTTATAATTTCAACTTCATCATGCAGTCTGGAAAGTCACCATGGCCAATGCAATGCCCATAACCTTTGCAGCACTGCCTATTATTATTGATGGAATGCGGTTCTAGATTTAGATGATCCGCATTCACACACAAACTATTATGGCATAAATGGGATGCATCAAGCTCCTTTGGAATAGTCAGACTTCTTAACTTGACCATTAATGCCAGTCTGTGGACATGCTTTTTCTTCCATGTGTTTGTCTCAGGGTCCCTATATGATAATAGGCCATATAATCCATTGGAAGTTACATTTCCAGTCCATATTCGACAATCACTATTATGTGCTAGGACAGAATTTAAAGAAATTTTGGCTGACAAGTTTTGAAAAAAAGCCTTCATTGCAACTTTAATTTGGTGTAGGAATACATTGCTGCTAATACTAATGAGTTATCTCTCCGTCAGATGCCATTTCTGTACATTTATAGAGTAAAAATTACTTTTTTTTTAAAAAAAATTTTAAAAATTAATTTTAAAAAAAATTAATTTAATTTTTTAATTTTTTTTTTAATTTCCAATTTCTACAGTGAATATACACCAGGTGTCAAAATTTCAGCTGTCTATCATTAATAATAAAAATTTTATAGCAAATTAAAGTTTCATCAATACTGCCTGTACAGGGTTAGACAATTTCACCTCAATGGACCAAACTTCCATCCATGATCAAATCAATATGTCTCAAATACTTCTGCAAAGTTTGAAGGAATTTCATCAATGAATAGAATAGTTACAGGCTTTTAGCTGACACCACTGTAACACAAAAACCAGCCCATTCCAAATGGCCGCATGGCAAAAATGCTCAAAACTTAAAGTTTAATTGTGAGTTTATTAATCAAGATAATCACTTCAAATAAACTGTAATTAGTTTTTAGTTCTAGCAACAATCTGGAAATTACTAGAAATTAAGCTTCACTGTGAAACTTTCTTAGAAAATGTAATTTTAAAAAATGATACATATTTTTATAAGAAAATTTAAATTTAATTTAAATTTTAATAAAAATTTGAAGCCAAAAGTTGACAAAGTTTGTTCTATGTCAAAGTCTCTCCATTCCTTAATTATAAACATCAAGGGTTTTCCTTATCAGTTGTGATGCAATAAAACCAGGGTCTGTCAATCAAATGTAACACCCTGAAATCTGAAATCATCAAAACAAAGGTAGCTAGGGGTACTTAACACCTATATGACAATATATACAGTCATGAAGGGGAGGAACCCTTATGGTAGGCTTCCAATCAGATTGAAGAGTTGGTGCAGGAATCTAAAACCTAGCAAACTTGCCTTTTCCTAGTTATAAAACTGATGGAAAGAGGATAATTCTTGTCATTTACATGCAGTTATTGTAACGGAAACCATGAAGGGGTACAAGAAGAGGCAGAAAATTTATTTTAAACCTGGAAATATTCCACATAACAAAGGAGTCAGATATCTGACGGATGATACTCTACCAATTTCCAGTGCTGCATCAGTCCCAGTGACCAGAAGAATGGAAGCAGACAAGTTCTCACTGATAGCAGTGACAAAGCCGACAAATGGGTCTCTTTCATCTGCTCAGGTTCCAGACTCTAATGCCAAACCGGGGTCTGCAAAAACTCTACAACCATTATCCAAATCAAAACTGGACCTGAAAAAGATAGAATTAAATGAGCAAGATGGAACACGAATCATATGCATGAAAAAAAATGTTGAAATGTGGAATGATATCATTCATCGCCATGGTCATCAATTCGACATATGTGACAGGCCAGAGTTCCAAATTGCTGATGAAAGAAAATGGGGACTTGCTTGGAAGCAGACTATGATGTGCAAAAACTGCAGTTTTAAGTCACCAGAGTACAAGTTATATGAGGAGATAAAAACAGATAAACCTGGGCCAAATCCTGCTGCTGTTAATCTGATGTTTCAAGCTGGACTACAAGATACCCCTATGGGCAACACCAGAGCTAGATACTTGCTTGCAGCCACTGACATTCCACCACCTAGCAGATCAACTATGCAAAGAGCATCCAACATTGTAGGCAAAGCAACCGTTGAGCTCAATGAAATTGATATGACAAACAAACTTAAACTAGTCCGACAGGTTAATGTCATGCGTGGCGTTCAGCATCCTGAACAAATAAATGTTGCTTTTGATGCCAGATATAATGCCTTTAGCTTTGGACATGAAAAGAAACCTGGCCAAAGTTCATCACAAGCTGTTGGAATTGCCTGTGAAACTGTAACAGAGAAGCAGTACATTGTGGGTTGTACAGTAGAAAACAAGCTCTGCTGGACTGGAGCATGGCTGAAGGGGAAAGGTTTTGATGTGAAATGTCCAGGAGGCCATGTTGACTGCACATCAAATCTGTCACCAGTTGCACCACATTCTGAGTATGAGATGGCAAAAGAAATTGGAAACAAATTTGTGCTGCAAGAGATTCTCATTAAACATGTAACTACAGATGGAGATGCACAGGGTGCTGCTGGCTTCCAAGCTGCTTACAACATTCTGCAATACATTGCTGCTAATACTAATGAGTTATCTCTCCGTCAGATGCCATTTCTGTACATTTATAGGGTAAAAATTACTTTTTTTTAAAAAAAAATTTAAAAATTAATTTTAAAAAAAATTAATTTAATTTTTTAATTTTTTTTTTAAATTTCCAATTTCTACAGTGAATATACACCAGGTGTCAAAATTTCAGCTGTCTATCATTAATAATAAAAATTTTATAGCAAATTAAAGTTTCATCAATACTGCCTGTACAGGGTTAGACAATTTCACCTCAATGGACCAAACTTCCATCCATGATCAAATCAATATGTCTCAAATACTTCTGCAAAGTTTGAAGGAATTTCATCAATGAATAGAATAGTTACAGGCTTTTAGCTGACACCACTGTAACACAAAAACCAGCCCATTCCAAATGGCCGCATGGCAAAAATGCTCAAAACTTAAAGTTTAATTGTGAGTTTATTAATCAAGATAATCACTTCAAATAAACTGTAATTAGTTTTTAGTTCTAGCAACAATCTGGAAATTACTAGAAATTAAGCTTCACTGTGAAACTTTCTTAGAAAATGTAATTTTAAAAAATGATACATATTTTTATAAGAAAATTTAAATTTAATTTAAATTTTAATAAAAATTTGAAGCCAAAAGTTGACAAAGTTTGTTCTATGTCAAAGTCTCTCCATTCCTTAATTATAAACATCAAGGGTTTTCCTTATCAGTTGTGATGCAATAAAACCAGGGTCTGTCAATCAAATGTAACACCCTGAAATCTGAAATCATCAAAACAAAGGTAGCTAGGGGTACTTAACACCTATATGACAATATATACAGTCATGAAGGGGAAGAACCCTTATGGTAGGCTTCCAATCAGATTGAAGAGTTGGTGCAGGAATCTAAAACCTAGCAAACTTGCCTTTTCCTAGTTATAAAACTGATGGAAAGAGGATAATTCTTGTCATTTACATGCAGTTATTGTAACGGAAACCATGAAGGGGTACAAGAAGAGGCAGAAAATTTATTTTAAACCTGGAAATATTCCACATAACAAAGGAGTCAGATATCTGACGGATGATACTCTACCAATTTCCAGTGCTGCATCAGTCCCAGTGACCAGAAGAATGGAAGCAGACAAGTTCTCACTGATAGCAGTGACAAAGCCGACAAATGGGTCTCTTTCATCTGCTCAGGTTCCAGACTCTAATGCCAAACCGGGGTCTGCAAAAACTCTACAACCATTATCCAAATCAAAACTGGACCTGAAAAAGATAGAATTAAATGAGCAAGATGGAACACGAATCATATGCATGAAAAAAAATGTTGAAATGTGGAATGATATCATTCATCGCCATGGTCATCAATTCGACATATGTGACAGGCCAGAGTTCCAAATTGCTGATGAAAGAAAATGGGGACTTGCTTGGAAGCAGACTATGATGTGCAAAAACTGCAGTTTTAAGTCACCAGAGTACAAGTTATATGAGGAGATAAAAACAGATAAACCTGGGCCAAATCCTGCTGCTGTTAATCTGATGTTTCAAGCTGGACTACAAGATACCCCTATGGGCAACACCAGAGCTAGATACTTGCTTGCAGCCACTGACATTCCACCACCTAGCAGATCAACTATGCAAAGAGCATCCAACATTGTAGGCAAAGCAACCGTTGAGCTCAATGAAATTGATATGACAAACAAACATAAACTAGTCTGACAGGTTAATGTCATGCGTGGCGTTCAGCATCCTGAACAAATAAATGTTGCTTTTGATGCCAGATATAATGCCTTTAGCTTTGGACATGAAAAGAAACCTGGCCAAAGTTCATCACAAGCTGTTGGAATTGCCTGTGAAACTGTAACAGAGAAGCAGTACATTGTGGGTTGTACAGTAGAAAACAAGCTCTGCTGGACTGGAGCATGGCTGAAGGGGAAAGGTTTTGATGTGAAATGTCCAGGAGGCCATGTTGACTGCACATCAAATCTGTCACCAGTTGCACCACATTCTGAGTATGAGATGGCAAAAGAAATTGGAAACAAATTTGTGCTGCAAGAGATTCTCATTAAACATGTAACTACAGATGGAGATGCACAGGGTGCTGCTGGCTTCCAAGCTGCTTACAACATTCTGCATCCAATGTGGAAAGTAGAAAGACTGTCAGACCCCATCCATCTGGGTCGTTCACAGTTCAAACGGTGCAACTCTGCAGTATTTAGTGCCGAAATGTTTCCAGGAATAACAACAAGAGAAGGAAAAAGGCTCAAACAGAAAATTATCAGTCAAGACATCAAAGCTCGGTGCAGTTTGATCTTCAAACAACTGATGGAGGATAACAGAGGTGATGTTATAAAAATTAAAAGTCAACTTCCACAAGTACTGGATGCCACTCTGCGCTGTTATTCAGGGGACTGCTAAAAAATGCCGGCGTTATTCCAAGGTTTGTGGGGGAGGAAGTACTAACAACTGGTGGATGCGATCAGCATACCTAGGCCCTCATAAAGTGACTCATCTTAACATGACAGAAAATGATAAGACAATCCTGTTAGAAGTTCTCAAAATGAAACTCTCCTGTGATGCTGTACAAAGACTGCGACTGAATACAAACACACAGAAATGTGAGGCTATGAACAGATCAATCAGTGTTTCCTTACCCAAAAATGTGAACTATTCCAGAAACTTTGAGGCAAGAGTGCATTCAACAATACACAGACTCAATAATAGCTTGGGATCATCACTGAAAGCCAAGGTGACACACTTGAAAGGTCAACTGTCATCAAGGACTTTGCGATCACTGGATACAATGGATAAACGATGCACTTACCATCAGTTGTATCAAAAGAGTCCACAAACTAGGCGACGTCTCCTAGCAAGACGAGGAAAAATGATCCAGGCTCATCTGAGGTACAGGACTCAGCAAGGCAGTAGAAAGTCTGACTACTGCAAAGGACTTCTGGACAAAAAGGATGATCACTCCTATGCACAGGTTTAGCCAAGGGACACTGCAGAGAGAAAAGATTGGTTTAATTCCATGTGCAACATGAATGTTGTTAAAAGAAACAAAAAAGAACACATGGGAAAACTGTAGTGGGGAAATCCGTAGGTAACACAACGCATGTTATGTGCAGTTGTTTTACTTACTACCACCTGATGAGACCCATGGAGGGGTCGAAACAGTTTTTCTGACTATGAAGACACAAATAAAGAAATTAAAAAGCAAAATAAATAAATAAATAAATTAAAATAAATAAATAAATAAATAAATAAATTAATTAAATTAAATAAATAAATAAATAAATCTGTAACAACATTCTAACATAAAATATAAATAATATAGAATGAATGAAGGAAGGAAGGAAGGAAGAAATGAAAGGAAGGAAGGAATGAATGAATCTAAAAGAGCAGTTTTATACCAGTATGAATGACATACTAAAATAAAGACTACACTCTCTTTTCTCCTCCTTACTCACTACATCCATCCATCCAACAATGCCAGGCATAATTCAACATGGATGTGGGTGGGTGTACAGGATATATCATGATACCTGTATTATTCATTGTTATAATTTCAACTTCATCATGCAGTCTGGAAAGTCACCATGGCCAATGCAATGCCCATAACCTTTGCAGCACTGCCTATTATTATTGATGGAATGCGGTTCTAGATTTAGATGATCCGCATTCACACAAAAACTATTATGGCATAAATGGGATGCATCAAGCTCCTTTGGAATAGTCAGACTTCTTAACTTGACCATTAATGCCAGTCTGTGGACATGCTTTTTCTTCCATGTGTTTGTCTCAGGGTCCCTATATGATAATAGGCCATATAATCCATTGGAAGTTACATTTCCAGTCCATATTCGACAATCACTATTATGTGCTAGGACAGAATTTAAAGAAATTTTGGCTGACAAGTTTTGAAAAAAAGCCTCCATTGCAACTTTAATTTGGTGTAGGAATACATTGCTGCTAATACTAATGAGTTATCTCTCCGTCAGATGCCATTTCTGTACATTTATAGGGTAAAAATTACTTTTTTTAAAAAAAAAATTTTAAAAATTAATTTAAAAACAAATTAATTTAATTTTTTAATTTTTTTTTTTAATTTCCAATTTCTACAGTGAATATACACCTGGTGTCAAAATTTCAGCTGTCTATCATTAATAATAAAAATTTTATAGCAAATTAAAGTTTCATCAATACTGCCTGTACAGGACATAGACCACAATTAATTTTACTATATGTTCTCTACATATATTTCTCAGTACTGACCTTTACACAGTGTGACAATCAATACAAATCATATGTTAATCTAAAATACCTCCAAAGATGACTTCACGGTGAAAATCTTGTCAGGGGTTGATCGGCATTTTTTTGAGCTGCAACACTGTAAACATAGCAGCATGTAAACAGAACACATATTTCACTTCCGGATCATCACCAAGGCCTTATTACTCCATTTGCACTGTCGCCAAATTACACACTGACAACCACTCTCTCTGCTCATATTCTCAAGAATAAACAATTACCTTTAAATCCATACCAAATATGGATCAATATAACTCTTCTATCACCACCAAAATGAGAGAGGAAAAAAGGTTCTAAAAATAGACTGGAACTACATTCGTGGGTACTGAACTGGAAGTATTAATTGTGGTGCGATTCCTAACAGGGTTAGACAATTTCACCTCAATGGACCAAACTTCCATCCATGATCAAATCAATATGTCTCAAATACTTCTGCAAAGTTTGAAGGAATTTCATCAATGAATAGAATAGTTACAGGCTTTTAGCTGACACCACTGTAACACAAAAACCAGCCCATTCCAAATGGCCGCATGGCAAAAATGCTCAAAACTTAAAGTTTAATTGTGAGTTTATTAATCAAGATAATCACTTCAAATAAACTGTAATTAGTTTTTAGTTCTAGCAACAATCTGGAAATTACTAGAAATTAAGCTTCACTGTGAAACTTTCTTAGAAAATGTAATTTTAAAAAATGATACATATTTTTATAAGAAAATTTAAATTTAATTTAAATTTTAATAAAAATTTGAAGCCAAAAGTTGACAAAGTTTGTTCTATGTCAAAGTCTCTCCATTCCTTAATTATAAACATCAAGGGTTTTCCTTATCAGTTGTGATGCAATAAAACCAGGGTCTGTCAATCAAATGTAACACCCTGAAATCTGAAATCATCAAAACAAAGGTAGCTAGGGGTACTTAACACCTATATGACAATATATACAGTCATGAAGGGGAAGAACCCTTATGGTAGGCTTCCAATCAGATTGAAGAGTTGGTGCAGGAATCTAAAACCTAGCAAACTTGCCTTTTCCTAGTTATAAAACTGATGGAAAGAGGATAATTCTTGTCATTTACATGCAGTTATTGTAACGGAAACCATGAAGGGGTACAAGAAGAGGCAGAAAATTTATTTTAAACCTGGAAATATTCCACATAACAAAGGAGTCAGATATCTGACGGATGATACTCTACCAATTTCCAGTGCTGCATCAGTCCCAGTGACCAGAAGAATGGAAGCAGACAAGTTCTCACTGATAGCAGTGACAAAGCCGACAAATGGGTCTCTTTCATCTGCTCAGGTTCCAGACTCTAATGCCAAACCGGGGTCTGCAAAAACTCTACAACCATTATCCAAATAAAAACTGGACCTGAAAAAGATAGAATTAAATGAGCAAGATGGAACACGAATCATATGCATGAAAAAAAATGTTGAAATGTGGAATGATATCATTCATCGCCATGGTCATCAATTCGACATATGTGACAGGCCAGAGTTCCAAATTGCTGATGAAAGAAAATGGGGACTTGCTTGGAAGCAGACTATGATGTGCAAAAACTGCAGTTTTAAGTCACCAGAGTACAAGTTATATGAGGAGATAAAAACAGATAAACCTGGGCCAAATCCTGCTGCTGTTAATCTGATGTTTCAAGCTGGACTACAAGATACCCCTATGGGCAACACCAGAGCTAGATACTTGCTTGCAGCCACTGACATTCCACCACCTAGCAGATCAACTATGCAAAGAGCATCCAACATTGTAGGCAAAGCAACCGTTGAGCTCAATGAAATTGATATGACAAACAAACTTAAACTAGTCCGACAGGTTAATGTCATGCGTGGCGTTCAGCATCCTGAACAAATAAATGTTGCTTTTGATGCCAGATATAATGCCTTTAGCTTTGGACATGAAAAGAAACCTGGCCAAAGTTCATCACAAGCTGTTGGAATTGCCTGTGAAACTGTAACAGAGAAGCAGTACATTGTGGGTTGTACAGTAGAAAACAAGCTCTGCTGGACTGGAGCATGGCTGAAGGGGAAAGGTTTTGATGTGAAATGTCCAGGAGGCCATGTTGACTGCACATCAAATCTGTCACCAGTTGCACCACATTCTGAGTATGAGATGGCAAAAGAAATTGGAAACAAATTTGTGCTGCAAGAGATTCTCATTAAACATGTAACTACAGATGGAGATGCACAGGGTGCTGCTGGCTTCCAAGCTGCTTACAACATTCTGCATCCAATGTGGAAAGTAGAAAGACTGTCAGACCCCATCCATCTGGGTCGTTCACAGTTCAAACGGTGCAACTCTGCAGTATTTAGTGCCGAAATGTTTCCAGGAATAACAACAAGAGAAGGAAAAAGGCTCAAACAGAAAATTATCAGTCAAGACATCAAAGCTCGGTGCAGTTTGATCTTCAAACAACTGATGGAGGATAACAGAGGTGATGTTATAAAAATTAAAGGTCAACTTCCACAAGTACTGGATGCCACTCTGCGCTGTTATTCAGGGGACTGCTCAAAATGCCGGCGTTATTCCAAGGTTTGTGGGGGAGGAAGTACTAACAACTGGTGGATGCGATCAGCATACCTAGGCCCTCATAAAGTGACTCATCTTAACATGACAGAAAATGATAAGACAATCCTGTTAGAAGTTCTCAAAATGAAACTCTCCTGTGATGCTGTACAAAGACTGCGACTGAATACAAACACACAGAAATGTGAGGCTATGAACAGATCAATCAGTGTTTCCTTACCCAAAAATGTGAACTATTCCAGAAACTTTGAGGCAAGAGTGCATTCAACAATACACAGACTCAATAATAGCTTGGGATCATCACTGAAAGCCAAGGTGACACACTTGAAAGGTCAACTGTCATCAAGGACTTTGCGATCACTGGATACAATGGATAAACGATGCACTTACCATCAGTTGTATCAAAAGAGTCCACAAACTAGGCGACGTCTCCTAGCAAGACGAGGAAAAATGATCCAGGCTCATCTGAGGTACAGGACTCAGCAAGGCAGTAGAAAGTCTGACTACTGCAAAGGACTTCTGGACAAAAAGGATGATCACTCCTATGCACAGGTTTAGCCAAGGGACACTGCAGAGAGAAAAGATTGATTTAATTCCATGTGCAACATGAATGTTGTTAAAAGAAACAAAAAAGAACACATGGGAAAACTGTAGTGGGGAAATCCGTAGGTAACACAACGCATGTTATGTGCAGTTGTGTTACTTACTACCACCTGATGAGACCCATGGAGGGGTCGAAACAGTTTTTCTGACTATGAAGACACAAATAAAGAAATTAAAAAGCAAAATAAATAAATAAATAAATAAATAAATAAATTAAAATAAATAAATAAATAAATTAAATTAAATAAATAAATCTGTAACAACATTCTAACATAAAATATAAATAATATAGAATGAAGGAAGGAAGGAAGGAAGGAAGAAATGAAAGGAAGGAAGGAATGAATGAATCTAAAAGAGCAGTTTTATACCAGTATGAATGACATACTAAAATAAAGACTACACTCTCTTTTCTCCTCCTTACTCACTACATCCATCCATCCATCAATGCCAGGCATAATTCAACATGGATGTGGGTGGGTGTACAGGATATATCATGATACTTGTATTATTCATTGTTATAATTTCAACTTCATCATGCAGTCTGGAAAGTCACCATGGCCAATGCAATGCCCATAACCTTTGCAGCACTGCCTATTATTATTGATGGAATGCGGTTCTAGATTTAGATGATCCGCATTCACACACAAACTATTATGGCATAAATGGGATGCATCAAGCTCCTTTGGAATAGTCAGACTTCTTAACTTGACCATTAATGCCAGTCTGTGGACATGCTTTTTCTTCCATGTGTTTGTCTCAGGGTCCCTATATGATAATAGGCCATATAATCCATTGGAAGTTACATTTCCAGTCCATATTCGACAATCACTATTATGTGCTAGGACAGAATTTAAAGAAATTTTGGCTGACAAGTTTTGAAAAAAAGCCTCCATTGCAACTTTAATTTGGTGTAGGAATACATTGCTGCTAATACTAATGAGTTATCTCTCCGTCAGATGCCATTTCTGTACATTTATAGGGTAAAAATTACTTTTTTTTAAAAAAAAATTTAAAAATTAATTTTAAAAAAAATTAATTTAATTTTTTAATTTTTTTTTTAATTTCCAATTTCTACAGTGAATATACACCAGGTGTCAAAATTTCAGCTGTCTATCATTAATAATAAAAATTTTATAGCAAATTAAATTTTCATCAATACTGCCTGTAACAGGGTTAGACAATTTCACCTCAATGGACCAAACTTCCATCCATGATCAAATCAATATGTCTCAAATACTTCTGCAAAGTTTGAAGGAATTTCATCAATGAATAGAATAGTTACAGGCTTTTAGCTGACACCACTGTAACACAAAAACCAGCCCATTCCAAATGGCCGCATGGCAAAAATGCTCAAAACTTAAAGTTTAATTGTGAGTTTATTAATCAAGATAATCACTTCAAATAAACTGTAATTAGTTTTTAGTTCTAGCAACAATCTGGAAATTACTAGAAATTAAGCTTCACTGTGAAACTTTCTTAGAAAATGTAATTTTAAAAAATGATACATATTTTTATAAGAAAATTTAAATTTAATTTAAATTTTAATAAAAATTTGAAGCCAAAAGTTGACAAAGTTTGTTCTATGTCAAAGTCTCTCCATTCCTTAATTATAAACATCAAGGGTTTTCCTTATCAGTTGTGATGCAATAAAACCAGGGTCTGTCAATCAAATGTAACACCCTGAAATCTGAAATCATCAAAACAAAGGTAGCTAGGGGTACTTAACACCTATATGACAATATATACAGTCATGAAGGGGAGGAACCCTTATGGTAGGCTTCCAATCAGATTGAAGAGTTGGTGCAGGAATCTAAAACCTAGCAAACTTGCCTTTTCCTAGTTATAAAACTGATGGAAAGAGGATAATTCTTGTCATTTACATGCAGTTATTGTAACGGAAACCATGAAGGGGTACAAGAAGAGGCAGAAAATTTATTTTAAACCTGGAAATATTCCACATAACAAAGGAGTCAGATATCTGACGGATGATACTCTACCAATTTCCAGTGCTGCATCAGTCCCAGTGACCAGAAGAATGGAAGCAGACAAGTTCTCACTGATAGCAGTGACAAAGCCGACAAATGGGTCTCTTTCATCTGCTCAGGTTCCAGACTCTAATGCCAAACCGGGGTCTGCAAAAACTCTACAACTATTATCCAAATCAAAACTGGACCTGAAAAAGATAGAATTAAATGAGCAAGATGGAACACGAATCATATGCATGAAAAAAAATGTTGAAATGTGGAATGATATCATTCATCGCCATGGTCATCAATTCGACATATGTGACAGGCCAGAGTTCCAAATTGCTGATGAAAGAAAATGGGGACTTGCTTGGAAGCAGACTATGATGTGCAAAAACTGCAGTTTTAAGTCACCAGAGTACAAGTTATATGAGGAGATAAAAACAGATAAACCTGGGCCAAATCCTGCTGCTGTTAATCTGATGTTTCAAGCTGGACTACAAGATACCCCTATGGGCAACACCAGAGCTAGATACTTGCTTGCAGCCACTGACATTCCACCACCTAGCAGATCAACTATGCAAAGAGCATCCAACATTGTAGGCAAAGCAACCGTTGAGCTCAATGAAATTGATATGACAAACAAACTTAAACTAGTCCGACATGTTAATGTCATGCGTGGCGTTCAGCATCCTGAACAAATAAATGTTGCTTTTGATGCCAGATATAATGCCTTTAGCTTTGGACATGAAAAGAAACCTGGCCAAAGTTCATCACAAGCTGTTGGAATTGCCTGTGAAACTGTTACAGAGAAGCAGTACATTGTGGGTTGTACAGTAGAAAACAAGCTCTGCTGGACTGGAGCATGGCTGAAGGGGAAAGGTTTTGATGTGAAATGTCCAGGAGGCCATGTTGACTGCACATCAAATCTGTCACCAGTTGCACCACATTCTGAGTATGAGATGGCAAAAGAAATTGGAAACAAATTTGTGCTGCAAGAGATTCTCATTAAACATGTAACTACAGATGGAGATGCACAGGGTGCTGCTGGCTTCCAAGCTGCTTACAACATTCTGCATCCAATGTGGAAAGTAGAAAGACTGTCAGACCCCATCCATCTGGGTCGTTCACAGTTCAAACGGTGCAACTCTGCAGTATTTAGTGCCGAAATGTTTCCAGGAATAACAACAAGAGAAGGAAAAAGGCTCAAACAGAAAATTATCAGTCAAGACATCAAAGCTCGGTGCAGTTTGATCTTCAAACAACTGATGGAGGATAACAGCGATATTTAGTGCTGAAATGTTTCCAGGAATAACAACAAGAGAAGGAAAAAGGCTCAAACAGAAAATTATCAGTCAAGACATCAAAGCTCGGTGCAGTTTGATCTTCAAACAATTGATGGAGGATAACAGCGGTGATTCACAAATAGGTTTTATCGTATTCATATGCAGCTTTTGAAATAGATTCTTCGTTGTTGAATTCTTCCCCGATGGTTTTTATTAATCGTTTTAACAATTACGATATAACGATAAATTCTTGTAGTAAATCTTTAGATGTTTCAGGATTTTCACTACCGGATTTCTGTAGTTGATAAATTATTTCATTTCGTTGACATATCAATGTCTTTATAACACGATATTCTGAGCGATAAGTTGGATATATTTTCTCTCTCGCACAAGATATTTTTTATCTCTCTCTCCCTCTCTCTTACATAGGTGGCACTGTCATCACTTAATAAACTTCCGGGGGCTATGTTTATCGATTTAGATTACTCGCTACAATGAGCTACTTAAACGATGACGCTTTGGAAAGGTGTAAATTCCCGGAACTTAAATCATGTCTGAAAAGAAGTGGCTGCCAATAGCGCTATTACGATTCATGATTGATACAAAAATGTTAATTTCGCTGACGGTCAGTGAAGCAATTTTTCCAGGTCGATCTGAAGAGGATGAAGGCACTCACTACTTGTGAAATATTAAATCCATTGTACATTGCATTGTAACTAAAATGTTTACCGGTACTAGCCGTATTAAAGAAATAAATAATGCTTACAAATAGTCTTGTTCTTTGATTGCTTATGTTAATAAACTGGTTTCATTTCACGTCACTGTGTCAAGTTTAGTTCTGTGCCACGGCCGGAAATACATGTACATAACGACTTGCCTTTGTTCAAAAGCTGTGCAAAGTGCCGCATTGGAGCGGAACAAATATTAGCAACTAATTTGTCGGTGATGACGTTATTGATGTTGGTACACTCCGACGATAATTGTTTATGATTCTCAATACGATCATTATACGTCGTCGTTAATATTTCAATTTTCTTTGTTCGAATATTTATTTTTTTCTTGATATTTTCTTTATTCGTGGTGAGATTAGCATATTCTTTTTTTTTCATCGATGTATTCTCGTTGAAGTATTGATTTTTTATTTCTCAGCTGAGCTAGTTCTATTTCCATACTCGTATTGTTTTTTCGTAACGTAGAAACTTCTTCTGCGAGGACACGTTGCTGTTTTAGTTAGCGTTGCCGGGCTTCTTTATATGTGTTAATTGACCCACTCGTTGTGGCGTTATAAGGTGTTTTCGACCATAATTTATATAATCGTGTTAGTCCAATTTTAAACTCTTTAGACACTTCCACGGGGCGTTTTATCCCTCTCAACGAAAGTATCTTTTCTTCGTCGTCGGCGGTTAAATATGTTAGCGTTCTCATTATACTTAATGCTTTTTTTTTTTTTAAATTATAGTCGAAAATTACAATCAGAAATTTGACTTGATAATCGTGGGAATAAAAAATCACGGTGGAAATCATAGTCAGAAATTCTAGTCTATGTGAAAAAATCCTACGGTTTAAAAAAAAAAATTTTCAACTACGAATTTTCACCACCGATTACGTTGAAGTTGTTCTGTCAGTAGAAACTTTTCATTACCTAGACCATCTATGACTAGTTTAATGTGGAAATCTTCATTTGGATTTTCCAAAAATACTTTTCTGATAGTGTTTTCAAGGAGATCTTTTTTATAGTTGAATACTCGTGCATGTTGATACATATTGAAAATCTATAAGATTTTCTAAATTGAAAATTACAAGTAATTGGAAATTGCAAAATAATTTAAATATGGTATAAGAATCACATACAACTAGACTAGCCCGAGAGAGACTATCAACAATTAGAAAATTTATCCCGGTGAGAGATTATGTCAGAGAAAAACTACCAGAACGACAACAACTTCAAACGGATTTTTCCACCGACACACAACAATTATTTGAGCCTATAACTAGCGCTACCCAAGACGTAAAAGAAAACTCCAAGATCTTCTTCCTGTACTTGAAAAAATAGCATCACGATCCAAACAAACAAAAAAATCTTTAAGAAATCTCCCGGGTGATATAGTGGAAAATCGTACAGATTTTCAACAACGACAGGAACAACTTCATGGGGAAGCTGAACGATTAGGTGATATTAATATCACTGAACCAGAACCGCAACAACAAGGCGCTGTTTCAACACGAGAAGACTATTCACCGAAAAATCTATTTACGACGGATGCGATAAATACAATTAAAGGAATTAATTCGTATACAGAATTAATTAAATTTACCAAAGATAATTTTAAAACAAGAAATAATTATTTAAAAGACGAAAAAGCTAGAAAATTTATAAAAGATATAGATGTTTGGGCAAATAAAATATTTTTAATACATAAAAATAAAACAAGAATTACGAGTGGGATAAAAGATGAATTTATAATTTTTCTGTGAAATGTAAAAATAGATGTAGAAAAACTACCAAAGTATTCAAAAAAAGTAACAGGACAGGGATTGAAAAATCCTCCAGATTTTTGTCGAAGATTGGAATCTCAAAGAGTGGAAAATCGAAGATTTTCAGATTCAACAATTAGTTGTCCTGGTAATATTCTCAGCGATATCTCACGATTAGAAGTACTTATCGGAGGAAAACGAGTTGGAAATAATTCTCTGGAAATAATCAACGAAGCCGCTGATATCAGCAGGCGGTTATTTCAAGGTGGCATCATGGATATTGCAACGTACCAAGAGTTCAGTAACAAACTCATGGAGGATTCTGGAAGATTTTCACCTGAGTACATTGTATTTCAGTGATTGATCATTGAAATTTTCCATCATTTCATTAGTGGTGATCAATACAAGAATGATTATACACTACAACCATGATAAACCAGCTAGCGTCTACGTGGTGAACTCACAATTCCCCGTTAATAGAGCATATTATGGAGATGGTCTCGGTAATATAATTTCAGGATTATTTGCAAGAATGGCTCCAAAAGTAGCCCCGTTTGTAAAACAATTAGGAATGAAAGCTATTGAAGTTATTCGTGATAAAGGTATTGGCGCCGTTGGAGATCTTGCCGGGAAAGCATTTTCCACTGCGAAAGATAAAATAACATCACTAGTTCGACGGCGAAAGACACCACTACCATCTACGGCTGTAATGCCAGCACAGGTTAGTAAAATAATCAACGAAGCAGTACAACAAAAATTAAACTCAGTAACGACTCCGTCGTTGGAAATATCAGAGGGATTTCCCACAGACCAAAGCAACATCGCAAATATGATAGCGGGGAGTGGGTTTCGTCGTCGACGATGATGACAATCTTCCAATTTAGACCATAACGATTATAATAAAAATGTTCAAACAGTCAGCTGATCCAGCCTTTGATATGGATGCCCCAGTGCGTAAGGATGATTCTGTACGCAATTATTAATATTACTCCTATCATGCAATAGAACCAAATAGTCGATCAAGAATTGAACTTCAAGTTCATGATACCAGTAGATACTTTTTACCTTGTGAAGCGTTTATTGAAGTGCAAGAAGAACTTGTAACAGCTGCTGATACTCCTGCTGTACTAGTACCGTATCCAGTTAATACTCAAGTCGGGTTTGTCAATAATGGTATCATGGCGTTATTCGAGAGTGCAAGATATCTCATCGATGGAAAAGAAATCGAGTCGATAGAACGTGATGTTGATGTAGCCACAACAATAATAGGGTTAGCAAGATATTCCGATGATTATACAAGATCAGCGGGTCCTTCTATAATGTTTGCAAAGGATGGTAAGAATACTGCTGGAGGAAATCAATTTGTTGTAAGACGACCAAATGATCGTGCTGGTCCTCCTGCTCTTACTGCTATCGAGGATATGATTATAAATACTGATCCTAATTTCAATCTTGGAGCTGCGACACGTATATCAATGTTGGGAGGAGCGCGTAAATCATTTTCATGCGCGATTCCACTACATCATATATTTGGATTCTGCAGAAATGTTCGAAAAGTTATCTATGGAGCAAAGCATACAGTAGCACTCGTGCGAAAAGGTACTGACAATGACGCAATTTGGAGGATTCCAGCACATGTTGCAAATCGAGATAATGATGCCGGTAAAGTCATTTTAACAAAACTATCACTATGGATGCCAGTACTGACTCCATCAATCATCGCAGAAGAACGATTACTATCATTTATGGATCAAGGAGGAAAATCATTACTAAGTTGGCTAACGGTAAGTACAGATATTGTTCAATCAACTGTTAATGGTACATTTACGTGGAATCTAGCAGCACGACAAGGTGTTGCTGCGCCACGTCATATATTTATTGCGTTACAGGATAACACACAAGTTGGCAATCAACTCTAAAAATCCATCGTTGATATACATTTTAGAGCTAATGTGCTTCGTGGTGCTATCCCCGAATACAGAGCAGTTGCTGTTATTCTCAGTGATACCAATTAAGCAGCGTATTCTTATTCCATCATATGCCACATTTTTTAATTTCATTTTAATTCTTCGTTTTATCTGGAAATTCATTAGACAAGTAAATCTTTTAATAATAATTAGACATAGCATTTTCATATTGAGGTTGATTGCATATGGGTACATACAATCTCTATATTAATATGCAACGAGTTCATAAAGTTAGGTTATTCAAAGTTTTCCATGATTATCACAAGATATAAGGTTAAAGATATATTAGGTGTAAAACTTGAATTTGTATCAGATTATGGCCTGTTCCTGATGATTGTGACTGGAGTAAGATGTGTAATTAGCTATCAAATTACATACAAACATGGAGTTGTTGCATGGCATGATGGAAAAAATCAATTTAAAACATAAGATGACTGATATTTTTAAGTGTTTTTGGTGATTAAATTACATTTTTATGACTATTTCATGGGTTACCCATTAGCACCAGAGAAAATGATTTTCAATGAAAATTATATATCTCCCATGAAAAAGAAGTTGATAAATTATTTCAAAGGTACAAACTGAACTGTACCAAAACTGTTATGTTATATGCATTGAAAAACAAGAAGATGTTTGTTATTGATGATAGAAAGCTTTACATATGGTTATGTAAACAAAAAGGGAAAAGATACACAGCGTTGTCTTGTTTGAATAACAACCATGATATAAACCCAACATTGAACTGAATACAAATTTGAGACATAAGGAAACAAATGGTTTTGAGAAAGATTTTATAAATGAAAAATAACATTGTATTTAGTCAACTGATGGAAAATCTCAACAAAAAAAAATAACATTTAAAATATATAAAGGTTCAAATATAATTTTAAATGCCGGGAGTATTTACCATTTGCACAAGGGGACATTTATTATAAATGACTGTTTTCAATTTCAGAACATGAAAATCAAATTATCCAAACCATTTTACGATGCATTTAAAGTGTAATTGTATCTAAATGGTTAATGTAACGATTTCAATAAAACAGGTTTGAAAAAATAAATATGCTGAATCATTGTGGATCTTTGTTGAGACAGAAAACTTTTAAAGTAACATGAAGGATAATCTACAGGTTTATAACACTATACAGAGTCTTTAGAAAACATAGCATATTTGGTTACCACAAATCAATAAGGAACTTTGTAAAGGGGAGTAAGATATTTGTCAGTAAATATACATAATTAATTAATGTATATAGGCAGTTAATTACTGAATTTTACAAGTGAATTATCTTTGATAGAGTGAGGAAAAAAAACTTTTCACCAGCCATCATTAGATATTATATATAAGAAATTTCAATGTTTCATGATGCTTGCGTAATGTAAAGGTAAAGATGGCCATCTGGAAAACTTAATGACTGTGGTTAAAATCCAACCAATGATAAACATGTTTCTTTTTTCTTTGTTTTGTATTTATCAGCTTATTTACCTTGCATGCAGAAGGAGCATTTTAAACTGCTGACATTGAGGGGATAAGAAATATGCTACTTTAGTGTGTTATAAAAGTTGTTAGACAATATCTTGATCATAACAAAAATATAATAGTTGCTCATGAAAAGACTGAGTTTTTCACCCACTCTATGAAATATATCCATTATTCACTTGTTTCAAGCAATATTAAATGCAGATTATGTATTTTGATAAAACATTGTTCTGTTAAAATTACACAAGCCTTTAAAAAAAATATATGTACATGAACACATTGTGGTACAGAAGCGCTAATAATCAAAATGAAAAAAGAGAAAACTGCCTTCACCAGGCAACCGCTTCAATAGCTTGCTAGCTCTCAAAGTAAAAAATGACAACTATAGTCTTTCAAATTGTCTAAAACTTAATATGAAGTAATATAAATGTCCTTTGTCAGTAAAATTCTCAGAATTTCTTGCAAATGAAAATACAAATATGTATTCTAAAAGAGATGTGACACACTGTCACTACATGTACTCCAGAAATTTCAAAATCAACTGGCTTATACCTTAGTCATAATTTTCTCCAGCAAAATATAAAAATAGAGATTTTCAACTCGAAAAAGTTACTCAACGAATATCAAAAGAAAATAAATCTTCATGAATTCTGCATACCTGTATGCACAGATGTAAACAATCTGGAGGAAAGAAAAGCTTAACCTTTAAAGTTACAACAGATGAAGATTAAAATCGCCTGATTAGAATCAATCTAGTGGAAAAGGATCACATTAATGCCAAATTTAAACTGATATTTTCAGGTACATGCAATAACATTTATAAAATGCTAAAATCTTGATTAATCAAAAACAGATAATCATATGCAGACAAAGCAAGAGAGAAATTGTATTTTCCGTTAAATGAGGGAGTTTGAAGAAAAAACACTTGAAAAGGTAATTTTATCTTTTTTTGAAACTATTTTACCTTCCTATTTTCTTCTGGTACAAGAACAATGTCGAACAGAATAGCTCATGGAAAATATGAAACTTTACTGATTAAACTGAACAACATTACTTGGCATTTTAACTGCCAAGTGCAGAAACCATCTCTGACAATGATATCCATCATCCTTCCACATGTAAGATGTGATTTAGCTGCTGCAGAATGGATGTCATATTAGAACCATCTTCATTTAGGACCAGTCATTTAGGACAGAGAAGCCGTCAATAAAAGGCACCAGACAGAAATCCCATAGATCTATTTTGGAGGAGTTATGATAAATAGTTGATAGTCTTGGTGGTCATATCAGATATTCAGATTGGCACTATTTTCATTGATAAGCAAACTGGACATCATAACAAGTTTTAATTTTTGAAAACACATTCTGATATGGCCATTTATTCCAAAATAGTAATAAGATGTTTAAGATGACCATTGTGGCAGTAATACCTGATGGTCTCAGAAGCAACATCTTCATTTTGCACAGAAATCATTCAGTAAAAAAACCAAATCCAATTTGATATGACCATTACTTGAAAAAGGTAGCTATTACAAGGTTTTCAAGATGGCCACTATAACGTGTATGTGACATAAATTTCATTTAGGACTAACCAGGCAGCATAAAAATTCTGGTGAAAACCTCACAGCAATAACACTTGCAACGAGGATTAGTAATAACAAGAGTTTCAAGATGGCAAAAGTGGATGTCGGATCAGAACCAGTTTCATGTTGATTTAGCCAAGGAGAAGAGATAAAAATATAATTTAGCTGCTGTGGTGGTCATAATAGACATCAGATCAACACTACTTTCTTTTAAGACCAACTGGACCTCGAATTAAGTCTTCTGGTGAAAATCCTGTATCAATGACTTTCTGTGCAAGTAGAGAAGTGATGGCAAGATTTTTAAGATGGCTGCCACGAAATAAAAAAAAACTACAATTCAGCAAGTCTTTTAGTGAAAACACCATACTGATATGACTATGCATTTAAGAGTAACGCTAACAAGATTTTTAAGATGGCTGCCATGAAATCAAAACAAACTACAATTCAGCAAGTCTTTTAGTGAAAACCCCATACTGATATGACTATGCATTTAAGAGTAACGCTAACAAGATTTTCAAAATGGTTGATATACATGTTGTCCAAGCAGCAGCATTTTATTTGAGTAGGTCAGTGGCCAGACTTGACAAGTTTCAATTTGCATACCAATTTTAGTCACAAAACAATAGCAGGTTCCAATTTCTTGTTATTTGAGGTGGACAGACTTTTTTTTTCAGTGTCAAACTTCTAATCATATTTTGTTCACCTAAATACTATTTCAAATTTACAAAAATTTTTCAAAAAAACACAGGAAGTTCTTTAAATTTTTAAGTGGTCACAAAAATGGATTTAATACTTTATTTTGTATTCTTTTATAGCAAGGGTACCCTGGCATGTATTTTCAACTCGATAACCCCACGTGCCATGTTTATATATCAAGAGGTTGTATCATATTTCTGAGATAAGGAACATTACTTACAACACAAAAGTGGGCAGTATAACAAACAAGTAGACAAATCTAACCAAAAAAAATTTTGAGACCTATTTTTTCAAAGCTGAAACTCACATGATGATGGAACTAGAGTTTGGATCCAGATTTTTTACCTTTTGGCCCAAGATCCAAAGCAGACCAATCCACAACGTTTTCGCCCAAGATATAAAGCAGACCAGTCCACAATGTTTTGACCCAGGATATATAAATCAGACCAGTCCAAGACATTTTGGCATAGGATCTAAAGCAGACCAGTCCAAGACTTTTTGGCCCAGGATCTAAAGCAGACCAGTCCAAGCTGCACACAGACAGGCAAACCATTGCAAAAGTTGGACTAGCTTGAGTTTGGAAGTAGACATTGGACAGGACATGAAAATGATGGTGAAAAAAAGCAGACTTTGTACCCTGCACATCCATGATCAAAACAACCAATCCGAAATACAACTAGCCATACAGTTAATTCAGAACCCCTAAATCTGGCACAAATTACAATAATCTTTTGGGATTAACAAGTTAACAAAGTGCCTTCCTTGTATCATGTATGTTAAATGGAACATCATTAAATATGCAGATAATAGTTTTATTAATTTTTAATAGTGGCATCAGTTTTGAATAAGTTAACAAAAAGTAATGGTGCATGTGATAATGCATTTCACCTATCTACACTGAAAGGGAAAAATATGCACATCTAGCTGCACAAGAGAGATTAAACAACTAAACCAATGACTTCACATGCAATACAATGTATCTACTTGCAGCAGTTTACATTAATGTGACATTTTGGTGGACAAATCTTGTATAACAAGGAAGACCAATATATACATCAGCATCTTTCATGAAAATAAACACCTATTGTAATTAACATTTGTAATTACATCATAAATCTTCTTGATACTGTTCAATAATAAATTTGACAAATTTCCTACATCCAAAAATATTATATATACTAAGGTTAAACAATTGACACCATGACAGACTATATACATCTGATGCACCTGTGTATATTTTTCCTCAACATAACTTTCTAGAACATAAAAAAAATTTAAAAAAATAAAACCATAAATGAAACTGGATTTCTTGTTCAATTACATCTCTCTTGGGCAGTATTTTACTAAAAGTCTACAAGTGAAACGTGATAAAAAATAGTTTATACAAGAAAACAAGTTCATCATAACTAGTAATATTTGTTCAGTGTTTGTTATTTGCAGAGGTCCTCAATATTAAGCAGACATACTGTTCAGGTAAAGATTTGATGATTTTCAACCATTCTTGATTTTCCCACTTTCTTCATCAGAAGGTTCTAACTGCTCCAAGGGATCACACTTTCTTTCTTTTCTTTTTTTCTTCATACTTTTCCCGTTTGTTGAATTGGAATCCAACACTTTATTTTCACTGTCCCCAGAGTTTTCTGACTGAATTTTTTGTTTATCATCATTTTTCATATATTTTGTATCCATTGAAATTCTGTTGCTTGATGATTTTCGACCAATCTTCATTTTCCCACTTTCTTTATCTGAAGATTCTAACTGCTCCAAGGGATCACTCTTTCTTTCTTTTCTTTTTTTCTTCATACTTTTCCCGTTTGTTGAATTGGAATCCAACACTTTATTTTCACTGTCCCCAGAGTTTTCTGACTGAATTTTTTGTTTATCATCATTTTTCATATATTTTGTATCCATTGAAATTCTGTTGCTTGATGATTTTCGACCAATCTTGATTTTCCCACTTTCTTCATCAGAAGATTCTAACTGCTCCAAGGGATCACTCTTTCTTTCTTTTCTTTTTTTCTTCATACTTTTCCCGTTTGTTGAATTGGAATCCAACACTTTATTTTCACTGTCCCCAGAGTTTTCTGACTGAATTTTTTGTTTATCATCATTTTTCATATATTTTGTATCCATTGAAATTCTGTTGCTTGATGATTTTCGACCAATCTTGATTTTCCCACTTTCTTCATCAGAAGATTCTAACTGCTCCAAGGGATCACTCTTTCTTTCTTTTCTTTTTTTCTTCATACTTTTCCCGTTTGTTGAATTGGAATCCAACACTTTATTTTCACTGTCCCCAGAGTTTTCTGACTGAATTTTTTGTTTATCATCATTTTTCATATATTTTGTATCCATTGAAATTCTGTTGCTTGATGATTTTCGACCAATCTTGATTTTCCCACTTTCTTCATCAGAAGATTCTAACTGCTCCAAGGGATCACACTTTCTTTCTTTTCTTTTTTTCTTCATACTTTTCCCGTTTGTTGAATTGGAATCCAACACTTTATTTTCACTGTCCCCAGAGTTTTCTGACTGAATTTTTTGTTTATCATCATTTTTCATATATTTTGTATCCATTGAAATTCTGTTGCTTGATGATTTTCGACCATTCTTGATTTTCCCACTTTCTTCATCAGAAGATTCTAACTGCTCCAAGGGATCACACTTTCTTTTCTTTTTTTCTTCATACTTTTCCCGTTTGTTGAATTGGAATCCAACACTTTATTTTCACTGTCCCCAGAGTTTTCTGACTGAATTTTTTGTTTATCATCATTTTTCATATATTTTCTATCCATTGAAATTCTGTTGCTTGATGATTTTCGACCAATCTTGATTTTCCCACTTTCTTCATCTGAAGATTCTAACTGCTCCAAGGGATCACTCTTTCTTTCTTTTCTTTTTTTCTTCATACTTTTCCCATTTGTTGAATTGGAATCCAACACTTTATTTTCACTGTCCCCAGAGTTTTCTGACTGAATTTTTTGTTTATCATCATTTTTCATATATTTTGTATCCATTGAAATTCTGTTGCTTGATGATTTTCGACCAATCTTGATTTTCCCACTTTCTTCATCAGAAGATTCTAACTGCTCCAAGGGATCACTCTTTCTTTCTTTTCTTTTTTTCTTCATACTTTTCCCGTTTGTTGAATTGGAATCCAACACTTTATTTTCACTGTCCCCAGAGTTTTCTGACTGAATTTTTTGTTTATCATCATTTTTCATATATTTTGTATCCATTGAAATTCTGTTGCTTGATGATTTTCGACCAATCTTGATTTTCCCACTTTCTTCATCAGAAGATTCTAACTGCTCCAAGGGATCACTCTTTCTTTCTTTTCTTTTTTTCTTCATACTTTTCCCATTTGTTGAATTGGAATCCAACACTTTATTTTCACTGTCCCCAGAGTTTTCTGACTGAATTTTTTGTTTATCATCATTTTTCATATATTTTGTATCCATTGAAATTCTGTTGCTTGATGATTTTCGACCATTCTTGATTTTCCCACTTTCTTCATCAGAAGATTCTAACTGCTCCAAGGGATCACTCTTTCTTTCTTTTCTTTTTTTCTTCATACTTTTCCCGTTTGTTGAATTGGAATCCAACACTTTATTTTCACTGTCCCCAGAGTTTTCTGACTGAATTTTTTGTTTATCATCATTTTTCATATATTTTGTATCCATTGAAATTCTGTTGCTTGATGATTTTCGACCAATCTTGATTTTCCCACTTTCTTCATCAGAAGATTCTAACTGCTCCAAGGGATCACTCTTTCTTTCTTTTCTTTTTTTCTTCATACTTTTCCCGTTTGTTGAATTGGAATCCAACACTTTATTTTCACTGTCCCCAGAGTTTTCTGACTGAATTTTTTGTTTATCATCATTTTTCATATATTTTGTATCCATTGAAATTCTGTTGCTTGATGATTTTCGACCAATCTTGATTTTCCCACTTTCTTCATCAGAAGATTCTAACTGCTCCAAGGGATCACACTTTCTTTCTTTTCTTTTTTTCTTCATACTTTTCCCGTTTGTTGAATTGGAATCCAACACTTTATTTTCACTGTCCCCAGAGTTTTCTGACTGAATTTTTTGTTTATCATCATTTTTCATATATTTTGTATCCATTGAAATTCTGTTGCTTGATGATTTTCGACCATTCTTGATTTTCCCACTTTCTTCATCAGAAGATTCTAACTGCTCCAAGGGATCACACTTTCTTTCTTTTCTTTTTTTTCTTCATACTTTTCCCGTTTGTTGAATTGGAATCCAACACTTTATTTTCACTGTCCCCAGAGTTTTCTGACTGAATTTTTTGTTTATCATCATTTTTCATATATTTTGTATCCATTGAAATTCTGTTGCTTGATGATTTTCGACCAATCTTGATTTTCCCACTTTCTTCATCAGAAGATTCTGACTGCTCCAAGGGATCACTCTTTCTTTCTTTTCTTTTTTTCTTCATACTTTTCCCTATTGTTGAATTGGAATCCAACACTTTATTTTCACTGTCCCCAGAGTTTTCTGACTGAATTTTTTGTTTATCATCATTTTTCATATATTTTGTATCCATTGAAATTCTGTTGCTTGATGATTTTCGACCAATCTTGATTTTCCCACTTTCTTCATCAGAAGATTCTAACTGCTACAAGGGATCACTCTTTCTTTCTTTTCTTTTTTTCTTCATACTTTTCCCGTTTGTTGAATTGGAATCCAACACTTTATTTTCACTGTCCCCAGAGTTTTCTGACTGAATTTTTTGTTTATCATCATTTTTCATATATTTTGTATCCATTGAAATTCTGTTGCTTGATGATTTTCGACCATTCTTGATTTTCCCACTTTCTTCATCAGAAGATTCTAACTGCTCCAAGGGATCACTCTTTCTTTCTTTTCTTTTTTTCTTCATACTTTTCCCGTTTGTTGAATTGGAATCCAACACTTTATGTTCACTGTCCCCAGAGTTTTCTGACTGAATTTTTTGTTTATCATCATTTTTCATATATTTTGTATCCATTGAAATTCTGTTGGTTGATGATTTTCGACCAATCTTGATTTTCCCACTTTCTTTATCTGAAGATTCTAACTGCTCCAAGGGATCACTCTTTCTTTCTTTTCTTTTTTTCTTCATACTTTTCCCGTTTGTTGAATTGGAATCCAACACTTTATTTTCACTGTCCCCAGAGTTTTCTGACTGAATTTTTTGTTTATCATCATTTTTCATATATTTTGTATCCATTGAAATTCTGTTGCTTAATGATTTTCGACCAATCTTGATTTTCCCACTTTCTTCATCAGAAGATTCTAACTGCTCCAAGGGATCACACTTTCTTTCTTTTCTTTTTTTCTTCATACTTTTCCCGTTTGTTGAATTGGAATCCAACACTTTATTTTCACTGTCCCCAGAGTTTTCTGACTGAATTTTTTGTTTATCATCATTTTTCATATATTTTGTATCCATTGAAATTCTGTTGCTTGATGATTTTCGACCAATCTTGATTTTCCCACTTTCTTCATCAGAAGATTCTAACTGCTCCAAGGGATCACTCTTTCTTTCTTTTCTTTTTTTCTTCATACTTTTCCCGTTTGTTGAATTGGAATCCAACACTTTATTTTCACTGTCCCCAGAGTTTTCTGACTGAATTTTTTGTTTATCATCATTTTTCATATATTTTGTATCCATTGAAATTCTGTTGCTTGATGATTTTCGACCAATCTTGATTTTCCCACTTTCTTCATCAGAAGATTCTAACTGCTCCAAGGGATCACTCTTTCTTTCTTTTCTTTTTTTCTTCATACTTTTCCCGTTTGTTGAATTGGAATCCAACACTTTATTTTCACTGTCCCCAGAGTTTTCTGACTGAATTTTTTGTTTATCATCATTTTTCATATATTTTGTATCCATTGAAATTCTGTTGCTTGATGATTTTCGACCATTCTTGATTTTCCCACTTTCTTCATCAGAAGATTCTAACTGCTCCAAGGGATCACTCTTTCTTTCTTTTCTTTTTTTCTTCATACTTTTCCCATTTGTTGAATTGGAATCCAACACTTTATTTTCACTGTCCCCAGAGTTTTCTGACTGAATTTTTTGTTTATCATCATTTTTCATATATTTTGTATCCATTGAAATTCTGTTGCTTGATGATTTTCGACCAATCTTGATTTTCCCACTTTCTTCATCAGAAGATTCTAACTGCTCCAAGGGATCACTCTTTCTTTCTTTTCTTTTTTTCTTCATACTTTTCCCGTTTGTTGAATTGGAATCCAACACTTTATTTTCACTGTCCCCAGAGTTTTCTGACTGAATTTTTTGTTTATCATCATTTTTCATATATTTTGTATCCATTGAAATTCTGTTGCTTGATGATTTTCGACCAATCTTGATTTTCCCACTTTCTTCATCAGAAGATTCTAACTGCTCCAAGGGATCACTCTTTCTTTCTTTTCTTTTTTTCTTCATACTTTTCCCGTTTGTTGAATTGGAATCCAACACTTTATTTTCACTGTCCCCAGAGTTTTCTGACTGAATTTTTTGTTTATCATCATTTTTCATATATTTTGTATCCATTGAAATTCTGTTGCTTGATGATTTTCGACCAATCTTGATTTTCCCACTTTCTTCATCAGAAGATTCTAACTGCTCCAAGGGATCACTCTTTCTTTCTTTTCTTTTTTTCTTCATACTTTTCCCGTTTGTTGAATTGGAATCCAACACTTTATTTTCACTGTCCCCAGAGTTTTCTGACTGAATTTTTTGTTTATCATCATTTTTCATATATTTTGTATCCATTGAAATTCTGTTGCTTGATGATTTTCGACCAATCTTGATATTCCCACTTTCTTCATCAGAAGATTCTAACTGCTCCAAGGGATCACACTTTCTTTCTTTTCTTTTTTTCTTCATACTTTTCCCGTTTGTTGAATTGGAATCCAACACTTTATTTTCACTGTCCCCAGAGTTTTCTGACTGAATTTTTTGTTTATCATCATTTTTCATATATTTTGTATCCATTGAAATTCTGTTGCTTGATGATTTTCGACCATTCTTGATTTTCCCACTTTCTTCATCAGAAGATTCTAACTGCTCCAAGGGATCACACTTTCTTTTCTTTTTTTCTTCATACTTTTCCCGTTTGTTGAATTGGAATCCAACACTTTATTTTCACTGTCCCCAGAGTTTTCTGACTGAATTTTTTGTTTATCATCATTTTTCATATATTTTCTATCCATTGAAATTCTGTTGCTTGATGATTTTCGACCAATCTTGATTTTCCCACTTTCTTCATCTGAAGATTCTAACTGCTCCAAGGGATCACTCTTTCTTTCTTTTCTTTTTTTCTTCATACTTTTCCCATTTGTTGAATTGGAATCCAACACTTTATTTTCACTGTCCCCAGAGTTTTCTGACTGAATTTTTTGTTTATCATCATTTTTCATATATTTTGTATCCATTGAAATTCTGTTGCTTGATGATTTTCGACCAATCTTGATTTTCCCACTTTCTTCATCAGAAGATTCTAACTGCTCCAAGGGATCACTCTTTCTTTCTTTTCTTTTTTTCTTCATACTTTTCCCGTTTGTTGAATTGGAATCCAACACTTTATTTTCACTGTCCCCAGAGTTTTCTGACTGAATTTTTTGTTTATCATCATTTTTCATATATTTTGTATCCATTGAAATTCTGTTGCTTGATGATTTTCGACCAATCTTGATTTTCCCACTTTCTTCATCAGAAGATTCTAACTGCTCCAAGGGATCACTCTTTCTTTCTTTTCTTTTTTTCTTCATACTTTTCCCGTTTGTTGAATTGGAATCCAACACTTTATTTTCACTGTCCCCAGAGTTTTCTGACTGAATTTTTTGTTTATCATCATTTTTCATATATTTTGTATCCATTGAAATTCTGTTGCTTGATGATTTTCGACCATTCTTGATTTTCCCACTTTCTTCATCAGAAGATTCTAACTGCTCCAAGGGATCACTCTTTCTTTCTTTTCTTTTTTTCTTCATACTTTTCCCGTTTGTTGAATTGGAATCCAACACTTTATTTTCACTGTCCCCAGAGTTTTCTGACTGAATTTTTTGTTTATCATCATTTTTCATATATTTTGTATCCATTGAAATTCTGTTGCTTGATGATTTTCGACCAATCTTGATTTTCCCACTTTCTTCATCAGAAGATTCTAACTGCTCCAAGGGATCACTCTTTCTTTCTTTTCTTTTTTTCTTCATACTTTTCCCGTTTGTTGAATTGGAATCCAACACTTTATTTTCACTGTCCCCAGAGTTTTCTGACTGAATTTTTTGTTTATCATCATTTTTCATATATTTTGTATCCATTGAAATTCTGTTGCTTGATGATTTTCGACCAATCTTGATTTTCCCACTTTCTTCATCAGAAGATTCTAACTGCTCCAAGGGATCACACTTTCTTTCTTTTCTTTTTTTCTTCATACTTTTCCCGTTTGTTGAATTGGAATCCAACACTTTATTTTCACTGTCCCCAGAGTTTTCTGACTGAATTTTTTGTTTATCATCATTTTTCATATATTTTGTATCCATTGAAATTCTGTTGCTTGATGATTTTCGACCATTCTTGATTTTCCCACTTTCTTCATCAGAAGATTCTAACTGCTCCAAGGGATCACACTTTCTTTCTTTTCTTTTTTTCTTCATACTTTTCCCGTTTGTTGAATTGGAATCCAACACTTTATTTTCACTGTCCCCAGAGTTTTCTGACTGAATTTTTTGTTTATCATCATTTTCATATATTTTGTATCCATTGAAATTCTGTTGCTTGATGATTTTCGACCAATCTTGATTTTCCCACTTTCTTCATCAGAAGATTCTGACTGCTCCAAGGGATCACTCTTTCTTTCTTTTCTTTTTTTCTTCATACTTTTCCCGTTTGTTGAATTGGAATCCAACACTTTATTTTCACTGTCCCCAGAGTTTTCTGACTGAATTTTTTGTTTATCATCATTTTTCATATATTTTGTATCCATTGAAATTCTGTTGCTTGATGATTTTCGACCAATCTTGATTTTCCCACTTTCTTCATCAGAAGATTCTAACTGCTCCAAGGGATCACTCTTTCTTTCTTTTCTTTTTTTCTTCATACTTTTCCCGTTTGTTGAATTGGAATCCAACACTTTATTTTCACTGTCCCCAGAGTTTTCTGACTGAATTTTTTGTTTATCATCATTTTTCATATATTTTGTATCCATTGAAATTCTGTTGCTTGATGATTTTCGACCATTCTTGATTTTCCCACTTTCTTCATCAGAAGATTCTAACTGCTCCAAGGGATCACTCTTTCTTTCTTTTCTTTTTTTCTTCATACTTTTCCCGTTTGTTGAATTGGAATCCAACACTTTATGTTCACTGTCCCCAGAGTTTTCTGACTGAATTTTTTGTTTATCATCATTTTTCATATATTTTGTATCCATTGAAATTCTGTTGCTTGATGATTTTCGACCAATCTTGATTTTCCCACTTTCTTTATCTGAAGATTCTAACTGCTCCAAGGGATCACTCTTTCTTTCTTTTCTTTTTTTCTTCATACTTTTCCCGTTTGTTGAATTGGAATCCAACACTTTATTTTCACTGTCCCCAGAGTTTTCTGACTGAATTTTTTGTTTATCATCATTTTTCATATATTTTGTATCCATTGAAATTCTGTTGCTTAATGATTTTCGACCAATCTTGATTTTCCCACTTTCTTCATCAGAAGATTCTAACTGCTCCAAGGGATCACACTTTCTTTCTTTTCTTTTTTTCTTCATACTTTTCCCGTTTGTTGAATTGGAATCCAACACTTTATTTTCACTGTCCCCAGAGTTTTCTGACTGAATTTTTTGTTTATCATCATTTTTCATATATTTTGTATCCATTGAAATTCTGTTGCTTGATGATTTTCGACCAATCTTGATTTTCCCACTTTCTTCATCAGAAGATTCTAACTGCTCCAAGGGATCACTCTTTCTTTCTTTTCTTTTTTTCTTCATACTTTTCCCGTTTGTTGAATTGGAATCCAACACTTTATTTTCACTGTCCCCAGAGTTTTCTGACTGAATTTTTTGTTTATCATCATTTTTCATATATTTTGTATCCATTGAAATTCTGTTGCTTGATGATTTTCGACCAATCTTGATTTTCCCACTTTCTTCATCAGAAGATTCTAACTGCTCCAAGGGATCACTCTTTCTTTCTTTTCTTTTTTTCTTCATACTTTTCCCGTTTGTTGAATTGGAATCCAACACTTTATTTTCACTGTCCCCAGAGTTTTCTGACTGAATTTTTTGTTTATCATCATTTTTCATATATTTTGTATCCATTGAAATTCTGTTGCTTGATGATTTTCGACCATTCTTGATTTTCCCACTTTCTTCATCAGAAGATTCTAACTGCTCCAAGGGATCACTCTTTCTTTCTTTTCTTTTTTTCTTCATACTTTTCCCATTTGTTGAATTGGAATCCAACACTTTATTTTCACTGTCCCCAGAGTTTTCTGACTGAATTTTTTGTTTATCATCATTTTTCATATATTTTGTATCCATTGAAATTCTGTTGCTTGATGATTTTCGACCAATCTTGATTTTCCCACTTTCTTCATCAGAAGATTCTAACTGCTCCAAGGGATCACTCTTTCTTTCTTTTCTTTTTTTCTTCATACTTTTCCCGTTTGTTGAATTGGAATCCAACACTTTATTTTCACTGTCCCCAGAGTTTTCTGACTGAATTTTTTGTTTATCATCATTTTTCATATATTTTGTATCCATTGAAATTCTGTTGCTTGATGATTTTCGACCAATCTTGATTTTCCCACTTTCTTCATCAGAAGATTTTAACTGCTCCAAGGGATCACTCATTCTTTCTTTTCTTTTTTTCTTCATACTTTTCCCGTTTGTTGAATTGGAATCCAACACTTTATTTTCACTGTCCCCAGAGTTTTCTGACTGAATTTTTTGTTTATCATCATTTTTCATATATTTTGTATCCATTGAAATTCTGTTGCTTGATGATTTTCGACCAATCTTGATTTTCCCACTTTCTTCATCAGAAGATTCTAACTGCTCCAAGGGATCACTCTTTCTTTCTTTTCTATTTTTCTTCATACTTTTCCCGTTTGTTGAATTGGAATCCAACACTTTATTTTCACTGTCCCCAGAGTTTTCTGACTGAATTTTTTGTTTATCATCATTTTTCATATATTTTGTATCCATTGAAATTCTGTTGCTTGATGATTTTCGACCAATCTTGATTTTCCCACTTTCTTCATTAGAAGATTTTAACTGCTCCAAGGGATCACTCTTTCTTTCTTTTCTTTTTTTCTTCATACTTTTCCCGTTTGTTGAATTGGAATCCAACACTTTATTTTCACTGTCCCCAGAGTTTTCTGACTGAATTTTTTGTTTATCATCATTTTTCATATATTTTGTATCCATTGAAATTCTGTTGCTTGATGATTTTCGACCAATCTTGATTTTCCCACTTTCTTCATCAGAAGATTCTAACTGCTCCAAGGGATCACTCTTTCTTTCTTTTCTTTTTTTTTTTTCATACTTTTCCCGTTTGTTGAATTGGAATCCAACACTTTATTTTCACTGTCCCCAGAGTTTTCTGACTGAATTTTTTGTTTATCATCATTTTTCATATATTTTGTATCCATTGAAATTCTGTTGCTTGATGATTTTCGACCAATCTTGATTTTCCCACTTTCTTCATCAGAAGATTCTAACTGCTCCAAGGGATCACTCTTTCTTTCTTTTCTTTTTTTCTTCATACTTTTCCCGTTTGTTGAATTGGAATCCAACACTTTATTTTCACTGTCCCCAGAGTTTTCTGACTGAATTTTTTGTTTATCATCATTTTTCATATATTTTGTATCCATTGAAATTCTGTTGCTTGATGATTTTCAACCAATCTTGATTTTCCCACTTTCTTCATCAGAAGATTCTAACTGCTCCAAGGGATCACTCTTTCTTTTAATTTTCATTGCCTGTTACATTAAAAGACTAAATAAATTAACACTTGGAAAAATGTAAACTACTTGTTCTGGCGAGACTTTTTCATAGGCTATTTCGGCTATATGTGATATATGTGTATCATATAATGTATCATATCATAGGCTATATCGGCTATGTATGTTTATCACTAATGTATATCATGGGCTATGTATGTGTATCAATAATGTATCATATCATAGGCTATGTATATCACATAATGTATCATATCATAGGCTATGTATGTGTATCAATAATGTATCATATCATAGGATATGTGTATCACATAATGTATCATATCATAGGCTATGTGTATCAATAATGTATCATATCATAGGCTATGTATATCACATAATGTATCATATCATAGGCTATGTATGTGTATCACTAATGTATCATATCATAGGATATGTGTATCACATAATGTATCACATCATATCATATCATAGGCTATCTATGTGTAAATAAATTGTGAATGGTATCCACATGAGATACAAGTGTATCACATAATCTTGACCTGAGGCAGATGAAGAAGCATTAACCTATGGTTCCAGACCTTTTTTGGGCCATGACAAACTATGTTTTTTTTTCCTCTGACCCAGTTTCAACATATTTACAAGTCTTTAAAACCTCCCAAATAATTCTTGGTAAACCTCAACAATGCTTCGGAACATAATTATGACCCTGATTTAGGTTGTGACCCAGGGGTTGTGACTCAGGGGTTGGGAACGACTGAGCTAAACCATGGCGCACACACTTGTCATAATCAAACTGTATCAAAATATCTGACTGCTTCATTGGCTTATGTGGTTAGAGCATTCACCTCGGATGAGGGAGGTCAGGGGTTCAAACCCACAGACAAGTCACACCAAAGACTTATAAACATGGTATTAACAGCTTTATTACCAAGTGCTCAGCATCAAGTGTTAGTGTTAGGACTGGTCAGACCATAGTCCTACAATGTAAGCCCCGACGCTGATATTTATGTTTGCTCGCGTCTGGGTCTTACTGCTTAAAGAGCAGCGCTGTGTAGTGTTTTTAAATATACTGAACAGAGAATAAGAGGTGAAATTTTCATGTTTATCACATACTTGGCAATAAGTATCAACATTTATCCACATATTTAAGAGTTATTGATATACTTACTTTGCTGTCTTGATTGTGATCGACTCTAACTCTGACACTAGGAAATGAACGCATTTTTCATGTTCCTTTGAAACACGTTTCAATGCCATGGTGGCTGAGGAATGCCGAAGTAAGTTTCAATAAAGCTGTTTTATTTTCACGAAACGAAATTATCAAATGGGTTTTAACAAACAGCAAGCAATATTTTGTTTCATTAAAAAAATATTTTCCGATTAGAACTTAACTTAAACATACTTCGGCATACATCGACAACTGTCGCATTTCAGCCAATTCAAATGTATGTCAACTGAACAAAAAATGCGTCCGTTTGCAAGTGTCAACTATTGATTCCATTTGGATAAAAACAGCGCAGTAAGTATAATTAATTAAACATATATTAGTGGAAGAGTGTCTATATAGGTTGCCAAGTATGTTCGATATTCCTGAAACTTTGATTTATTGTTCCGATGTCGACGACATCGGAACTAACTACACTATGGCGTCATTCGACTCGTAAGACGTACCACTAAAATCAAGATCAACATGTGATACGTCTTACGGGTAGGACTAGTCAGACCAGTGTCAGGATAATGTGACTATGTGAGACATGATGCTACAAGTCTGGACATGTTAGTGCTAGACAGCCATTGCAGACATCATAGCAATGTGACTGAAAAGCACACACATTAAAATATCTCCAGTGGTTCAAACGTTATTCTACTAATATAGTTTCATTTTCTCTTGCTGCAACCAGCAGTTCAAAAGAAATCCTTTGGACAAGCATACAAGACACAGAATTACATTTTCCAATGTTGCGATCTTGACCTTTGGGTTACAACTCCTGGTTATGGTTACACAATATATATATATATATATATATATATATATATATATATATATATATATATATATATATATATATATATATATATATATATATATATATACACACATACATACAATATTAATAATAATAAATATTTGTATATTGCCTAATCTTTTAGAAGCTCTAAGCGGTTTACAACATCTATAATATGGCTACAAAAAAAACCTCCATGAAATTAGAAAATATGAAATATGCTGAAAATATTTAAGGCAGGAAACATTATTAGGTCTTTAAGTTTGTTCTTTCAGTCGAAAAGCACTCTTGAAAGAGATCACTGTGTTTTTGTGTTTATTTCAATGGTCATTATAAACTTCTGCATGTAATGTTATTCTTTCCAGGATTGTGTCAAAGTCTCTGAAAAGATATTGTATACCAGCTCTGTTCAAATACATATATACAGTAATATACATTAAGATGAAATATGAAAGATGCACATGGAAATGCTACTGGATTTATTTCCGATGTTTTATTAAACAATTATACAAATTCTCACCACAGCAGTTTGCTCAGCAAAATTTCATATTACTATAGGTCATTTTCCTTCAAAATATTTTCCTGTTAATATACAATTACCACTCTTGCAAGGTCGATTCAGATGTTACTATCAGATCAACTGCCACTGTATCCTGCATGATTTTTGTTGTTGTTGTCGTCCGCATTAGTCTGACGTTCTATCAATAAAGTATGGCGAAATCTCTGAAAACATGAAATCACCGTATCGGTTTTATAAATATAAAACCGAAGAGGTGATTTAATGTAATCAGAGATTTCACTGTACTTATTGATAAAACGTCAAACTGCTGTGGTTTTGTCTTGAGTAAGTTTAGACAATAAATTATTGTACAGATCACATTATATATTTTTTAATGCAGAACATCGTTATATGCAGTAGCGTGCAGAAGAAGAAAAAAACCCTACTTTAATGGTATCTACAAGTGTAAGAGACATTATGGAAATTTGCCTTTACCAATCACTGCTAACCGCTCCAGTGGCCTAGTGGTTAGAGCGTTCGCCGTGGAAGCGGGAGGTCGTGGGTTAGATCCCCGGCTGAGTCATACCAAAGACTTACAAAAATGGTACTAACAGCTGCCTCGCTTGACGCTCAGCACTAAGAGGTTAGTGTTAGGACTGGTCGGCCTGGTGTCAGGATAATGTGACTGGGTGGGACATCATGCTACATGTCTGCAGCATGATGCCTCAGTGCTAGACATCACTATAAACTGCCTCACAGCAGACATCGTAGCGATATGACTGAAAAAATTTTAAAGCTACGTTAAAAATCCTAATCAAACAAACAAACCAATCACTGCTTGATTTGTAACTCATATTTAAACGCAAACCTTAAATATCAGCGCCAATGTCAACAATGTGGAAAACTATAGAGGACACTCGAATGGCGTGTCTCCCCCTAACATCTATTTCCAATCACAGATACTAAATCCAAACCGGAAAATCGTCTTAACCTGTATTTATATTTGTAGCGTTCTCTCTCCAAGTATGCACAAGCTGGGGAGAGTAGGTGCGTTAGGTTACCCACATGTTGAAAAAGGGGGGGGGGGGGACAGATTTGTACCAAACTACGGTCTGGTTGAGGCTATAAAAATCACTGACTTTTTAAATGCTATATAGAGGATCGATTTAATATTGAATTTACGAAAAGAGTTTAAAAATTTCCAGCTTTTGCGAGCAAAAGTTGAACATTATTACAGAGATCTCGGAAACGCTTAATTACGCATATTTGGACGCAAACTTTTGGTCCGGGATGCAGAAAATCGCCCATGCACGAGTCCTCCGTACGCACGTTTTTTTTTTTTTTTTTTTTTTTTTTTTCTTCTTTTGCAAACAGGAAAGTTTTGCGACACAATAAATATGTTCTAATCACTGTGTAAAATGAGACAATGCTTTTATTTGAGGTGTTTTTTGCTGACTTTTTTTGAGCAAAGGTAGTCGGCTTACTTTGATGATGGTTCGTTTGTTATTGAAGGTGTGATGGCGCCGCTAAAGGCTCCAGTTCAAACAAATACCTGTTATTGCTGCGGCAACTTCAGATAATTGTAGAACATTGAAACAGATTTGTATTTTCTCAAATTTCCTAAAATTTCATTACATTTGTCTTTTTGTTCTTTAGATTCATCAACATTTTCTAAAATTCTTTTACATTCTTCTTCTAAAATTTTGAAATTTTGACTTTGAATCCTTGAATATTTTTGACAAATTTGTTTAAATTTTTCTTTTAAATTATCCCAGGATTTTGTATTTTCAAAATAAAAGGATTCAATCTCTGTTATAATTTCATATTGTAATTCTTTAAAGTCCAGTATACTTGAGTTTAGTTTCCAATGCTCTTTTCCCCACTTCTTGAAAGACTGAATTTTATATTCTAAATAAATAGTATTGTGATCTGCTAGCATATAATCTAGAATTTCGCATTTAATAATATTTTCTTTGTTTCTTTGTGTAACATAAAAATGATCTATCCTTGATTTGAAGGATGCATTTTTAAGAGCAAATGTGAATTTAACTTCTTCTTTGTGTAAAAATCTATAGGCATCAATAATATAGTTATTTGTAATAAATGTATTAAGTATTAAAAAATATTGTTATTTGTAATAAATGTATTAAGTATTAAATAATATTGTTATTTGTAATAAATGTATTAAGTATTAAATCTTGTTATTTGTAATAAATCTATTAAGTATTAAATAATATAGTTATTTGTAATAATCTATTAAGTATTAAATAATATTGTTATTTGTAATAAATGTATTAAGTATTAAATAATATTGTCATTTGTAATAAATGTATTAAGTATTAAATAATATTGTTATTTGTAATAATCTATTAAGTATTAAATAATATAGTTATTTGTAATAATCTATTAAGTATTAAATAATATTGTTATTTGTAATAAATGTATTAAGTATTAAATAATATTGTTATTTGTAATAAATGTATTAAGTATTAAATAATATTGTTATTTGTAATAAATGTATTAAGTATTAAATAATATTGTTATTTATAATAAATGTATTAAGTATTAAATCTTGTCGTTTTCTAATTGTCAAAGATGATCGATCAATTTTGTTATTACATATATTAAAGTCACCAAAAATCACCAAATCTTCTTGAGCATACACTGATAAATAACAGTCCAATTTTTGAAAGAAATCATTTTTATATTGTTCTTTAGAAGGAGCTTAAACATTTATCAAATGTGTATTATCTGTTTGTATATGAATCACTCTACCTTCCTAATTTTTCGGAGTTTGATTAATTTCCAATTTTTTTGGATCATTTTGTTTATTATTATGAATCCCACTCCTGAACAAGTATCAGAGGGGTTATATTGTATCAAAAATAGAGTGTCTAATGAATCTTCAATGTAGTTAATAGTCTTTGTATTAATATTATGTAACTCTTGTAAGGCTACTTTATCAAAGTCAGTTATTGCGGTTATAAGGTTTTTAGCTTTTTCAATAGATAAGCCTCTCACATTGATGGAGGCAAGTTTCAAAATTTTTGATTCAGCCATGTATGCTCAAGATTAAATGTGACATTTGTAATTCAATACATGTGTTTTTCCTTTTGTGTATGGTATTTAGTGTTGAGAATTGGGGTCTGTCTGTAATGAGATGACAGATTGTGTCTGTAATGAGATTACAGATTGCGATTCTGATTCTTGTGTGAAAAGAGGTTGGAGGGATTTACAGCTCTTTAATGGAGGGGCAGATCTTTTGGCTTCACGAAGTTTTTGGTGTGTCCATTTTGGCGTCTTTTTTCTTTCTAATTGTTGGAGAAATCGATGCTGCTGATTTCCTTTTAGGTTTTTTTTTTTAATTTTGCCATAGCCTCCTTCCACTTCATTTCTATTTTGTCTTTTTCATTTTGTTTCTTATCTTTTTCTTTACATTTTGTTGATTCATTTTTGTTTTCTTCTTCCCACATATCTTCATTTGTTTCAGTATTATCTTCATTCTGTTGTTTGTCCATTTTACACGTTTTTATCTGTGTCAATATTTTCTTCTTTCTGTCTTTCCTTTTTGTTCTCTTCAGTCATTTCCCACATCTTTTCATTTGTTTCAGTGTAGTCTTCTTCTTTTTCTATCCTTTTGCCTTTCATTGCTTTTGGTTCTTCTTCCACAAATTCCATTGTGAAACTTTCTATTATCAACGATTCATCCCCTTCCTCTTCTTCCTGTGTTGGAAAACTGTCAATGTCTTCTTTGTTGCTATCAACTTGTGTTTGTGTTTGGAGTTGTAGAATTTCTTCATTATTTCTTTCTTCTGAGTCTTCTTTTTCCTGTCTCATTTCTTCTATTCTTTCTTCTTCTTTCTCTTTTTCTGATGTTCTTATATCATCAATTTTTCCTTGATTTACTCCATCAGTTTGTTTTCTAGATCTTTTTATTCCTGTCTTGAATCTTGAAATGTTTTTCTTTTTCTTCCTTTGTGTCTCCCATTCACTTGGAATCTGTGTGTCATAAATGATGTCATCATCTGATAATCTTAAAGTGCCACAACAGTGTATCAACATTTATTCAGTTCATTTCATGGTGAACGAGATTATATATTCAAAATACGAATGTAAAAAATCCGAGTGAAATATTTTCAGTAATAACAGCATAGGAGCCTACATAATATCGCGTTTGCACCTGTCTACGAAAATAACCGAGTGCAAATGCCGACCACTTCCGGTATTCAGTGAAACCAAAGCGCTACGTCACATTTTGAACACTTTTTGTAAACAAAGCCCAAGGTGGTATCATCATATTATGGAAAACTCTTTAGAAATTCTACACGAAAGCAGCGATTCTGAGGGAAGTGAGTTATCACTGTCTTGCGGGTCTTCGCCATTCGAAGATGGAGAGGTAATAAGCACGGAAGATTCTGATAATGGTGTAAAAGCGGCTGCCGGCATCCAGATTAATCCGTACCAGTTTGAACCCTATATTTCCAATACCGACGAATCCGAAGTTGCAGATGAAGATGACGAAGAGGAAAGACAAGATTGATAGACAATTCGTGGTAATTGTTTTCTGAATATGTATACAGCCAAAGTTATGATAAATTTATTTATCCCACGATATTTATAGTACTGTTCAACACGTTGATAAATAAAAGGTACATCAGATCAATTGCAAGCTTCGAAAACCTGTGAACAAATTGATACGAGTTAGAAGTACTTAAGATTCCTAGGTCAGGAGGTCCTCTTTGTACGACTGTTGAAATAGGCAGGATATTACCCTCATGACATTAAAATTGAATTCATATTCTGTATACTGTATTATAAGTTAAAATGTCGAATTTCTCATATGTATGCTAATAGTTGATTTTTTAAATGAAATATGAAATAAACTCTTTTTTCCCCTGTGGTAAGCATCTACTTGCAACTTCTATTTTCTTTGATATCTAAATGTTTTACCTGTTCCTGACTTTAGTCAGCTTGACGAGTTCATAAATATGAGATTACATTTGGCAAGCAAAGCACTATCCAATAATGAAGACAACTCTATTTTAGGTGTAATTGTGGACACTGCTTGGTAATGACCACAGCAAGGGAATGTGTATGTTGTTGTGAAGTAGAGAATCAGAATGTCACAAGTGTCCGCAATGAATACCAGGGGATACAATGTATTACACACCATCCACGGTTTAGTCCAGTTTGCCTTGACATCCACGTTTTAAAAGTTGCTTACTACCAGTATAGACAACAATTTGGAGAACGTTCAGAACAAGGAAATGAGTAAGTATGAAGTCGGAGAAATTTTTAATGTTCTTGTGTTTCCATAACTTTTGTTTTTAGGATCTATGCATGACAATATAGTATTTGGAGTTACAGCAAATAAATAAACCATTTTTTCCAGTCAATTTATGACACCTTCATGACTTTAAACGCTGTTTTGGAGGCCTACACTATCTAACCTTTATACCACAGTTATACTGATAAATCATGCCAAAAACAACACATATACATGTACAAATGTCTTATTTCATTTATTTGTCAGAAAATAAAATGGTTATATATATATATATATATATATATATATATATATATATATATATATATATATATATATATATATATATATATATATATATATATATATACATACATGCACAGTTTATATTGGAATCATTTAACTTTATTGATATACAAAATAAAGATAAATCACACTGGGCCACACTAATACTAATCTACTAAAAACTTTTGATTTCCTAATTTGAACTAATGCATAAAGCATGTTTTATTTCAACTTAATTTTCAAATTATTATTTCAGAAGACATCGGTATACAGCATATAGACAATTTGCTCGGTGGTGTTGGCACTTCTTGGGCAAGGAAGTGAGGGTCGTCATTCCAGCATGTGTTGTTCAGAGGATCCGCACCGCCTTTCCTGATCAGAACCTGCACTACACTGGCTTTCATGAGGCTGACAGCAATTAAACCTGCTGAGAAACTTTTGGGTGGCAATATCCTTGTCAGGCCTCTCATACATACTACATAATGGTGGTGGTACATCTACCAGAAGTTTCACTCCTTCCTCATTCATGTGAGACACCTGTCCAATTGTGAATGCTGTGTCCATTAGACATTCAACATAATCTGTAAAGTAAATTTAATATGCATTGTATTATACAAGCCAAAAAATGCAGCCTTTTTGTTGAAGTTAATATTTGAATTAAAAATATTTGTCTTTACAATTGTTTGCATATTTGTATTATTTTACCACAGGGCAAAATCATGATCTTTAAAATTAAAGGAGTGTCAGCATAACAAATATTTTTCCTTTACTGTTTGAATTTTAAATATAGGTACTTTCACTTGGTCATGTATTCTTTTCTTTTTATTAATTACTAATGTGTATTCTTACCATATGTTGAATCGACAAGGATTTTCCTGATAGTGTATTCGCCTTTCTTGTACTTTGGATACACTATCTTATATCTCTTATGTTTTGCTTGATAATTAAGTTTTGGAGACCAAGCGTACAGCTCTACTATACTCCTTTCTTTCTCCGGTTTTTCCTAACAATTATAACTTCGATAAACATTTATCTTGTTCACAAAATGTTCCAAATTTTATTACAAAACATTATATAAGAATTGTCAAAATATATGTTACAAATAAATACTTGTCAGTTGTATTTTAAAATTGGGCCGAATTGTCTTTGGTTGGGCGAATTGTCTTTCGAGTTGGGCCGAATTGTCTTTAAAGTTGGGCCGAATTGTCTAATTTTCCGTAAACGTTGGGACGAATTGTCTTTGGTCCGAGTTGTCCCTAAGCCTATAGTAAGTCATTATTTTCAAATTTTCCATTTTTACTTTTTATTTTAGTTATGATTTGCTCTCTTTCATTCTTAAATATATCACACTGTAATATTAAATGGAATTTACTATCTTGAAAGTGTTTACATAAAATATATTTTGGAATTTTAGGAATAAGTTTTCTTTTGAATGCTACTTCACCTGTCCACCAAATATCATGTAGGTAGTTAAATATTGAATTAAATTTATAAAACAGTTTTATTTGCGACCAATTTCTCCAAATTATTTGCCAATTCAAATTAGGTATTTTGATTTCACTGTTGTGTTTAGGTAAGATAAGCTGTTTGAGTATCTCATATATTTCTGAACTTTTTGAAGATTTCCATATCAACTCAGAAAATTTATATTTTTTTTTAAAGTCGTTATTTGTCTACGTAAATGTGTTGGGGGATTTAAAGTTTTCAAAATTTTGTTATTATGATAAATCTTTTTGTTATGTGGTAGAGACAAACCAAACCAATAAACATATACTCCTTGCCATGGATATTGTGGTGGATAATCAAGCAAAGTTAATCGATATAAGTAATTTACCGACCGACATGTATAGCCTGTCTTGGGTTGAAAAATGAAGTTAAACCTTATAACAACAACAACTACCCACTTTTATCCCTTAATTCGATCGATAGTTCAATGTATCCTTTGACTTGCATCTGTCATTTTAATGGTATCTGTAAGTGTTGGGGCCACCGCTAGCAAAACACAAAATCTGTTTTTTTTTGGGTGCTCTTCCTTTCATATAAAAAAAGCCCCTACCCTCTGGATTTCAGAATGAGGACTATAATGGCGATGAATGTGAACGCAACTGTCCATGTCTAAGTACAGGACTTGATCTCCTAAAAGTGATTAGGCTTCTTAAAAGTGAGTATTGGCTGTCACGAATGCAGCAAGGTTTTTATTTCCAAAGGTGTCGGGAGGTGCAAACTCTGGCTCTTCTTCGCATTTGACTGAGGTCAAATCTTCACAAACGACTTCCACGTGTTTCGTCGTTTTTCTTTATCGTCCACCAGTTCAAAGTAGCAACTCGGTTCTCCCAATTACTCCGTCTTGGGTGCGATCGAACGTTGTGCCAGTTTTCTCCACAAACAATTGGGCATGACTTTGACAAATGATCGTCTTCCTTCGTTTTTTCCACTTGGTCTGACGTGATGCTTTTTTTTTATGGAACGGTTCTGTTGTTTAAATGCATCATGGTCTTCTGGAGTCTGACACCAGGAGATATAACCACTGGCTTATTGTTTTATTTTGAGAAATATGTCTATTTGGTATATGTCTGTATAAGGAAGATTGCAAACTTCGTTGACTTTAACAATTGGTATCCAAGATCCAGAGCACGAAACAGACGATGACCCACCATACTGTCGAAGCGTGTTCTTCCTCGATGTGTTTACAAGGATAGTCTTGGATACAGGTTTCGGCACACTATGACAGTTTTCCTTGTTAATCATGTAGTAAGACGGGATAGTAGACCTGGTGTTTGGATGACTATTTCACAGACGGAAATTACATTCACGCGTATTATCTTCAAGAACATTTCGATACCATTCTCAGTATCACCAGATTTCACGGATATAATTATTATTGTGATAAATGTGATCAATTATTGCAATCGAGAGAAACATTCATCGCGGTGAGTGATTCCGGAGTTGTTTAGCTTCCAAACTACACATTCCCGAAGAAAAAGAACGAATGCGTCTTTTCTCTTCTTGCAATCGAACTCTTGTCATTCCTACGTGTTACTTAGTCTCTTGTCACAAGTTCAAGAACATAAACATTACACGTTTGTTCAGGTCAGACACTACGCCAATTATTGTATACGTCTGTCAAATCGAGTCCTCGCACCAGAGCTCCATGAATCACTTAAGGGTAAACTTTAAAAGTATAGCATTGAGCCAAGAAGTCTTGAAGTTTTTGCATTTCGCGGTCGCTTTCAATATGTTTGCCTGTTGTAACAAGAGTTCAGCTTCTCGTCGTTGTTTGGTTCTGTACGATTGTCGAATGCTTTTTCATGCTATTTTCTAATATGTGGTTTCGTTATGGCCAGCATTGGTTCGCCACACAATGATGTTACGGGCTACATAAGCTGGTCATGGGAACGAATCTGCCCACATGAGTATATGAGCATACATAAGCTGCCATTGTGCAGCTATTGCTTACCGAACTTTAACACAAGCTAGTTCGAAAAATTGAATTCCTCATACACCACTTGTAGCACCATGAGTCATAAGTCGTCGTTCTGCACAGTACTTTCCAGTTCTGACTTGGGATCTCCAGTACTTCCATCTTTGCCAAATCAAATCTTCCGAAAATGTCAATCACAAAGAACAAACTTTGTATTCACACAATCAAGTTTCAAACCATACGATCCGGACGAGAATCATTCTGCAATATGCTAGTGTACGCCAATTCTGACACTATCCTTGCTAGTAAGATGCCAATTCTGACACTATCCTTGCTAGTAAGATGCCAATTCTGACACTATCCTTGCTAGTAAGATGCCAATTCTGACACTATCCTTGCTAGTAAGATGCCAATTCTGACACTATCCTTGCTAGTAAGATGTGGCTCAACCCAATAATGTTTTAACGATAAGTAATTTCGGAAAGCTGCAAGTTAGTTGCCCGGAAATACAGCTCTCATGGAGGAGAAACGCTCATCACCAATTATGACCTAGATGTCTCGGAGACCGATACAGACACAACAACTTAAGCTAGTTGCTGCATCGGTTAGCCTGCCAAGGACATAAGAAAACCGTAAACCGTCCCACCAACAACAATGTCGAGTACAGCCAGGATATGTTCAGAGCAATAGGTGACCTACATACGAGGTTTAAAGACTACATCATATGGTTCGACGATAAGGCAAACATACACTGGGCTATTGACGCCATTAAGAGCCATGCCTACTCTATACACAGCAGCCCATCATTCATTAATATAATCAACAAATAAAGCTGCGTACAAACATTTGTCTTTACGATAAGGCTATAAAACAAACTCTACATCATTTTCATAAAAGGATCTTCATTTGTAAATAAATATGTCCCATTCCTAGGCCTCAGTGACCTTGTTGACACCAGCGTATTACCTTCTAGGCGCAAACAACGACGACTTATTTATCTTTGGAAAAAGACAGACACTCAATCTATGGCATAACACATTTAATGCAGATAATAAACCATCAGCACCTTTGTACCATCTAAACATATTTACGCGTTTTAATCAATCATGATGTAACCGCTCTGTACGACACTAGACTAAAAGTAAAAGATGCTTCAAGAAAGAACTCTCTACCAAACTGCAAACAGACGGAGATTTACACGCGCATTTTAATGGTATCGGACTGAACAATAATCAGCTGATAGACGCAATGTTGCTGGACTTCAGCCAAGCGTTCGAGAAAGTTCCGCATCAACGTTCTACAATCAAACTCCAACACTATGGTTAAGAGACCGAAAGCTATGGTTAAGAGACCGAAAGCTATGGGTAAGAGACCGAAAGCTATTGGTAAGAGACCGAAAGCTATAGGTAAGAGACCGAAGGCTATGGGTAAGAGACCGGAAGCATGGATACAGAGAATCCTAACATTTAGAAACTATCAGTTCGTGATTGACAGGTTTGTATTATCACCCTCCCCAGTGACTTTAGGGTGTTCCACGGAACAATGCTAGGTCCTCTTATATATATATATATATATATATATATATATATATATATATATATATATATATATATATATCAACGACCTGGCATCAATTATTTCCTCTACAGTTAGACTCGTCGCCCACGAGTGGCCACTATATACAGTGAATAATTACCAACACGCTGCAGGGCTACAACAAGAACACATCAAGAAATTATAGGAGTGGGATATAAAATGGTAAATTAATTTCATCCCGTCAAAGTGCAAATACATACGCCTAAATCAGCGAGTCATTAACACATCATGTTATATCTACGAGAAAATATCGAACGAGAACTAAGTACCTTGGTGTAAATTTGAAAATACAAATTATTCTGGAACTCCCACATAGATTCGGTAACCAAAAATAGGCAATCAGAAGACAATCTTTGTTTGCAAGGAAACCTGTCATCCTGCCCAAACCACATCAATGCTTGCGGCTACAATATGAGATTCGCACTCCAAAAACAATGAAGCCAAACTAGAAAGAGCTCAGAAGCGTGCAGCAAGACGTTGTCATTAACAACAGCGTACTTGATCCCCGCAAAAGCATCTACCAGATGTCATATCAACATAGATCGAGTACCATACTGTACAGAGAACGCATATAGAAGTTCCTTCTTCCCCACAGGCATCAGCCTTCTGAACCGTTTGCCAGCGACAGCCATTACATTGACTTCCTTTAAAATAAGAATCGAAGATGTAAGCCCAATATCTTAGCATGTACACCGTGTGTTACTTTTACCTGTTTTTAACGTACAGGGAGCCATTCTTCATTCGTGTACATAGTTCACCACAGTTATACTATGCCTGCAGACGAACCAAGACTTTAAATGGAGGATGAAGATCAACATGAATTGTTAATCTGGACAATGCTGCGTTTGGTGTTGCACAATTCGTCCACCAATAACACTTTGGTTGGACCGGTCCCTTTAATTGGAGAAATGTAGGTCATGAAAAGTGTCGTTTTTATGTATGTCATCTTCATTTTTGGATTGTTGCTCCTCCCCCTCCCTTTCTTGTGTATATGTGTCTATTTTGTGTGTAACATAGGATTTCCTATACATACAATCAGTGTCACCTATTTCGGTCAATTACATCAATGTTACCATGTCTCCCTTAATTTAATCAGCCACTTTTGCTATTTACCAACCCACCAGAAAAGTGTTATTAAATAACCATTAATGTGTACATGGCTAATTAAAGAAATAAGTGTCAGTTCTTTCTCGTCGACACACCGTAGAATCCAATGTAGAAAAGTACTTGGATATATGCATTCATACATTTCATACGCACCGAAATTAAGCATGTTGCGCTATACTTAGCTTAGCAATCACGACTAGTGACAATCTGTGACATCCAATATAAATCAGAAGGTAATTAATTAATCAGGCAACTGTTTGTATATCGTACCTGATCAGTCTTCAAGTTTGTTAAAATTTGTAGTTTTCTAATTTGAATGACACTCTTACTTTGGATCTAATGCCTTTTCAAACACGAACAAAAACGCATACCACAACCATATATATATACGGTGTGGATGTCCTCATGAGACTGAATTGCAGTGGTGTCGCTTTCCATTTGATGGCTGCAGGCTCTTTACAAAACTGTCATTCAAGAAGCCCGACTCTACGTACGACGTGTGGAAGTGTTACCTAAAATGGGAAACGTCATCAGTCACACTTTGAGCAAAACCACGGCCAATTATCCGATACGACAATTGAAAACGTTTACCATTCCCGCTGGACAGCGATCCATGATCAAAGATCATCTTTTCCATTGAATGTTACCCAAACGTTTAATCGTTGGCATCGTCAAGAATGCAGCCTTCAACGCAGCTAAAAACAAAAATGAAAATCCTTTCCAGTTTCAGCACTACAAGGTTTCCAACATCGAAGCCAGTCTCGATGATAACGCTTTGTGTACCAGACCTTTCAACCTAACTTGATGATCCAAAGAATTACTCGAGAACATACCTGTCTCTGTACGAATCCACAGGACAGTTAGGGACCAACACCAGTCACAACATTACGTACAGAGATTGTGCAGGAGGCTATGTTTTGTGGGCGTTTGATTTCATTTCACACCTAGCAGCAACAAGGACATTTACACCCTTTACAATCCGGCCAGATTCGTGTGGAAATTCAGTTTCCAGAAGCTCATGGCACATGCAAAATACGGTGCACGTCAACTTGTATGCCGAATTCGACAATACCATAGAAATCATCAGTTTGAGAGAAGTCATTCTAGATTATTAGATCCATTGGAAGACACTTATTCCTCCTTGAATAGTGGAGAATCTACGGAAATGGAATGGGAGGATTGAGACAAACACGAAGAGGCTGTGGTAATGAAGTCCAGATAGCCAGAACATGAATAATATTTAGTCCCCTGTTGTTTTTCCCCCAAATACTAGGCGGATAATATTACGGAATTGATCAAGAATGATTGATATGGATGTCAAAACAATCATCCCAGTCATATTCAACACAAGTAATGTTTTTGTATGCGTGCACGTACGTTTGTGTTGATGGTAGTGCATGTGTGTGGTTTTTCTTGTCCTTCCCGTGTGTGAATAGTATATTTGTGGTTTAATTTATCTCCTTCCCGTTGATGGATGGTAAATATTGTGGTTTTTGATTGTATATTGTGGTTTGTTTTCCCTTCCTTTTGTGTGGATAGTAGATATTGTGATTTTGTAAAGTATATCATAGTTTTTATCTTTCCTTCTGCTTGGATAGTATATAATATGTGAAGTGAGTGTAATGGATGTTTTCCTTCACATCCGTGCCTAACATTCATAAACTCAAGCTTCCGTCATTCGCGCCATTCCACGGAATAACAAAAAGATACCAATATATTTGTTTAATGAACTGAGACAGTTGGTACTGGATAATGTTTATAGCCTGTTTGGTTGAAAGACTAGAAATGAATGGAGGTATCCAGTAACGAAAAACTTTGTAAAAAGTTAATTGACCAAACTGAAAGTAGCCAGGATCTTGTAGAAAGTATGCTACTGAAAGAAGTGGAGAAGCTGAGACGTTTTATCCAGCCTCAATATGTGAGAGTGGAAACCTTGAAGAAAGCACTTGAAAATGTCATCCAAGGCAGGTGCTTTCTAGAAAAACATATTGTATTGGACAGAGTGGTCCTTTGTGAAACGGAGAGTAGACCAACTAAAGAAAACCGAAGACAAGATGAAAAAAGTGTTGGAAGAAGTCACGAAGATAAAAGCTACCTGGACTAAAGAGAAATAACAAAGACAACGAAAAGAAGAAAGAGGAATTTGACAAACTAAATAACAACTGGATGAAGGTGCAAGAAATATACATAGCAATGGGACATCTTGAGTGGATACCAGTGGATGAAACGAACATGAAGAGGAAAGGAATTATTGGAAACGTCTCTGTCTTTGTCCCAATCTAAGGTCCAAACTGAAGTCAACCCGGTGCACAACTGTTCCTACAATTATTGCAACATTGTTATCAATTTCTAGTACCGTGACGTCACCTCACCTCTTACATTCCTATTGTCCCATTACAACAACTCCACTTTCCCTTGTTGCTATACAAACCCAATATTTCCCATGTTAGTTTCCAATTGACCCTATACAGCCAAAGATTAATTTTTAAAACTTTGACCCTATACAGCCTTGGGCAGGGGGGGTGTGGGTGGTCTGTGATGTATTTTCCCATAGACCCCCACAATACTACTATCATGGCTGTTTGTCAATTGTATTGTACGTAAGACCCAATGTATCTTGGTTAATTATCATGCAACACAATAATTGTACAGCACTTGTAAAAGTGACCTATTTCTGTATTTATGTTTGGCTACATTTGTACAAACATGTGCACAAGTCTTGTGTAATGCTACTTGGGTTATTTCTTCTGAAATTCTCAACATCTCAGACAATTGATTCAGCTGGAGAGAAAACTTTTTTAAGGTTGTGAACAAGTGGTCTCTTGATTCCATCATTTTTCTATTTATGACAGTGTTGTGTGGAAACGTGTGTGTGTGTGTGTGTGTGTGTGTGTGAGAGAGAGAGAGAGAGAGAGAGAGAGAGAGAGAGAGAGAGAGAGAGAGAGAGAGAGAGAGAGAGAGAGAGAAGCAAAAGACAACCATGTTTGGGTTAAACATATGCAAGTGCACATAAGTTTCAGAAAGTATGTTATTAGTGAAAACAAACAGCAGCATTCAATTATTTTTAAATGCATTTATCATAATACAAAATAAAATAAATCATATTTCTTATATTCTCTTTTCATATCTCATAAGAACTGATTCTTCTAAAAGTATGTACATCTTGTTCCACTGACTATTAGCACACAAGAAACGGAAGACAACAACTGCCTCTAAGACACTAGCAATGAATCTCTTGGAACTAATGTAGGTGCCACAAAATATATTTGCTGAGTTTTCTTTTATTTATTATTTATTTATTTATTTATTTATTTTAAGTTCTCAGGGTATAATTTTATTCATGTACACAAAATTAGATATCTGACTGAATCTCACCATCCTATGTCTTTGTAATTTGGATCTCTCTTGACCTTTCTTTATCAGTTTTCAATCATCCTATGTCTTTGTAATTTGGATCACTTTTGACCTTTCTTTATCAGTTTTCAATCATCCTATGTCTTTGTAATTTGGATCTCTTTTGACCTTTCTTTATCAGTTTTCAATCATCCTATGTCTTTGTAATTTGGATCTCTTTTGACCTTTCTTTATCAGTTTTCAATCATCCTATGTCTTTGTAATTTGGATCTCTTTTGACCTTTCTTCATCAGTTTTCAAATCTATGCTAAATGAAATAATCCATTTAAGAGTTTTGAAAAATAAGAGTCACCCAGAAAAAAGACAAATGTATCAGTTAGCGTCATGGTTTCCACAAAAACATAACAAACTTACTGAAAGAGGAATACCTCCAATTTTACTTTATGCTATGCATACAAGATACCGATATAGCAGCTTTTTTGGCTGTCTGCTATTGTAGTTGACTTTAGTGAGAAAGCAAAAGCGTTATATCCATACCCCCCGCAAGTATTATGCACGTACACGAGGTAGGATGGTGAGAATGTGAGTGTCTACATCATATGACTAACTAAAAAGACAGTTTTAGATGACTTTAAAAATGGTTGAATAATCTGAAAACTTTGACTAGACTAGCAATTAAGTGGACCTTACATTGCATACCTCTCTACAGCTTCATAATGTAACTAGATGGAAAGACAGGCAGTCAAACATACAGATGGATAAATAATCTGAAAATGGGTGAAAAATAATACAAAACATTGAACGATGGAACTGAATACTTCTAAAAAATCTCAATATAACTATAAAGCAAAAAATGACATGAACCAAGTCACAAACTTAATAAAAGGTGTTACTGTCTTATTATTTTGATTCAACTTGAACAAGAAGAAAGAAAAAATAAACAAGATATACAAATTTTTAACTCTAAAATAACTTTAGTTTTATCATTGTGATCGGAGAGGATCCATTGAAAGTAAATGCAACAAGTGAATAATAGTTTCAATCAATATTGGAAACAAAAATGTGCAGTCCTGACTTCTTTCAGTTGGATGCTTGTACAGTCAATATGTCAAGATGAAAAACATGCTTAAATAGTTAAATCAGACAATTAAAAGCAATTTTTCTCAACCCATTCTGGTATTTAAACTGTTTGATTTAGTTTCGTGAAAACCACTACAAAGTGTACACAGGGAAAATGAAGTCGACTGAAATGTAAGACTGGAGTAAAATGGAAGATACAAGTCATGTATCAAGTTTTTCATTACAGTTTAGATTTTCAATGATATACTAATGCCCTAAGAAATACAATAATATGTTTAAATATAAATAATCTAAATACATTAGGATTGCTGGGTCTAACATTGTTTCCTCCAAAAATATAAAGAGAAAGAAATAGATGTGATTTTTTCCTAATCATATTTTTTTAAAACACCTTATTTCAAAAGGAAGAATGGCGCATGCCTTAGAAAAGTCCAATACTAAAACTGCTTAATAAAAAATGACACATTTCTAAAAAGCGGTGTAAGACATTATAAAACTGCAGTCAGTTTGATATGAAAACTATAACCCTAACTAAATTTGAATTTGAGTTACAAAGTATGGTTCAATAAAATTAACTGACTATAATCATTTAAAATCTAAGCTAAACAGATGCATAAAAATAGACTTGTCAAATTTTATTTGTCTGTGCTAAATGGTTCTCCTCATCTAAAAGAATATATAGAATGGATGCACAGATGCGTGGACAGACTGGACCAAATTAAGATGCCCCCATTTCAAGCAATGGAGAAATTTTTAAAACTATATATCTTTGTACACCTTGTACACCTAGGAGATCTTTTCCCAAGCAATGACAGTGAGAAATAAACAAATTTTTCTCTTGATGTCTATACTGTACAACGACAGTGAGAAATAAACAAATTTTCCTCTTGATGTCTATACTGTACAACTAAAGTAAACATGAAAAATCTAAAGGAATTACAGACATAAGAGAAAAACTTCTACAAATGTGTTTGTTATACAAAACTAATTTTAATACTGTGATTCAACTTCAATCACTGAAATCCACCCCCACACCAAGAAAATAAAATTTTTAACTTTAAAAACATTCTGTACAATTAAAGTTTGATCTCTCTAATGTACATGTACTTGCAATCACTGTATCAATGGAAGAGAAACAAGTAGAACCAGAAAATGAAGATCTGCACAGACCAAGATCGGCCACCAGAAAATGAAGATCTGCACAGACCAAGATCTGTCACCAGAAAATAAAGATCTGCACAGACCCAGATCGGCCACCAGAAAATGAAGATCTGCACAGACCCAGACCTACCACCAGAAAATGAAGATCTGCACAGACCAAGATCTGTTACCAGAAAATAAAGATCTGCACAGACCCAGATCGGCCACCAGAAAATGAAGATCTGCACAGACCCAGACCTACCACCAGAAAATGAAGATTTGCAGACCCAGACCTACCACCAGAAAATGAAGATCTGCACAGACCAAGATCTGTCACCAGAAAATGAAGATCTGCACAGAACCAGACCTACCACCAGAAAATGAAGATCTGCACAGAACCAGACCTACCACCAGAAAATGAAGATCTGCACAGACCAAGATCTGTCACCAGAAATGGAAGATCTGCACAGATCTAGACCTACCACCAGATTAGGAAGATCTGCCATTATGTAGCTGTGAATAATCAACAGAGCAAACAACATGGGGTCTGATCTACTGGCATAGTATGTTATGGCACATCAGAGACACATATACAGTAGCTGATGGCGCATTGGAGACACATAAATACATATACAGTAGCTGATGGCACATCGGAGACATATATACATATACAATAGTTAATGAAAAAGTCAAGACATGTATATACATATATGGTAGCTGATGGCACATAATTGGCATTCAAATAGAACCAGTACAAGTAAATGCAAATGAGAAAAAAAATACTGTAACTTTTTTACAGAAAAACATTTAAAAGACTAGAAAGTTTCATGTCTATGCTGTACTTATGAATTATGAAGTGTCGACAGAAACATTGTACATGAAGTCTGATCTGAGAATTAAAAGCATGCTGCGATCACTGTCCACAATTTGTACAACATGGACCCAAAACTGTACAACACTGCCAGCGATCTGTACAATACTGCCCCCAATCTGTACAATACTGCCCATTGCCAAATGGAAGTATACGGAAAAGAGGATAGTATATAAATATAAAATAAATTTAGACAAGTGGAGGAAAAAACTTTTGTAAGGAGATTTTTTGTGTCAAATTTGTTAATCACGGGCAGCAAACATAAAACTCATAAAGCCATTGCAGTATGTAACACAAAACCTCATGTTGATAGAAGACCATTGTTGATAGGAGACCCATGTTGATAGGAGACCATTGTTGATAGAAGACCCATGTTAATAGGAGACCCATGTTGATAGGAGACCCATGTTGATAGGAGACCCATGTTTAAGACTGATTGGACATCTGATTAGCAACATTGTCATTTAGGAGGAAGAGAACTTTTTCACAAGATGTCTGACAACCAATCAATCGTGAAATAACCATTCATCTTGAAGGTGTATCAACAAGATTTTTAAAATGACCACCCTGGCCAAATTTACAGCCCTCTTTTCATTTAGGACATCGTAATAAGTCTTTTCATTTAGGACATCATAATAAGTCTTTTTTTTTAGGACATCGTAACAAGTCTTTTCTTTTGACAAAGCCATTCAGTAGAAATAGCAATAACCCGATTATCATTTCAGTTGCTGTGGAGGCCATACTGTACATCATTTCATCACCATTTTCGTTTAATATTAACTAAAAATCATAAGAAGTCTTTATAAACATTCATTCTGGAGAAGTAGCAATAACAAAGATAATCAAAATGGCTGTTATAGTGGCCATGCAGGAGAGTGCAGCACCATTTTCATTTAAAATTAACTAAACATCATAAGAAGTCTTTATAAACATTCATTCTGGAGAAGTAGCAATAACAAAGATAATCAAAATGGCTGTTATAGTGGCCATGCAGGAGAGTGCAGCACCATTTTTATCTCGGACCAACTAGACCATGGAATGAGGATGTGTGAAAAGTTTGATTTTATTTCCCCAATTAATTTAAACGTATCAGACAATAAATGGTAGCCAGAAGACAACCAGACCATCTCACAAGATCTTCTGCGCTATAACCAGCAGTATTAAAACAATTCAGGATAATTATATAAATATTTTCCATTGATGTCTCAGGTAGTCTCACCACATTCTTAACAAAGGTTAAAGGTTAAATGACAACTGATTTTATAAGATATTTTTTAATGGTGATTTCCAGCTTCCTTCTATTTTTCAGCATAAACTTGAGAAAGATTAAGAATCAATCTCAATAAAAATACATTTCTAGTTAAAACATTCACTTATGGAGTTATTATTTATTAAAAATATTGTAACAGATGAAATTTATGAATGTTGGCGACTCATCATGTAAAACACAACCAGCAGTATGTTTTGTTGTGTAAAGTATTTTCAAAACAAGAACAATCTATGCACGTCATCCACTAACATGGTCAATATCATTACCCATGCATCATCTCCCACACATGCAACAATGACAAGAAGACATCTGAATGAAACTTCTGGGCGAGTGTAAACTGACTCCAGTTGATGAAACAGCTGCAGAGTACCATCACATATGTACTACTGCACTCAGCAAAAACTGAAATAAGCTTTGGGATTCCCTGGAGTCTTTCACTGTGATGTCATCATGTTAGACTGGTCTCAGGACTCTAGTTTACTTAATGTGATGTCATCATGTTAGACTGGTCTCAGGACTCTAATTTACTTAAGAGTTCCTTTATGTATGATGATCAACACACTCTCCATTCAAACAGATATGTATGATGATCAACACACCTTACCATTCAAACAGATTTGTATGATGATCAACACACTCTCCATTCAAACATTTATATATGATGATCAACACAATCTCCATTCAAACAAATATGTATGATGATCAACACACCTTACCATTCAAACAGATAATGTATGATGATCAACACACCTTACCATTCAAACAGTTACATCTAATATTCAACACACTCTTCATTCTGACAGCTATGTCAACACAATCCATCCAAACAGCTACACTAATGAAAACACACTCCATTCAAACAGTTACATCTAATGTTCAACATACTCTCCATTCAGACAGCTATGTCAACACACACTCCATTCAAACAGCTAAGTCTGATGATCAACACTCTCCATTCAAACAGCTATGTCAACAAACAGATAAACTTTATATTTAAAAAACTTCCTAATATCATTTACTTTTAATAGTTAGATATTTTAAATTCTCTGCCATTTTACAATCAAAGAAAATTCAAAGGTATTATGTTTTAACCTCAGTAATGACTTTGATACCTGATACCAACAAGTTAGTACTGTTGAGCTTGTTGCTTTGAAAGTTCGATATCGAATAGAATCTGGTTCAACTGTTCTCTAAGCTTTCCTTCACGCTCAATATTTACCATTACATTATCCTCTGATGGCACCCTATAGTTTGGACTGTATTGACTGAGGAGTTTCAGAAATGGAGACAACTAATGATGTTCCATAATAACCATTTGATAAGCAGTTTTCATAAATTGGTGCTGTCGAAGTCGCACATGGGTCAAGCTCCATTAATGCTTTAAGATTGTAACCTCCTTCACTGGAGATGGCTGATTTAGTGGGTTCACATGATCTATCAATAGATTCATTGTTATCTGCATTTAGATTAAAGGCAACAGCATGCTGCTCCATAATCTGTTGATTGCTTGATGTATAAAAACACTGAAATGGTCCAAAATCTGGCGAGTGGGTGTTGGCAACACTCTCTGGACATGATGATCTGGTTTCATTACCTGTAGAGCAAGAAGGACTGTTAAACATGTTCATAGACTCCGTGTTCTCACTGATAGACCTGTTGATACTGGATTTCTTGCAATCCAAAATACATCTTGATTATTGAGCTGCTAGAATGGAATCCAAAGAATCTTTCCCGATTGGTTGGCTGCTTCAATGGAATCCAAACAAGCTATTCCTGACTATTGGATTGCTTGGTTGAAATTAAGACAATCATTTTCCGACTGATGGGTTGCTACTGAAACACCCTGTAAGTTATTGTATGTATTTTTTGTACTGATGTTTGGTAATGACTGATCTGGCCATAAATTATATTCTGTATCATGGCTAATACTCTGAGGATTATTTAAGTCTGATGACATGTAGATTGGTCCTTGTCCTGGATGTGAGGTTTCATGATGAAAATGCATTAATTCCTGCCCAGTTGAGCCATGCTCTCCTGAATCATTCCTAGGGCAAGACTTGTAGTTTGATGTGCAGATAACAGTGCTCAGTTCAGCACTGCTGTGGCCAGCCCCTATCTGTGTATATGTTGATGCATCATTTCTAAGAACAAAGGCATGGTCAGAATTGACTGCATCATTGAGATATGGAATATTTAAATCTGGTTATGATTGACTTGTAGTGTGATGCTGATAAGCATTCCCCACTGCAACGTTTGTATCATCACGGTACACCGATAAATGGTGGTCCTTTAAAAATTTTGCTTTCATTTAACCCAGAAGCTCAGTTTCCTGGGAGCCCGGGGTTTTACTTAAGTTTTTTATTTTATGTTTCTTACAACCATGTTTGGATTTTCTTCCTACTTTTGATGAAGCATTAAGTAGCTAAAGCTATTCAATCTGTGACACGTACTTTGACCTTAGACGTCAGGTTTACAGTCTTGAAAATTTGCATTGAATTTTTGGCTAAAGTTTTTTAATTTGTTCATATTACATAAGACCCAGGAACAAATCATTATAACGTCAAGTCAGTTTGGTTTGTTCATTGACTTGATTCCCTGCTCTTGGGGACAAGGTCACAGTCATAAAATTATATTAAGGGATTGGGTAATTCTTGGACTCGTCATATATTTTTTTCCTATTTCAAATTGAATAATTATGACATGCTATTGCCCTACAATCATGACAAGGTCACTGTCATAGAAAATATGTATTAATGTTTTTGTTGAAGGTTGTCAATTGCTTATATTTCCCAAAACCTAGTGATGAATTTTGTTCATAGATTCATTAAATCATTATAAATTCATTCTGTGATATGCCCATGCTCCCAATATGACTTGGATCATTAAGGCATTATTGTGGGATATGACACATTCTTTGGGTAGGTGAGTTAAATTGAATTTTGGTTTTCACACATGCAACACATTTTTTATGCCACCTCCATCTGCAAGAAATGTATATTTATTGTTGCGTCTATCTATCCAACTATCGTGTTGCAACAGTTGTGTCATTTCCTCTCAACAACTCCTGAGGGATTTAAGAATAAAAGCAAATGGAGTTTTACGTTGAAGACTTTATCTAAATATGGTTACCAGGCCATAATGCCAGTTGAACTTTAGGTATTGGTCCTTTGTACCTATGACATTGTCCATTCACAGTTGGTATTTGTATATTCTCAGAAGTGTCTTCACCAAATTGCAAATGATTTACAGGAAGCATTTTAGTAAAAGGACTTTCAGAGTTGTTCCTTTGGTGCCAGTCTTTCATCCAATATGGCGGCCACCATTGCTGACAATTGAAAAACTGAAACATCTTTTTTATCAAAAACTGCTGATCAGAATTGGACCAACCAAATTTGACAGAAAGCATCTATGGATGAAGTTCTTTCAAATTAGTGCAGATGATGCCAGTCTGTCAAGAAAATGGCTGCCATTACTAAATAAGAAAAAAACCTTGAACTTGATTCATTTCCAAAACTACTGAATAGATTATGACCAAATTTGACAGAAAGCATCATGGCATGTGGCTTTTGATTGTGTATATCAGTTCCACCAATACCAAAATTTAAAAAAATGTTTAAACAAGTCTGACAACTCCAAAGGATTTTTTTTGCATTTAATTTAACGCGTATTTATGTTAGATGATAACTCACTGTCAAAAGTACATCTGTTTTCTCCAGATATTTGACAGAAAACATTGTATCGTTTGCCTTCAAATTTATACAAATGTTGCCGTTTCGCCATGATATGCAGCTCAGTTACTTAAATAAGATTCCTGTAAATGGCTTTCAAAAACAACTCCATAGAATATGAACATATTTAACAGAAGGCATCTTAGCCTGAATGACCTTTAAGTTTGTGCAAAAGGTACCCAATCTGCAATCAAATAAGGCTGCTGCTACTGAAAATAACTTCTTTCTTTTTTTTACGTTTTAAAAATAAGCTTTTTTTTTAATTTAAATTTCGTTCAACTGAAGTCTTCTTTAGCTTGAGTGCCTTTCATTGTTATAGAAATCCAATCAACTATCAAATCTGGCCACCATTTGTAAAGATATAAAAGCATTTAAATAACCTCATCTTAAAACTCCAGTTGACCAACTCGGACAGAAAGAATCTTGGCATAGAGTCCTATCACTGTTGAAAAAGGATGCTGATGTGCCATAAAGATATAAAACTGGAGAAATATTGAAACAGATGCTTTCATAATGATTGGACTCAATAAGGATGGAATATATTTCTACAGATATCAAATTACCAGTCTAGTCTTCTTGATCAGCTTCTCTTGCATTTGGCTGTATGACAGGTGTCAGCAGGTGAGTGTTACCATACCTCGTGGGACACTGTTGCTGACATGTTGCTCATTTGTGACTTACCCGATCAATTTCTACAAAGTAACTTTGTGTGATTTTTTTTCATTGAGGCTTTACGTTAAGAAAATTGAGCTATACTTTGATTCTCACCACTTTCCAACAAATTATCAAGTTGAGCCATTTTAGAAAAATGTGTATTTGTGGTGGCAGTAATTTCTTGATCTGTTTAATTTTGTAATGGGAATTTTTCCATCAGATTTGTGCACAGGACCATGGGAAGGGCATTTTGGATTGAAATTATATTTTTCATTAAGGTTTTAATTAAAAGACTTATCAAGTGGCATCCATATAATATGGACACATATCTTGTCTTTCCAAATTTATTGCTTCTCAGTTTTTATCAAATGTATGGTCATTTAGCATGGAAAAAATTTAATGTTTATAAAATGTATCATCATTTTGCATGGAAAGGGGTAAATGTTTATAAAATGTAGTCATTTAGCATGGAAAGGGGTAAATAAACTGATCATAAAATATGGTCATTTAGCATGGAAACAAAAAATCTATGATTATTTAGCATGGAGACAGGTAAAAAAAATTAAGGATCATTTAGCATGGAAGTTGTTAAATAAATTTGATCATAAAATGATTGATTTTTTTTTAAAGCATCAAAATGGGGAAATAAAATGATCATAACTATATAGTCATTTAGCATTGAGAAAAAATGGGTAAATAAGATATGTTTAAAAAATGTATGGCATTTAGTATTGAAATCGGTAAATAAAATATTTATGAAATGTATGGCAATTTAGTATTGAAATCGGTAAATATTTATCAGATGTATGGCATTTAGTATTGAAATTGGTAAATATTTATCAGATGTATGGCATTTAGTATTGAAATTGGTAAATATTTATCAGATGTATGGCATTTAGTATTGAAATTGGTAAATATTTATCAGATGTATGGCATTTAGTATTGAAATCGGTAAATAAAATATTTATCAAATGTATGGCATTTAGTATTGAAATCGGTAAATACAATATTTATCAAATGTATGGCATTTAGTATTGAAATCGGTAAATACAATATTTATCAAATTTAACATGGAAATGGGTAAATGTTTATAAAATGTATGGGCATTTGGTATTCAAATGGGGGGTGGGGGTGTTATGGTTTTTAGTATGTAGATGGGTAATTAACATGTTTATTAAATGTATGGGCATTTAATATAGAGATGGGTAAATAACATGTTTAATGTATGGTTATTAGGTATGGAGATGGGTAAATAATCATCATCATCCGTCTCATGACCTAGTGTGGTTGTTAAGGCACTGTGCTGCTGAACATCTGACCAGTTCCCTACACTTGTCTCGATCATGTGCCAATGCCCTAAGATTTAATATTTGTTCTGTTGTGCTTCTTTCACTCTGGAACCCTGCCTGTTCTTCATCAATTATTTCTTCTGCTTGTGGGTTCAATCTGTTCAAGATGATCTTCAGCATCACCTTACTAGCTGATCAAACAGATAGTTCTGTAATTTTGGCATAGCTGGAGATTGTGGTCATTTAATATGTAGATGGGTAAATAACATGTTTATTAAATGTATGAACATTTAGTATGTAGATGGGTAAAATACATGTTTATTAAATGTATGGTCATTTAATATAAAGATGAGTAGATACAATGTTTGTTAAATATACAGTCATTTAGTATTTGGGTAAATATGTTTATTAAATGTATGGTTTAGTATGGAGATGGATAAATAGCGTGTTTATAATATTGGATCTTTTTCAAACTGCTTTGGACCCAGACAACATTTTTACTTCAATCATCAGGTCCTTGGGAATGCAGGAAAAAAATTCTGCTAGTTTTTAGTTTTTAATCACCCACATTTTGTTGTGTAATATGGGTTGGATTACACATGTTTATTATTGGCTGTAATTGTCTGGTTTCATTTGTGAAGAAACAGTGAGCTGTAGTTATACATGGAAACAAACAAAAAGATTTTTTTCAAGATGTCTATACATCTAATTTCCAAATGAAGGAAACCTGTCGTCCATTATGAATCTTGTCAATTCACCATGGATCCAAATATTTCACGAATCATGATGGCATTTTTAAGCCAAGTTTCATATTTAATCTTGGTAGTACCTCTTTTTTCCACAGCTGCAGTCAAATGGATAGAAAAAGAGCTGAAAAAGCTTCCAAAAAAAGAAACTGCAAAACATATGTCAGCAAAGGTTTGTTTTTGTGTTTAGGTACATTTGATTTTTCTGACTTCTTATTTAACTTTTGTAACGCACTATCGAATGACACGCAGTATTAGACACGGTGCTATAGAAATTCAACTTTTATTATTTTTATTATCCGAATCGGTCGTTCCTGCCTTGTCCGACTCCGATTAATCGGAAGTTCATACTATCCGGTGGAATCCGATTTCTGGATCAAAAGTCAGTTATGCCCTAGTAATAACCCAAAGCATGCATTACAAAAGACCAAGGGACATTGAGTGGTCTAAAGCACTCTCCATTACGGATCACTGCCATCTCACCTGTCTGCGTGGGTTTGATTATCAGATCGGCCAATGTGGTTATGTGAGAAAGCATGCCAATAGCTTCTCGTAGGTCGGTGGTTCTTTCCAGGGTTTTCCCAGGCTCTTCCTCCACCATTAATACTGGCCGCCATGTATAGCCTATTGTGTGCTGAAAAATGGCATTAAACTCTACAACAAAATACCATAGTGTATTACAAAAGACCATAGTGTATGTTTTTTCCGCAGCATTAACTGATGATTTAGTTTTATTATATTACAGATTGATTTCCACAAAATTTGAACTTGCATGACATCTGGTGATTTGACAAATTTTTTGTGTATTCAGGTGTTGTTAAACACAACAGCTTTAGCAACCAGCCTGTCTATGCTTGTATCTAAAATGTGGTGTGACTCCATTTGCATTATTGAATCAAGACATGTGATGGTTTAGTTAGACTGTTGATTGATGTGCTCATTGGTCTTGACATTTTGAAATGTTCCACAAAAGGATGTGTGGGGTGGGGAGGTGATGACTGTACAAGAGTGAGTACTATAGAACTTAAGTAACAAATGTGATACAAACATTTTCAACACAATGTTTCATTTTAATTATAGTCGTACTTTAAACTGAAAATTGCAACAATAAGATTCCTGGTTGAAACATTGTATCATTATGTTTTGAGGTGGTTTTATATTTAAATTACAAGTCGCAATGCACTGTTAGAAAATACGTAATAGATTTGTAATGTGATGGAATAAATAATAAATGATTAACAGAATATGTTTTTTTGCAGAAGAACCAAAGACATAAGCATGGCATTAAGAGTAAGTAATCCTTCTTTTTTTATACTCCTTTTCAAAATTTTCATTTCTTTTTGGAACTTAAAGCATTGTTTTTGGGACTATTTCTGACTACATCCTAATATATTAACTGTGAAGTCTTAAATCTGGACTCAAAATCAGATTCCAACCCAGGTCGAACTTTAGGTGGGGAAAAAACATGTCCAAAAAATTAGGTTTTTCCTTCTGTATTTTGAAGTGCAACTACAATGTCCAGATTATTTGGTATCAGTGTAGAGCTAAATCTGTCTACCTTCTATAATACCACCCACATTAGTATATCATGAATGACCTCGTCGCTACAGACCTTAGCAGTAGACTACCTCCTGTCCCATAAATGTGGCGCATTTGCAGTAAGCAAAAACAATAACCCTTAATCAAGTGATTTAAACTTGTCCATTCATACTATCTTTACAAAACAATGACCCTTAAACAAGTGATTAAAACTTAACAATTCATCATATCTTTACAAAACAGTGACCCTTAATCAAGTGATTAAAACTTATTCATTCATCATATCTTTACAAAACAGTGACCCTTAATCAAGTGATTAAAACGTATCCATTCATCATATCTTTACAAAACAGTGACCCTTATTCAAGTGATTAAAACTTATCCATTCATCCTGCCATTACTCTTTACAAAACAAGGACCCGCTATGTAGGATCAAAATAGAATGAATTTACGACAAGTGGTTTCACGTTCATGAAACCCGTCTCATTTCATGGAACTGTTTCTAGTATTATTTAAACTGGACATTTCTATTGTGCTTTCTTTTATTTGAATTGTTGTACATATTTAAATTTTATTTCATCGAATATTTTGTGCTACTTACTGTTGCTGTTGACGAAAAGTACTGACCTAGTTAATGTCTTCAGGATTTTAAAACAAATGCATTTGAAGTCGTGAGAAAATGGCACATAAACCATGGATGGGCACAAAGTTAGGACGGTGGAGCTTGAAATATCAGCATTATTCTTAAATAGGTTGCGCAAGAAAGGATGATATTATATAGTACATATATGACAAGTAAATTGTAATCAGCCATTCAAGCCCCTGTGATGATAAATAAAAGAACACTACACATTCCTCGATTTGTAATTGTTATGTATCTTGATCATAAAACTTTTATTTTTATTTGTATGGGTACCTGGCTGTCCATTTTATTACCCAGGTTAGTATCAACAGGCGAGTACCCAGGCACCCGTAGGCATCTTTACTGTCCTGTCATAAATCTCCAGAGCTTTAATACATGTCATTCTATGTCTGTGTTTTTGGCATCAACCTAAGTTTCATAAACCCCTATTTACAAATATTATCTTAAATGCACTGGTGAGTACATAATGTCTACCACTCCAGTGGCTTGAGTGGTTTGAGCATCCCCCTTAGATGTAGGTCACGGATTCAAACCCAAGCCAAGTTATGCCAAAGACTTATTACAGTGGTACTAGCAGCTGCCTCACATTGCACTCAGCATTAACAGGTTAGAGTTTGGACTGGTCAGCCTGGTGTCAGGATAATGTTACTGGGTGGGTCATGTCTGTGGCATGACGCTAGATTCCACTATTGGACAAATGATATCTATCCATTATAAATAGCAGTGGTCTTTCAAGATATATTGTATGGTATGTAATACTGCAAAAAATCTGTTCACATACATTCAGATATTATTAGATGTATTATTAAACTCTATCAAAAGTACTTTTGTGATGAACAAGAAGATTTTCATCCAATTTCAGTCAAAAAATTGCAGTCCCCATTTCCGAAGTTTGAGGCTTTGAACCAGTGCTATCGACCATGCCATAGACAACTAGAAGCTTGGCCACGAATAAATACTGACACTCATAGAGGTACGTGCCCTTTTGATGGAGCTGGTTTGGCACAAGATGAACCATCATGTGAGGAACAGGGGGAGCTGGTAGAGGCTGCACAGCTGGATGCCTTGATTCTTGCCAGTCCTAAAGAGGAACAGGAAGGATCTTTTCCAGGGTATTTGTTGCATGTGATACATAGGTGTAAAAAAAAAAAAAAGATAGGTTATTTGCCATACGCAGTGTACAAATTTATCCAGTTTTTCATTTTGTATGTTTAAAAATTTATTTTTTATGCATGCACTTTGTGCAGCATCTTTGCTTGCCAAGGTTATGATATGATAACCTTATCTATACTTTGGACTACAGATATTTCAGCTTTGTCCTAATGTCCATTAGATTTCATGAGTTGTCTCCCTTAGTATGCAATGCTAACTAACCAATAGCATGTAACAGCGGTGCATTGTACTAAATCTAACAATTGTGGAGGCAATTCAAAAGGATGCTTTGTAAGTTTAACATCTAAAGTATGACTTATTACCATAGATGAGTCGTTAAATGTGTATTTTAGTGAAAATGATGTCTTGTGCAACATAAGGAATGGCAGTGGAAGATTACTTATTTATGAGTCCATGCTAGTTGTGTGCTTCACTGGTCTCGATCTTTTAGGAATAGTGTTCATATTTGATCAGCTTTATTTTGATTCGATGTTGTGGCAATGTCACCACATCAAATGAAATTGACAGACCGGTCTGTCAAGTTGTAGATAGCCATAACATATCGGAACCAGGTTAGCAAAGATGGGTGTGCAGTGGGAACATACTGATTTGGTCCTGTCAATATGTACATGGCAACTGTCCATCCATCCTGAAGTTTGTTAGTAACATTCCATTGAAAAACTCGAAGTACCTGTTTATTGTTTTGCATATGGTGAAGAATTTGACGTCATTGACTATGTTACATCTGTAGAAGCTGACAGTATTTCAAGAAATAAGATGCAAAAGTTGAAGCTGTGCTTATCAAATTTATAGTCAACAAGAGGGAGTTAATATTGTTAACATTTTACTTGATCATAAGTATTTTTAAAAATTGATCGAAAATTCAGAAGCAAAACAAAATGTTCAGGACTTTACCAAGGTGTGTCATGTCCTTATTGTAGGTGTCATAACTAAATGTCCAGTTTCATGTGTGGGGTTATTGATGTTACTGAAAAAGCATAACCATACACATTCAAACCCTCTAAACAAAACAAATAATCACTTCTCAAATTGTTTTTTCTGTGTGTGGGATGTAATGGTCATGTAAAAAGTAAATTTTATACAAGTCTCTTAAGTTTTCTACTTTGACACAATTCCTGAGACTAGTCATAAAATGAAAGCACCAACACAATTTCTAGCACAGTGTTCCAATTTTTGTAAATCATTTTTGTATCTGAATGTTCTCACAACTTTATGAAACATTGGCAGCAACTGTATAAATAGTGGATGCTGTTTTCCTGAAGTGTTGTTTGTTTTAAAACATCAGTTTTTTGCACATTAATTTATTTTTTACTGTTTGCAACCCTGAAAAACCATGTTGTAGGGTTCAACACCTATTTTCAGCTTAAGGTAGGCAGTACATGGCAGCCAGTATAAATGGTGGAGGAAGAACCTGGGGAAAACCCTGGAAAGAACCACTAACCCACGAGAAGCTAATGGCAAGCTTTCTCATGTACCCACATTGGCCAAACCAGAGACTAACAATGCTTTGGAAATATCAGCTATATTCTTGTAAAGAGCCAGAGTTATAGGGTCAATATACACATGATTTATTCAGGGTCATATTTGGATCTACAGCAAGAAGGGCAAGATATTTAATAATGTACCGTATTTTCGCGCATATATCCCGCGGGTTATACCAGATTTTACAAACCCCGCAGGGGGGGGGGGGGTGCAGGTTATATAAGGGTGCGGGCTATATCACAATTTTTTTACACATAATAATATTTCAATATATTGTTTGAAAAACGTAACTACATAATATATATTGTTCTAGTTTTGTTTTGCTACTCTCATCAATATCAAATTTTCTGCCTGTGACTCTATTGCCATGCACTTCAGCATACGCAATGGCAGTTAGCTTGAAGTCGGCCGTGTAAGACTTTCGTTTCGGCATTTTTTAAATTAAACAGAAAGACATTATTAAAACTCGAATCTACACTTCACAAGAATACAAGATTATTTAGAAATGTCCGTGTTTATGTAGCCTGTAGTTGAGGCACAGCTCCTATAGACAGCCTACGCACACAAGCACTGTGTACCGTGTTTTTTGCTGACTTTTTTTGAGCAAAGGTCGTCGGCTTACTTTGATGATGGCGCCGCTAAAGGCTCCAGTTGAAGGGTCAAACAAATACCTGTTTGTTATTGCTGCGGCAACTTCAGATAATTGTAGAACATTGAAACAGATTTGTTTTATTTGTTTAGTATATATCAGTGCTTCAAAGGTAATCAGTTCTCTTTGAAGTGTCAGCAAACGTATTTTTTCTTCTTCCATCTGGTATTTGTTTTTAAATTATTGTCATCTGCTTGACTGTACTCATTTTACGTTTCCGCCTTCTGCGGATTCGGATTTTAACTAGTCCGTTGCATAAAGTAATAAGGCCAGATATCATCATTAGCGGATTATGATATAACAGTGCACTGTTAGTGTGGTTTGTCAGTATGAGACAAGGACTTGTTATTTTAACAATATATTCCAGTACATTGTTTCCTGTCATGGTGCCTTTGATTTTCTCTACTCCAAACGCAAGACTGTATATACGGTTTTTATCAGCCAAAATTGGTGTCGCCACAAATATTACCAGATGGTATATTTTGTCACCAAAACGGAAAACAGAATTGCAGTTTGCTACATCAGCGAAGCCCCGTGATCCTGTAATTGATTTAATTTCCGATTGTAGCTGTATAAATATATCTATGGTTGCGGGTTATAAAAAGGTGCGGGTTATGCCAACGATTTTTTACACAAAACCCCAAAACCCGCGGGCTATATGAGGGTGCGGATTATCTGCGTGTGCGGGATATATACGCGAAAATACGGTAATTCTAGTGAGTTCTTTTCTAATGTCCACCATAGGGAGACTACTGTGGTGGCCTAAGTGGTTGGACTGTCCACCTTGGTTTGGACCATAGCTGAGTCATACCAAAGACACATATAAATATTTGTAACAGCTGCTATTCTAGTTACTCAGCATGAAGAGGTTAGTGTTAGGACTGGTTGGTGTCAGAATAATGTGAATAATGTGACTGGGTTGGACATGATGCCACATGCCTGGTTTTCACTTAAAGACTTAGGATATTTAGTTGGACCTGAATAAAAATGGTCAGAGTTACTGACTAAAAGAAGAAACCAAGTTTCCACATCCTAACATTAGTTCTATATCACAGACCTTGACCTGTCATTGTGAATGGCTTGCATCCAGGATAAGAAAAATGTCATATGATTTTGGGGTCAAAAGGTCAAAGGCCAGGTCACTGACTGAAAAAAGAAAAATGTTTCTTTCACAAAGCATCAGAGACCATGACCAAACTTAATTGATGCATTGCATTTTTGAGTAAGAAAGCAACATGATGATTTTGTAGTCAAAAGGTCAGATACTATGTTAATGAGAGAAGAACATAAGTTTCCTGTTGAGTTAATTCCTTGACCAAACTTTATGGATGACGTGCACTTTAGATAAGAAAGAAACTTTTAGTTCCAGCAGTGTAAAGATCACATTCATGGCAAGTCAAATAAGAAAATAATGGTTTCTGCAGAATAAGTTTATTTCAAGACCACATATATTTGATCATTGAGACAGGCAGTGATCGATCCAAGTCACTCTTGCTGTTCTAGTGACAAAATATAAGATTATTTAGCGTGGACAAGAGAATAAAATTTTGTTCATGGTGAGCATGTTTTAAAATTGATTATGAAATCATATTAAAGAATTGGAATACAGATAACAGCTTCTAGTTTAAATCGGTTTCCTGTTTCAGTAGAAGTCAAATGTTAACAGTACAAAAGCACTGGTAAACTATCAACTTTACAGGATGAAATCTTACAAAAATAAAGTTGAATGTTAAATATTTAGACTCAACCTGATGTAATTTAGTTTAACTCTAGTGCCAATAATATGACAAAGATTTTCCGGTAAACTGTTTAGTTTTCCAGGAGAAAAGCAATAATCCTAATATCCTTGGTCAGTTATAATTATTGATTGATTGATTGGTTCTTTTGATGAACCAATCAATGATTTTCAAATTGCAGCTGATTTCTCACTCCATTGGGTTTCATCAAGGAATAAAAGGAATTTAAGTGCAGCAATATATCATCTTAAAGTTTTACTGTCATTTTGCTTTTTTTTGACACAGGGCAAGCACCAAAATATCAGAAGATGCAACCCTTCAGTTTGGTGGAGGTTGTCTAATAACTTCACGAGAGCTTAGACGCAGGACGGAACAGAAGAGACGCCAGGAGCGCAAGAGGGGTTACTGTGAATGTTGTAATATCAAGTATGAGGATTTAGATAAGGTGAAATTTAGCTCTCAAGTGAAAAGTAGCAAAGCTGTTAATTTCTGCTTGTCTGGAATTAATTGGAACAAGATACATAATGCTTTGGATGACATGTTTGACTTCCTTATACAAAGATTAGAGCTGATTCCAATCTTTAGTATTGATCTCGTTATGGGTATCCTGAGTCACAAGGGTATAGGTATAGCATTTGCAATATGCCCTTTTGCATACCAGCAATTTTGGTTGCTTACATTCTTAACTACATTTGTAGTAAAATTGGAGGGAAAAATCCAAGATAATTACTGAAGGAAAACAGCAATTAGGACTTTAATCTTATACACAACACGAAGCAATTTCAATAAATTTTGTGTGTTTTATGGCAGAGTTGGTTATCTACTGCCAGGGTATTCGGAGTAAAATGCCTTCTGTACTATAGTAGTCAACCTTATCAGTCCACTGGTAAAACTATAACAGACTCGAATTTTTAAAAATAATTCTAAGAATTTTAGTAATCATTATATCACTTTTCTTTTGTTATCACAAAGTTGTATCTAACAGAGCTTTTGTGAAATTGTTTATTACCCACATGTAAACAAACAATTGGAGTGATTTGTGATAGAGATATCAAAAGTTTAGAAAAAGTCAACTCAGCAACTCGATGATCAGGTTACCTTGGTATCTGATCAAGAATTGAAATGTTTTAAGTTCATACATGCCAAACCCCTGAGAGTTATAAGCGTATTTATTAGTAATACACATGGCAAAAAAGTGCAATCTGAGCAAAAAAAATAGTGATTTGTATAGTAGATGCCATAATTATAGAAAACCAATATGAAAAATGTATATTTATTTCTGTTACCTACCTGGATCTGCGATTACTTAAAATTCTTGTCACAAGGTCCAGGTTGATTAGTATGAGAATACAGACACAAAACAAAATCATAAATTATGTACACAACATTCACTTGAGTCTACATCAATTTGTGAACTTTTGCTCAAATTTCAGAAAATAAAGTCCACATTCTGAATGATGTATTATATTACCGCAGAATTCCGCTTTCAACATTTTTAAAGTGCTATTGACGTGTCCTTTTCCGGATGCAATGTGACGATTTTACCCCAACCCCTTGTATGTAGGTATAAGTTACTATAACTTGTGATTCTGACTGGCCTTGTACATGTATAAATTGTATGTCTGCCTGACCCAGCTGTGATGTTTCAAATTGTTCTAAGTTAGCTAATCCCCTTGCGTAAGATGGTCTTTGTTAGCTCTCGAGGGGAGAGGAGACTGTGTCCATCGCGGACGGGTGATGTAACCACATCAAAGGACAGGACGGCACTAAATAAGAAGACTGTAACAATTGATAGGCACGCAGACAGACATTCGAATGATTGACAGTCGAACGACTGACCAGAGTCGATCGCCCTCCAATCGAAATGCGATGTGGGTGGGACTTGATTCAAGAAATTTTAGATAATACCTAATGTTTAGTAGGAATTAGTCAGTTTGCTACAAGAAGTAACGGTGTTAAGAGACCTGTAGAACTCCGTACGGCCAGACGAGAATTGGCGGCAGACTCAGATTTTGGAAATCAAGGAAATCTGAAGATAGCTTCAAAGGTCAGTATGATTTTGTTTGATTTCTGCTTGATACGTCTGCAGAATGGAAGGATTCTCGTATGTATATTCATTTTACTTGTATTGTAGTATGAATAGTTAATTATGATATTATTTCGTGCATTATTACGTTTACGCCCTTTTGAAAGGACGATTTGTATTCGTGAAGAATTGTATTGTTTGCTAGCCGCTATAAGAATTAATATTATAATTCTTTGTGTAGGTATATTAAGGTAGACTAGCACTTTGTTTACGTAATGATATATTTTGCCATTGAGTTAACGGATTTCCGTTATTGCAATTTGAATGTGAATATTGTGGATTTGGTACGCTTGTGTAGGAAATATATATATATATAGATAGTCATATTACTAATAGTAGTAATATTATAATACAATGATATTTGAAATATTTGTATGTATATACTGATAGGGCTCAGTATGTAGATGTTTGAATTCTTTGTGAGATTGTGTTGTGGCGCCATTTTGTAAGCGGCGGAAGCGTATGGGAATTTCGATGTGCGCATGCGTGACCAAAAATGTCCCGCCTTAAACTGATGGTTCAATTCAGTGACTTAGTGTGAGGTAATATTCATCACCCTATGCTAATGCATTATACCTTTCAACAGGAAGCCTTCGGGTGACGTTGAAGAGAATTCCGGGGAAATTTCGGGTGACGTTGAGAGAATTCCGGTGAAATTCCGGATGACGTGGAAAGAATTCCGAATGAATTTGAGAGATACCGAGTGAATTTCGGGTGACCTCAAGAGATACCGTCGAAGAGGAAATGGAAGTAGAGATAGAAGAGGAAACGGAAGTAGAGATAGAAGAGGAAACGGAAGTAGAGGAATCGGAAGGAGAGAAAGACGAAAGGAGACTTTTTTTTAGATGAGTAACACTCAAGAAGGGAAAATATTCCTCACACTGAAATCAAATGATGATCTAGGGACCATTGGGTCAAGAGTGACATTGATTGCTTAATATCTTTAAAATTTTCATTTATTAAATTGTTGTTTAGATTTCATCTTTGTATTTCTTTTAATTTAACTGTCGACACTGCTGACTGGGGGCTCGTAGCCATATATAATATATTGTCCAGAAGTAAACATTCTGAAAGCGGACCAGGGGAACTTCCTCATAATTCTGTAAAGTCTATAGGAAGAACCCCACCCCTACTAAACGACACTTCACATGCAATATGTTCTTCAATTGAACCAAATATCTCTTTAATATTTTTCAGTCATGAGTCATGTCGATAAAGCTTGTTTCACTTGATAATATTTTGCGCCATGTTTTTACAATGTAGACTAGTATGCTGCATAAGAGAGTATCGTATTGTAATTAATCTGTGACAAAAGGTTTCAAATTCAGGAACCCTGTTTGTTTTCTTCAAAACATTACATGTACAGTTACTATAAATAGAAAAATAAGGAAACTGCTTGAATACATAGAGAAATGGTTGCCCAATTCGATGATGTGATGAACAGTAGACGGAGCTCTATGGTGGATCAATGTCACATGACATGAGACATAAATTGTACTCGTATTGTGTCTTACTTGCTCCAGACGTCACCAGATATAATCTTTAATCTGAACTCAGAAACATTTTTTCTTTCTTTTTAAAAACATGAACACCTACCCCCATTTGTAATATTGGGGTGATATAATTGTTGCTATGCTCAATTCTGATTGGTTAATGAAAAAAAGGTCAGAAGAGCAAGTTTGATAGTCTGGCTTGGCGAGATGTGTTAAATGGCAGAATCAGTTAAAACTCTTGACACTTTTTCAGGGTGCAGAAGTTTCTGTCAATAGGCACAATGACAGTGAAAAAACACTTCCACAGGCTAATCCTATATTGAACAAAGCTATTGATGTGCTTAAATATGGTGGCAATGAAACCATGGGTCCATCTAGCACCAAGAAAAAAAGAACTCTTTCAAATCAGACTGGAAAAAAGGCAATCATGACTGGAAATTAAATTTTTTTAAAAAATGAGATTTTTATTTGCAGATGGTGTGTAAAAACTGGCAAAAAAAATTCCTTCACACTTATAAATGCTAATTTCAGGACAGCAACCCTTGACAGACCTGTTAAATTACCAGCTCACAGGTGATTCAGGATTTGAAACTAAGTGAAAATCCTCACGCTAATGGAAGCTATCAGCAAGAAATCTGAATCAATTATTCATGCTATGTCAGTTAAGTTGCCTATTACTTGGCGAAAGAGAATATTGCTTATCAAAAATATTGTTCACTGTTGGGTTTTGTTGACTTTCTGGGTGTTGGTGGTAGCAGCATGATAGTATGAGGAAATAAAGAATTTTAGGTTATTTTTTTTTTAATTTACATTTTTAAACTGAAATTTACATGAAAAAAAATGGTGTATACTAACAAGCAACAAAAACAGTTCAGTTCCAATTACTGCATATCTTGAGGAATCCTTGTTACTAAAATTAGCACCAAGCATCAGGATGGGCCAATGAAATTGCATTCGGTAGCTCGTCATAACTTCCTGTCAGTGTTTAATGGTAGATACTGTTTTTCTTTTATAATCAATGTGGATTATTGGTACTTATTTCTCCTTTGAATACGTTCCCCGATCATATTACTTTAGGGATATAAGCCTGCTACCTCGCGAATCCAGCCCTACCAAAAGACGAAAATTCGTCTTTTCTGTCTGTCATATAGACAAAGGGCAATAACTCTTGCCCCTTATCTCCCCTTGCCACCCACTAGGTGTCGCCAGTTTTAAGCTGAGCGGTATATAATATACGAGGATGCTCGCATGGCGGGGTGGTTGGGAGGGTTTCTTAGTAATGTGATCCGGTAAGTATTCTCGGAGAAACATAATTTACTTAAAAATTTGCTTTCTCCTTTGAATACGTTCCCCGATCACATTACTTTAGGAGAAAAAGTAATAGGAGGAGGGAATGCGGACCATCCGACCTCCACCCCGGGTATCCTCTAGGGAATGATGGCTGGATTCCCCATTTGAAAGATAACCCGATTTCCTAATTTTAATCAGCAACACAGCCCAGGGTCACGTGATATGTGACCCCTTTATACGGTTCAGAAGATAGTTATTGAAATCTTCTTACCTACAAAAAATTATCTGGCGAATCCAGCGAAGTTAATAGGCTGTGCTGATTATTGTACATGGGTCTGGTGGGCATCTGGGCTGCCAACACCGGACCTGCTAGAATCAAGGTTTGCCTCTGCGAGGACAAATCTTGAAGATAAAACTGGAGAAGGTTGACTCTGCATGCCAGCCAACAGCTTCTATGAGATGACTCTGATCTTGTGAATCCTCAGAGTACACATATAGCGTATAACCCACTTCAGCCATGAAGCAAGGGCTTGAATGGTGATATCTCATATCCCAGCTATCACCAGAAGAAGGAGGTGCTTGTATGTGACCTGACTCACCTCTATGCATTTAAATGGTGCTAGAGTGCACAAACAGGATCTTGCATGGCTGCTGATCCTGACTTATCTATAAAAGAAAGCGAGCTAATGACGAATAGTTCATTGCCAATGGATGGTAACTATTTTTGGGCTACGAAGCCTGGCTGCGTCGAGAGGACCACCAAACCATCTGATCTAAACGGAAGATGGTTCAGGTCACTGGAAAGGACCTGTAACTCAATCACCCTGCATGCTGAAGCTAAGACTATCAAGAAACTCAATTTGTATGATAGTAGCTTTAACGAATTGTGGGTTAAAGACTCAATACTGTCTGAATTGAGTCATGTTAAAACCCAGGACAGATTCCATTTGGAAACAGGGTGAGGGATATTAGTCAATTGAACTTTAAAGTGGCTAAATGATCTGACAGATCTTTATCATGGCTGATAGCACATGTACCATAATGGCGGAATGTGTCTGATATCATGGAGCGGTAGCATTTGATAATAATTGGGTCCAGCTGTTTCTCCTCGAAAAGCCAGAGAAAAAGTTGGCCAGTTGAGGGATTGTGACACTCAGAGGAACAATGTTAATGAAATGGTACCAGTCCCTGAAAACATGCCACTTTCCCTCATAAGCCTTCAGAGTGAAGGGCCTTCTTGCTCTCAAGATTCTCTCCACAATCGAAGATTTAAATTGTCTTGCAAGGCTGTCTGAAGATAAAGATGGTCTGGACAGGGGTGGAACACCCATGGCCGCAGCTGCTTAAGATTTGGGTGGACTGTAATCTTGTAGATCGAAGACCCAGGAGTTGTTCCATCTGGGAGGGGCAATCAGAATCATCTGACAGTTATGACCCCTTAACCTCTGGATTATTTTCAGTACCAAGACTGTGGAAGGTAGGAGACTGACCACAACCCTTCCCAGCTGATTGACCGAGCCTCCATGGCCCAAGCTTCTGGGTCTGGAACCTGCGAGACGAAGGTGGACAAATAACGATTCCACCGTGTTGGAAAGATCGATCATCGGACGTCCCCAAAGTGTGCCGATTGAAAGAAAGCCCGATTGATGGAATGACCATTCTGTGTGAATGACTGGATAGAGTGTCAGCCAGGACATTGAGTCTGCCTGGAATGTGTCTGATGTGTACCTTGAGGTGGAGTTTGTCGCACCAATGTAGAAACTGCCAGATTAGATTGCATAGGTCTGGTGATTGGTGCCCCCTTGTTTTGAGGAGGCAAGGCACCACCACAAAGTTGTCTGACATAAGGTGGACAGTTTGCAATAAGAGTTGATCCTGCCAGAAATGAAAGGCATTGATGACAGCCGTTATTTCTGAACGGTTGATGTGGAAAGGGCTCGACCCTGGCACCCACGTGCCGCTGACGGTATCGAAGTCCGGCAACAGGTGGGCACCCCAACTGTAGGTACTAGTGGCGGAACATACCATTATCTCCACCTGGGGTATCTCCAGAGTAATCCCTGTGGACAGCCCACAAGGGTTGTGCCACTGACTCAAGAATGATCGTATCTCTGGCGTGAGCATGATTGTGGGATCGAAAGGAATTGAAAAGGGCGCCATTACGCTAGCAACGTCCTTTGTAAAGGGCGCATAAAAAGACGGCTGAGCGGGATCAAGTCCGCTGCCGCATTGAATAATCCGAGGAGCTGCAACTCTCGCTAAAATGCGCATCCTGTTGGAAATGGACTCTACGAGTGCAATTATCTGGATGATCGCAAACTCGAGGAAACCTTACCAGAGTTAGATCGAGAGAAACTCCAGACCCAGATGGACCAAAAATCCGGGCTGGACAGAGATCGGACTGTATCCAATTCACGAGAAAGCCTATATGATGTAAAGTGATCGTTTCTGCCTTTGAGCAGAGTAGAACTTAACATATGTTTCTGGAGGATGTCGTCCAATTATACTGCCGACGCCATAGATGAAGTCGAGCGGAACAGGGTGACGATGTAATCCATAACCTTGGTACTAGCCCAAGGGCTGAAGTTGAGGCCAAAAGGTATGACCTGGAATTGATAAACCGAGTCCCGACAAGCACAACGGAGAAATGTCCGTGACTCGTGGGATAGTGATGTGAAAATGTGCGTCGGTCATATCTAGACTGACAGCATACCCGTCGGATGGCTTGATCACACCATCGCCACATTGATTTTCAGGGTGGTTGAGGTGGCTCAGGTCGATGAACGGCCTCTGAATAAGAAACGGCCATGAATAAAACCCCAGCTATTGCAGGTTTATTAAGATAAATATAAATATATATATATAAAGGCATCCTTCTCCCGATCTGATGATACATCCATGACAGGGGAGGGGATGGATAAATGAAGTCCAAAGTCCCTCCGAAATGACCTGAATCACCCAAATTTCTAAGGTAATAAAGTGGTCCAGTGGTCCTGAAATTGTGGTGGCGGCTGCCCACAGGTAGGCAGTCCGCTGGCGGTGGACCGGGTATGTCAACGTCTATAGTTAGGAGGTGTGAAGGCAGAGAAACTTGGGTTCTTGCCGCCTCTGTATGGTTGCCGCCTAGCTTGATTAGACTGTTGGCTCCCAGCATTGGGTTGGGATCTATATTACACATTTGATTGTAAGGATCCCTTTTTCCCCAGTCCGTCCATCATCCCTCCGCTGTGTCAGGGGATGATTGTTTCGAAATGCCTGCGAAAGTTGGGCGACGAGTTGGAGGGGCAGTTCCGGAGCTGCCTGCCTCCAAACTTTTTCAATTTTTCCACTTTGATGTCCCAAACGGAGACATCTGTAAAATCCGAGTAGGATGGGGCCTGCGCGACGTGGACCACCTACAGGTGTCACGTCGTATCAGGTCGAAGTTGGCAGAAGCAGTCAACGCATTGGTCATGGAATGGTGAGCTGCCTTGTTAACAATCAATTAATCCTGTCAAGCAATCCAGGCCATCACTTCACGTGTGGTCATGGCCGGATTTGCCTAGGGAGTTGGAATAAAAAATGGCTAGTGAAGCCAAGTCTAGCAATGAAGACGTATCGACTACGTTTTGGACTAGCTTTGACGTGGCATTGGAGATCAGTACTGAAGGCGTCTGATGGAGTTTTCATACCAACTACACTAGAACGTCACTGGAAGATCACTGCCGTCTCACCTCTGTCAGCGTGGGTTCGAGTCTAAAATTCGGCTAATGTAGTTATGTGAGAAAGCTTGCCAGTAGCTTTTCATGGGTCGGTGGTTCTTTTTGGGGAGTTTCCCGGGTTCTTCCTCCATCAATAATACTGGCCGCCATGTATAGCCTATCATGTGCTGAAAAATGGCGATAAACCCTAAAACAACAACAAACAGCACTTGATATTTTCAATTCTATCTTACAGAAAGCGGACAGACCTGTATGTCTGAAAAATTGAAATCATCTTAGGAATCTTCTGAAGAACAAGAAATGTATGGTTATGACCAGATACAAATTCTCTGTGATCATTTTGGTCAGGAGAAGAAATCAAAAGAAGCTATCAGTCCCCCTTTGTGTGACCCAAAACATGTTTTGACAGAGTGGTCTCTTGCTAAGACTATCATTAAAAGAGAAATGTACTCTAGAGACAAAATGTGCGGACTCTGGCAGATTGTACATCAACATCATGCAGATTCATTTCCAAATCTTCAATTAGCATCATTGGCCATTGTTATGCCATACCAAATCGCTGACAGAGGGAGGATTCAGTGATCAAAATTGAACCAAAACTGCAGGAAAAATCCATCTAGAAAGGGTTCTCAACAGACTCGCGATGATTTTAATTAAAGGACCTCTTCTGAGAGACTTAAACTTTAACAAGGCATTGGTAGAGTGGAGGATTAGGAAGGACAGGAGGCTATTTAGGAAATAGTGATTATATTTGCAGAATAATGCAGTCACAATTACAGTCCATCTGGATGCAGATCTGAGATGTATATATGTTCCATTTAAGAGTTAACTTTTATAGAAACTGTATATATACTTTCCCTAATTCATTTTGAGCTTTGGACTTTTCCTTAAAAATTATTTCTTGTCATGTATGAAGGAAATGTGTCTGCTCTTCTGATCTTTCTTAGTAAGGATTTTTAACCAATCAGAATTGAGCATTAGACTTGAAGGAAGTACATGGTGCTGAGTGACACTATTTGCAGTCTATGGTTTGATTCTTTAATGGTTAGTGTGTATTTAGAATATTTGTTATTAAATGACATAAGACTGATTTCAGTTTTAAGTGTTAATCTATAATATACAAGTGGCAAGTACCCACATTTATCAAATCCTAGATGCAACCCTGTAGATTTATTTTGTAGAGTTAACCACCTGGTCTCTAATACAAAGCATAGATAGATATTTTAAAGACTGGGGGAAGGACTGGATTCATGGGGTAGCAGAAGTGTTTTCCTAATGTTAATGTAATTGAAGAAATATTTTCAGAGAAACATAATTTATTGTAAAATTTCCCTTTTTTTTGAATATATTTCCCATTTCAGCAAAAGTAGTACATATTTTATTATGCCTTACTGAATAAATAGTTTAACTTGTGGAAGAATACGGAATGGTGTACTGCGGAGGTATTTTAAGGAGTAGCAAGTCTAGCCCATATATCTCGCTAGACTAATTCATGTACATTATGGTACAAAGGCTTGTGCTTTCTCTTGCGTAGAGATTTGGAGTGAAATATGTTTCTTCAATAACATTTACTTAATTATAAATTAGCCATACCTTCCTCCATGCAGTCGCATTAAAACCTGATAGATAATGGATATGCACTCCAGTACTAGCTGACATGAATTACGTTAGGTACCAAGCCAGCTGTCCAAATAGAAATCTTGTCTCTAACCTTGGTGGAGTAGGCAGACTTTTAGCACTTTTGTTTGGTAACAACAAACTTGGCAAGGCTGGATAGTAATCCCTTATCTATCATGACTGAACAATATTATCAGAGAAACATTGTTATGGGATAGCACTGGCCAAAATATTAGTTTTTGGCCACTCAGTTATACTCACAGCCATTCACAGCCATTGATCACTCTGAAGAATAAAGGTTCTGTCAAAGTTTTACTCGAACTCCCAGAAGTCTGTGCTTTCCAGTTGAAGTGGGCAGTCCTAATGATGTAACTGGGGATTTCACACAGATTAAAACTATGGTTCAATTTAACATATTAACAGACATAAAAAAAAGCACATGATGTTTTTTTTCAAAAGTTAAAACTAATCTGTTAAATGAACTTCAGTTGAATGACTGGCTCAGTATATCAGTGTTATATACAACTAGACAAAACATTTGATTTAAATAACTATTATAAAATTTAAATTGGGTAATTTTATATCATTTTAATGTAAGGATCTTGTTATTTAGTCATAGATTTAGAAATGTAGACTGAAATTTATTTTGTATTTATAAGTATTCTTCTCTATGTAATGCCTTGGGAAAAACAGGCAGGAGCTTCACAGGCAGAATTTTCTATGGTCTGATTCCTTAGTCATAATCATCACAAGAGATACCTTCCTCTTTTTCCTTGGACATCAGTTTCATTTTTTCCTTAGTCATAATTATCATAAGGGATACCTCATACATGCCAACCATTATGCTTTTGGCGTAATCATTATGCTTTTTTTCCTCACTATATTATGCATTACATGTAAACATATATGGATTACGCATTTTTGGTATATATCCATCTTCATAAAAAATAAATTATGTTTTCTCATTTTTATAAACTTTACATTAATCCTACAGACTGTATTTTTAGATAAGACGGCTTGTACGTAACTACAATATAAGAGTATGCTTGTTTGTGGGCATGCGTGCACTTTCCTAACAGTATCATGCTCTATTTATTGCAAACCTTGTTCTACTTTAAAACTTTAGACCTCAAATTCTATTTATTGCATCTGTATGCCTTAGTGAGGAGAGAACATACTGGTTTTCTAATTTTAATCTTTACGTGCAGATTCTTTGTTCTGATATTCATTGCAGAACCAGTCTAAAGGTATTTGGTGCTAAAAAGTATATTTTATTATAGTCGATGCGTATATGAGAGCAGAAAAAACAAAACAAGAAATATAATCCTCTAAATATGAAGACGCAAGTGCAGCATCACGTGGCATCTTTTTCAGGCCGTGTGGAAAGAATTGTAATATTTGGCGCTAAAAGTCTTTTGATGGATTCTAGTCGATATGTTTTGTAAAGCTTAAAGTGCTACATATGTAAACTTGAAACAGTAAAAGAATGTTAAAAGACGAGAGGGGCAAAATAAATCATTGTTCATTGAAATTTTAGCATGTTAATTGTTATTACAGTTTTTTCTGCCAGGATTCCGCTTTTTGATCACTTGGATAACGCATTTTCCTCATCAGGGGTTGGCATGTATGCTATTAAGCTATGAAGTATGTCATTAATGTAATTAGTGCCAATAAAAGCTTCCTACAGACTGCCCAAGAACAAGGAAACACCTATGTTGCCCTTGCCAAACAGGTCTTGGCACACATGTTTAATTCCCTATGTGGAATTGTATGCCTGGCAGTGAAAATTCTGCACCTTGCAGGGTAAATTCTGCCATTAACTGGGTGGCAGCTGCAGAGAAAATTCTGCAAGCATGCATTCACTGGGGCAACCATACTTTTTTACTCGTGAAAAGTAAAATTGCACTTTAATTAATAAATGTTATTTATAAATCTGTTTACTAATACCATTTCTGGTTTATGTAAGCGTAATTTCAGTCGAAATAATCAAAAGTTCAAAAGAATAATGTTTTGTTTCAGTGGATGTCAAAAGGCACTGCAAAACAAAAAGTGTTCCAAATGATGCTTATAGTGATGAAAGAAGTTACTGTTTGGATCTGTGAACAGAAATTGTAATATTAACAGTTCAAAACATGATTTAATATGGTATGCAAACGTGAAAATGTAAATGGGAATCAGACCAGAGATTACTTGGCACTGGATAAAAGTAGGTATTAATGAAGAAACATTGTATAGGATTTTATCAACACCCATTACATTGTTTCAGTGAACATTATTTACTGAAAAATTGTTTTTCGTATTAAGGCTGCCTGCCTATTGATGTCAAAAATTAGTTTCAAAGGCAGGAACTAGTAGTATATTATTTGGATGCTTCTGAACTGTGTATTGATAGATCATTTTGATGCTGATTTAGAAAAATTATAATCTCATGGTTAACCATTTTACAGCATGTGCAAGAACAACAACATTGGAGATTTGCAAGAGACAAAAAGAATTTTACCAGTCTGGACACTCTTATCTCGTCGGCACCTTCCACGGCAGAATACCTTCAAAAGGTTTTGATGGGGCACATCCAGCAAATAAATGTCACAAGGCAACCAGAAAGGTAATGTAATCTGTTCACCTTTGAAATTCTGAAGTTTAAATTTGTCCCCACTACATGAGCGACCTTATTCTGACCATGTCTATTTGTTTTGACTACCATCCAACCTAGGAGTCAAACTAGCAAATTTACACAAAGTACCAGAGACCTTAATTGTTTTAGATTACTTGCCCAGACTTAGTGGGTCAAAATAAAGAAATCATATCAAAACTTGCTGAAGAATGATAAGGGTAATAATTATCCATTTTTGAAATAAATTTAACAAACTAGATGAGAGCAAAATTATATCTAAATCCATATCAATATTTAAAACAGAAACTAAATTGTACATGTTTTGAAAATATTTTTAAAATTTAAAAGAAGTAATTATTGCTATTTAAAAATGTACAGTAAGAGATAACAAAAAATAATTAAATCATAAAATGATTGCTTTATTATTCCCTGAACGACAAAAAAAGCATTATTCCATATCATAACCAATCCAAATGTACTCTGTCTTCCATTTTGAATAAAATTCAGTTCAAAATTTGTCCCTTCTTTACTCATTTTCTCTTTAGCATTTCTGCTTTGATCTTGTTTCCATTGCAATGATAAAAATCCGTCCCAAAAAAATAAGAATTTGATATTTCACTTGAATCTTGAACATATGTCAGCAGTTGATCAAGAATTACTCAGTGTCATAAGATAGGTTCCTTTTCATTGATGTCCTCTGACCAGTTTAGCTTACCAGTTGTCGAAGTGTGATTTTAACTTTTTGTTGTCATTACTTATTAGGTCTAGTGGTTGAAATTGGTTTGCACACATGGCAGGCTGAAACAAAGTGATAACTCCATCGTCTCTCAACATATCAACTTCAGTCTCTGAGCACATGAAATCTTGACACTACGTGTCTTGAGTATTGTCAGCTAGATCAAGTTTGGGGGGGTCAGAGGTGGAATGATAATATTCAAACTGACTGGGATCTAAGTTGAATTTCACAAATCATAAGTCACCTTGTTGAGACCATAGTTATCAGAAGGTACTGATGGTGCAATGAAATGTACATTTTTTAGTAGATCATGCTTTAGTAATTTTATAACTTAGTGTTCTAAGCTGCATCAGCTAATATAATAATAATATATAATATAATATATAATTAATATTAAAGTCTCAGGTCAAAACATGGTATAAACAATTGATCTTGATGGGTATTTGATTTTTGTTCGTACAATGGCTATTGTTTTAACCCATACCACTATAAGCTGTATTTGTAAAACCATGATAAACTCCTTTCGTAGCTTGAGTCCGATAAACAATCGTATCAGACAATCAGTATGGACCCGGAAAAGCACAATAGACCATCATGTTGGTCTTGAAACATTTAGGTGTAATGATTTTTAAAAGTCACATTAAATGTATATAATGTTTTTAAACAAATAAACCAATCTGCCTAAAGAACATATATGCCATATCGTTTAAGCTTGTATGTTTTCCCTCTCACTCTAAAGTAACTTTTCTTACATGTACTAGATATGTCAGGGACCAATCTAACTATACCCTTCTTCCATCCATATATACCCTTCTTCCGTCCAACTATACTCTTCTTCAATCCATATATACCCTTCTTCAATCCATATATACCCTTTTTTCATCCATATATACCCTTCTTCAATCCTTGTGTACCCTTCTTCCATCCAAGTATACCCTTCCTCCATCCATATCTACATTTTTTCCATCAAAGTATACCCTCCCATCCATATATACCCTTCTTCAATCCATGTGTATCCTTCTTCAGTCCATATATACCCTTTTTTCCATCTATATATACCCTTCTTCCATCCATATATACCCTTCTTCAATCTAAAGCTGTACTGATTAATCAAACGTACTCTTAATTGTGTCGATTATTAGACAATCAGTATAATCGTTATTGGCAGAAATAATTGGTGCCGATGTAAACAAATTTTTAAAAAAAGAACTAGCTGAAATGTTATCTAATATATTTGGGAATAAATAAGGATTTAAGTGACATTATGCACACTTTGCACTGTGTAAGTACATATACATTATAGTACATGGTCTCCCTGGTAAACGCAATCAGCCTGCGACTTATTAAGTCTGTATTTGCCTTTATTTAATTTGGTGTTGGAGAAATCAGAAAATATGCACATGCAAAATAATAACAAAATCAATCATAGTACTGTATAACAGTTTAATAATTGTTGGGTTACCAAAAGTTACTTTTTTAACATGCCTATGTCTTTGGACACGGAAAAAATTATTGTTTCATGCCCCAAGACTTACAGCCATTACAGCAGTCAACAAAAAGACCTAAAAAATGGTAAAGTTTTGACAATGGCCTGCAGATATGCCGACCCTCCCCCCACCCCTTCTTCCAAGCCTTTATATTTTCCTAAATTATTCAGCTTATATGCGAGTATATACTGTGATAATGAAATAATCGGTTACAGCAATTTTAATAATTGGCTATACACGATATCGGCATAATTGGCAAAATGTGACATCGGTACAGCTTTACTTCAATCCATATATACCCTCCTTCCATCCATTTATACCCTTCTTGCATTCAAGTATACCCTTCCTCCATTCATATATGCAGTTCCTCCATCCATATATACCCTTCCATCCAATTATACCCTTCTTTCATCCATATAAACCCTTCTTCAATCCAAGTATACCCTTCCTCCATCCATATATACGCTTCCATCCAAGTATACCCTTCTTTCATCCATATATACCATTCTTCAATCCAAGTATACCCTTCCTCCATCCATATATACCCTTCCATCCAATTATACCCTTCTTTCATCCATATATACCCTTCTTCAATCCAAGTATACCCTTCCTCCATCTATATATACGCTTCCATCCAAGTATACCCTTCCATCCATATATACCATTCTATTCTTGAGAAATACTACTAACTTGATCCCACATCAATAGAAATGGTTCTAATAATTGTTTAAAACAATTGTGTGGTATTTCTACACTGGCTGGGCCTACAATGTTAACTAAAGATGTGCATAAATATCTCACATGTTCCAGTGTCCAGAATATTTCAGAGTCAGACAGTAGCCACCAGGAAAGAATCTTGTTACAGTTGACTCAGGTTAACTATAGATCCTTCTCAAGTGAAGTAACTTTCTTCTTTTCTGTCTCAAGTAGTTCTTCTGTTTCTGAGAGTTGTTTACAAACTTCTTTATATTTTTTATTAAGTTCATCAACAACTTCTTTTAACATATCGTATTTAACACTAATGTTACTTAATTTAACAATTTCTTTATAACAATCAGCTAATTCACGAGATTGAAAATCAGAAATATTTATATTTCTAGGTTTTCGAGTTACCTCAGAACTATTGTGGGCAATTTTAGAATTGTGGGCAATTTTAAACAAATTTGAACAGTATTCATTGATTGAATTATCAAAATTAGAACTATTTATACTTTCAGAATTGTGGGCAATTCTAGGTTTAAAAATTGTATTTGTTTTTAATCTTTTTTCCTGAGCAACATATGTATTATCCGACTCATCAATTTCATCAGTATCATCAATATATTTAGTGTTCCAGATCTTGTAAACACGATTTAACCCAATTTTATAGCTTGATGCAATATCAATTGCTGGAAGTTTGTTACGCAAAGATTGTATTTTTTTCATGTCGGACATTGTAAGTGTAGTTCTAAACGGCATCTATATCATAAAATTATAATAGTAAGAATAATAATAATAAGAACAGTACGATTAAAAACAATAAACCGGGGAATATGTGATTAAAACAGTAATCTAAGTATTAAATTTATGTTATACAGCTAAAACAGTAAAAATAACTCAACAACTGGGAAAAGTGTGCCAGTTTTATGTGCTAGTTTTTATGTTGCTTTTAAAGATTTCTGTTGCAGCGTTATTTATATTTTATAATATTTTTTTTATTTTTATTTTTTAACAGATTTTATTAAATATTAGCTGTTTTTGATTGATTTTTCATGTTTTTGAGCTGTTTTTAGGTCATTTTTCACACATTTTCATCAAACTTGTGGCATAAAAATAGGGTAAAGTAGTCGATTTTCAATGTTAATTTCCATAGGAAAAAGCTGTTAAAAATTAATTTATACTTAAACCAGCATAATTTTCAACATATTTACTGATTTTATGAGATTTTTCATTGATTTTATTATATTTTCAACAAAAACTAGCAATAAATTTCTGAGGGTCAAGTAGTCGATTTTCCATGTTAATTTCCATAAGAAAAAGCTGTTAGAAATAGTTTTGTGTTATATTTTGTATTTTATAACTGCAATTATAAATTATTATATAAAAATTATTTTTTATAAAATTATATTTTAGGTTATTTTTAACAGATTTTATGTGTTTTTGAGTTGTTTTTGAGCTGTTTTTACGTGTTTTTGAGCTGTTTTTCATCATTAACCGCTAGAAACCGGAGGGTAAAGTAGTCGATTTTCTATGTTAATTTCCATAGACTTTTCCACCTAAAATTCATTTCTTACTTAATTTTTTATAATTTTCAACAAATTTACTGATTTTATAAGATTTTTCATTAAATTTTGACAAATTTCAACAAAAAACATCAATAACTTCCGGAGGGTAAAGTGGTCGATTTTCTATGTTAATTTCCATAGACTTTTCCACCTAAAATTCATTTTTACTCCCGCAGATGAAAAGAAAATTTTTTAATATTACTGAACAAACATGATCATATATGCGAGATGGTCAGGTGATATACTAAAGTTGTTGTGGAAAAAATTATTATTATTCTTCTTACCACTTAAAATTACTTTTTGAAATTACTAAAGAACATACTTGTGGTAAGAAGAATAATAATAATTTTTTCCACAACAACTTTAGTATATCACCTGACCATCTCGCATATATGATCATGTTTGTTCAGTAATATTAAAAAATTTTCTTTTCATCTGCGGGAGTAAAAATGAATTTTAGGTGGAAAAGTCTATGGAAATTAACATAGAAAATCGACCACTTTACCCTCCGGAAGTTATTGATGTTTTTTGTTGAAATTTGTCAAAATTTAATGAAAAATCTTATAAAATCAGTAAATTTGTTGAAAATTATAAAAAATTAAGTAAGAAATGAATTTTAGGTGGAAAAGTCTATGGAAATTAACATAGAAAATCGACTACTTTACCCTCCGGTTTCTAGCGGTTAATGATGAAAAACAGCTCAAAAACACGTAAAAACAGCTCAAAAACAACTCAAAAACACATAAAATCTGTTAAAAATAACCTAAAATATAATTTTATAAAAAATAATTTTTATATAATAATTTATAATTGCAGTTATAAAATACAAAATATAACACAAAACTATTTCTAACAGCTTTTTCTTATGGAAATTAACATGGAAAATCGACTACTTGACCCTCAGAAATTTATTGCTAGTTTTTGTTGAAAATATAATAAAATCAATGAAAAATCTCATAAAATCAGTAAATATGTTGAAAATTATGCTGGTTTAAGTATAAATTAATTTTTAACAGCTTTTTCCTATGGAAATTAACATTGAAAATCGACTACTTTACCCTATTTTTATGCCACAAGTTTGATGAAAATGTGTGAAAAATGACCTAAAAACAGCTCAAAAACATGAAAAATCAATCAAAAACAGCTAATATTTAATAAAATCTGTTAAAAAATAAAAATAAAAAAAATATTATAAAATATAAATAACGCTGCAACAGAAATCTTTAAAAGCAACATAAAAACTAGCACATAAAACTGGCACACTTTTCCCAGTTGTTGAGTTATTTTTACTGTTTTAGCTGTATAACATAAATTTAATACTTAGATTACTGTTTTAATCACATATTCCCCGGTTTATTGTTTTTAATCGTACTGTTCTTATTATTATTATTCTTACTATTATAATTTTATGATATAGATGCCGTTTAGAACTACACTTACAATGTCCGACATGAAAAAAATACAATCTTTGCGTAACAAACTTCCAGCAATTGATATTGCATCAAGCTATAAAATTGGGTTAAATCGTGTTTACAAGATCTGGAACACTAAATATATTGATGATACTGATGAAATTGATGAGTCGGATAATACATATGTTGCTCAGGAAAAAAGATTAAAAACAAATACAATTTTTAAACCTAGAATTGCCCACAATTCTGAAAGTATAAATAGTTCTAATTTTGATAATTCAATCAATGAATACTGTTCAAATTTGTTTAAAATTGCCCACAATTCTAAAATTGCCCACAATAGTTCTGAGGTAACTCGAAAACCTAGAAATATAAATATTTCTGATTTTCAATCTCGTGAATTAGCTGATTGTTATAAAGAAATTGTTAAATTAAGTAACATTAGTGTTAAATACGATATGTTAAAAGAAGTTGTTGATGAACTTAATAAAAAATATAAAGAAGTTTGTAAACAACTCTCAGAAACAGAAAAACTACTTGAGACAGAAAAGAAGAAAGTTACTTCACTTGAGAAGGATCTATATAATGCTGCATTGATTGTTAAAGACCTTAAGAAACCTAGAATTACAAGCAATTCTAATGTAAACATTTCTCCATATCCTGCAGTGAGAATTATAGCGAAAAATCCTGAACCTAAAGTATTTACTGAAGAAGAAATTGCTGATGCTGTTGCAAGAATTAATAAATTAACTGTTGAGAAATTAGACCCAATCAATAAGGAGATAGAGGCGGAACAGTCTAAAATTGAACAAGAATATAATACTACAGGATCTTTTTATAATATAAAACCTAATTTTGCTCTTAATGAATTAAATGAGAAAAAAAGTAAAATCATGAACGAAATCAATAAAATTAAGTATTTTCATAACCTGCACGGCAAAATCTAAAGATTTTTCACTCTAAAGAGTTTTTAAATACAAGTAAATTTTTATATAATAGTTCAATAATTATAGTTGATGTATGTGTAAATCTCACAAAATCAGGTCTTTCAAAATATTTAGCAATAACTTTTTCTATATTTTTTAGTTCTTCTATTTCTTCCTGTAATTGTTTAAATTCTTTCTCTCTTTCTTCTTTTTCTCTTTTTTCTTGTTGTTCTTTTTCTCTTTCTTCTTTTTCTCTTTCTTCTTTTTCTCTTTCTTCTTGTTCTTTTTGTTCTTGTTCTCTTTGTTCTTGTTCTCTTTGTTCTTGTTCTTGTTGTTTTTTATATACTTCTTGAAGTTCTTGTTGCTGTCTTTTAAATTGTATTAATATTAAGAAAATAAATCCTATTAAACCCATTAAAATTATAATTAAAATCATTGAAGATAATAATCGTTAAATTATATTTCAAATTTTAATAGCCTTATCCATTACTTCATGGAAATACTCGTGATAGATTGGATAACTTTTAGCGTGATCAGAAAATATTTCTATTACTATAGGATTTTTTAAAATATTAGAATTTTTGGTTGGGTTACTGTGGAAGGTTGTAAGTGATTTATCTATAACAGCAATATATGGTACTCCTTGTTGAAAAAACTCATCAATTATATATAGAGTCGACATTCTCTTATCATACTCACTATATTCATCCTCTACTACTTGTTTACGTCGATGTTTATCGTTTGAAATTGCAGCAGAAACATAACCACCATCCTTGAGTTTAATGGATGTTTTTAATCTACCATTTTTTTTCTTCTTAATTTTAACGGTTGAACTAAGATTGAGTTGTTGATGATTAATAATAATATCTGATAAATATTTGTGGTCGTCGTTCATTTATTATAAATACTTTTAAAATCTAAATAGATTTTTATTTTAATTAAACTTTATTGAATGATTCGCAAGAAACTCTTCAACAGTTGGTGGTGCTTCAGATCTTGTATAGTATTTTGGTGATCTTATTTTATAATAATTTAGAATTGCTCTGAACTGTTTTCCGCCACAAGGTCCGCATAGTTGATAAGGTCCTCTAACGCCTTTATTACATTTTAAGCATGGCTTTGGTCCGCTATTTGGATTTTTTCGTATTTGATAGCTGTGTTTTCCACAATATTCACCGTTACATGTTCTACCACAAATATTAATAGAGTTGTTCGTGAGCCACTGACAAATCTGCGTTCCAGTTTGAAATGGCATGTTATATATATTTATATGTTTATTTAAAATGAAAATTAATACTTTACTTAAATCAATATTTGCCTCTATACTATTCTAATATAATTTATATTTTATATTTTATTTGAAGATATATAATATAGTATATTAATCAATGACGAAATTAAACCGTCAAAAAACAGTAAAAGAATTACTTAATAAGTATTTTACGCACACAGGTAAAACTTATAAATATCCTAGATCAAATAAAGATCTTGAAGAACTTCATCGAATTGTTATGAGTTTAACCCGGGAACAACATAAGCCAAAATTTGATAAAGTTCTATCAGAACTGATTAAGGTTGTCTCAGAAAAAAGATTAACCCTTACAAGATCTGCTCTAGACGGTAATGATAAAATTTACACATGGATTCCAGAAACATTTTGCGCAGAAACTTTAAGATCTGTGTTGGATGAAATTGTAAGATATAATAAATCAATAAAATTAATATTCAACGCAGAGGTATTATTTAATCACGCAGTTACACCAGCTAAAACCGTAACAGTAAATCTACCTCAAGATGTTATTATAATTCTAGCTGATGATGATCGTCAAGCTATTGCTGAAAGAATCTATAATAACTATTTGGGGGATGTTGAAGCATATGAAGGTGTTGGATCTGGTTGGATCTTTAATGAGCTAATAAAAATATCGTTTCATGTGTTTAGGTATTCTCCACTACGTGTTGGAACATTTGTTGAGTTACCGAAAAGTATTAAAGAGTCACATTGTGTGATAAATGTAAAATCTACCGACAATAAATGCCTCTTGTGGAGTGTTCTCTCAGCACTGTTTCCTGTTGATAAAGACCCAAATAGAGTAACAAAATATCAACAACATCTTAATAAATTAAATACTTCAGGATTAAAATTTCCTGTACATCTATCTCAAATTGATATGTTTGAAGATAATAATAAATTGTTGATCCCCGGAATAAATATATTCTCTATTGATAACAATGATAAATTATTTCTAAGAAGGTTATCAAAGATAGCAAATAAATCTACAATAAATTTGTTGTTGTATAAAAATCATTTCTCATATATCAAAAACTTCTCCGGTTTAGTAAAAAAACAATTTACAAAACACCGCGATAAACATTATTTCTGTTATAAATGTTTGTGGGGTTATCAACAAGAAGAACTATTAACACAACACCAGCGATACTGTGTCGATAATCAACGTGGGAAGTATCCGACAATCGAAAATAATATTTTAAAATTCACAAAGATCAAAAATAAATTTATACTTCCGTTTTCGGTTGTGTATGATTTTGAAAGTATTCAGGTACCAATTTATCAAAGTCGCGTATCTAGTGATCGCACAACTGTAAAAACTCATGAACATATTCCTGTATCTGTTGCATATAAAATTACTTGTATTGATCCAGAATTTAGCGAACCAGTAAAACTATATCGGCGAAGAAGTATGGCTGAGTTAGATCCAGCTGTTTGGTTGATAAAGAATTTGTTTAGTGATGCTCAAAGAATTTTATCATATAAATCTGGAAATATAAATACAAGTATTTCTAAAAAATTAACTCAATCACAACATGATGAGTATAACTCCGCTGATAACTGCTGTTGTTGTGGTGGTGAGTTTGATGACGAAAATGCTAAAAAGATATTTTCAGATTTTCGTGGTAGGTATATCGGACCGGCTCATGAAAGCTGTTGTAATAAATTTAAACAATCCTTCTTGCCCGCATTCGCCCACAACTTTCGTGGATATGACAGCCATTTTATTGTTTGTGCGCTAACTCATCCTGATATTGTTGAACTGATTGATAATACAGCAATTGATAGTATCTCAAATAATTCAGAAAAGATTTTAACCATCACATTACACCGTAAGATAAAATTTATTGATAGTATGCAATTTATGTTATCAAGTTTGGATCAACTAGCAAAAAGCTGTAAGAGTTTCCCATCACTAACTCAATACTTTTGTGATAAAACCTCATTAATGACCGCCAAAGGCATATTTCCCTATGAGTATATCACTGACTTCAGTAAACTTGAAGAATTAACATTACCATCTCATGATAAGTTTTATTCTACATTAAATAACTCAAATGTTTCTGATAGTGAATACCAACACGCGTTAAATGTTTATAAAGAATTTTCTTGTAAAACGATCGGCGATTATATGGATCTATATTTGATTCAAGATACATTATTGCTGGACGATATAGTACAAACGTTTCGACAAAGTAGTATTAACGGGTATAAACTAGATCCCTGTTGGTATATTTCATCACCTAGTTTGTCTTGGGACGCAATGTTATCAAAAACGAGTATTGAGTTAACTTTATTAACATCTCCTGATACGTATCAATTTATCGAGAAAGGTATCAGAGGTGGTATTTCAGTGATTGTTAAAAGATTTGCATCAGCAAACAATAAATATTTATCGAATTATTCTGAGAAAGATCCTAAATCATTTCTGATATACTTAGATGTTAATAACCTTTATGGATGGGCCATGAGTCAATCTATGCCAACTAAATGTACAAGATGGTATCCAACAAAATTATTTCTTTCGGAAACTGAAAACCTTACAAAAGATTTGGCAAATTCTGACCACTCATTCTTTGTAGAGTGTGATGTAGAGGTTCCACAACATTTACATGACCTTCACAATGATTATCCATTTCTTGCTGAGAAGATGATTATTGATGAGTCATGGTTATCAGAGTTTCAACTGTCCAACAGACCTGGGAAACAATCACAAACTAGTAAACTAGTCCCATCATTGCTACCAAAATACGGTTATATTTGCCACTATAGGAATCTTCATCAAGCGGTCCAACACGGATTAATAGTTACCAAAATTCATAAAGTACTAGAGTTTCAACAATCTTGCTGGCTTGCAAATTATGTGAAATACAACACAGATATGAGAACTGCCGCAACAACTGATTTTGAAAAAGACTTTTATAAATTAATGGTTAATTCTGTATTTGGAAAAACTCTAGAAAATGTTCGTAATAGATGTAGTGATGAGTTGGTAAATGGTAATAGTAAACGATTTAATAAACTCGTATCACAAAACATTTTCGCTGGTAGAATTCCGATAAAGGATGATCTCGTACTTGTAAGAAAACACAAGACAGAAGTAAAACTTGATAAACCGATCTATATAGGTGCAGCAATTCTAGACATTTCAAAATGGCTGATGTACGACTTTCATTATAATTTTATTAAGAAAAACTATCCTACCGCAGAATTATGTTTCTCAGATACTGATTCATTGTTATATCATATTCCATTTGATGATGATCTTTATAAAGATATTTATGATAATCATCGCGAGTATTTTGACTTATCAGATGTTCGAGGACAGTTTAATGATCCTAAAAATAAGAAGGTGATAGGGAAATTCAAGGATGAATTATGTTTTGAATCGATTAAGGAATTTATTGGACTGCGCCCAAAGATGTATTCGGTGTTGGCAGACAATTCAGCGAAAAATATGATTAAGGCCAAGGGTGTTAAAAAATCTGTAGTAAAAAAAGAATTTAATCATGATTTATATAAATCGGTACTATCTGGAGATAAAAAAACCCATAAAGCATTAATGACCGCACTCAGATCTAACAAACATGTTATAACAACAAATAAAATTAATAAATCAGGATTAGTAAATTTTGATGATAAAAGATACTGTGAAGATAATATTAATACATTTGCGTATGGTCATTATCGTATCTTAATTCCAAAATCATCCTCATGAAGGTTATATTTTTTCAATTTGTGTTATCAACATGTATATTAGAATAATTTTGTTTATAGTTGATAACATAAAAACCCTCAGATCAGCAAATAGAGCCTTAAATTATATTTTTAAGTTTAGATTAAAAAGTATTTTTTATTAAATTTAATCATATTAAAAAATATCATTTTTTGACTACTGGTGGAACCCTCAATTGCTTTAAAGAACAGTTGTATTTATGTTATCAAGTTAATATACAAAAACTGTTTTAATTATAATTAATATTATATGATTACTCGCGATAGAGGGACCTAAAAATGATGATGATAGAGGGGTTATTTCATTATAATAAGGGCTGTATTATTGACTGCGCTTACTTTTTGCAAATTGCGCTAGAAACCCCTTTTTACAATTCTTCTACGTTACCTACACAAACGTTGAAGGATCCACCAATATGTGGCAGATAAGCATTGAATGTCCTTAATGAGATTTCATCGTCGACGAAACCACCTCATGTTGTTGTTAATGAATATACTAGCGGTCGTTGGTGAAATTTTAGAGAAGTAATTAACGCTTATAATAACAATGGTCGATATTTGGGGAAGATCTTCATTAACGAAAGAACCGGAACGTGGTGAGGCTAAACCAGATGAGATAAAAAAAACTTATCGAAGATGAAATCGCTGATATGTTGAACCTAACAAATGTCGATTCTAATGAAATAGTTGTATTTGAGAATCGTCAAGGTAAGTTAAAAACTAGTAATGTTTCCCTGGATGATATTTTAGTTAAACAACGCTGTGCAGCGGAAAATTCTATCGCGGTATTTTCCGATCAAGGTAAGCTCAAACCTGGTGTACTTGTTTCAACGATCGTAGATACCCAACAGCAAATAAGAGCCGAGTTTAACACACACGTTGAACAATTTAATAGTTTACGAAGAAATTTTAGAAGAGCCGACGAAACCGTAGATAAGTTTTTCGGGAAGGATACAAAATCCGATGACGTAAAAAGAACATTTAAAAATATGACATCCAAGCTCGATATGGTAAAAATACCTCACGAGGTGGACCAGGTTAAAAATATCGTATATGTAGTTCGAAAAGGACAGCTTGATTGGGTTAATGATTTAGATGGAGGAATGGGATTAGGTATAAATAACCTAACTGTTAAAGGTATTTATCGATTTACAATAATTTCTGAGCATCAATTTAATATTACCGCTAGTACACTTTAAAAGCCAGATAATAAATTAACTACAATTGGACAAGGGGTTAATACAGTATCATCATTCATTGATAATATCCCAATAAATTCTACCTCGTACTGGATTACAGCCGTTGATGCTACCGTAGTTAGATCCTCAATAATATGGTATTTGGAATTAATAACAGAAATAAATTAAATCAACGTGAGGATTCTAAATAAAACAATGTCAACGTCATCACAGTATCGTTATGATACCGTCAAAGAATTTTAGGGTAAACTTGAAGCATTAATTGAAGAATATGGAAATAAAAAGAAAAAATATCAGCGGAGAATCACCGCCATAGACTTATCCGTGTACTCGGTGTCTGGTATAATTGCCGGCGCTGGAATAATACTATCCTCGGTGACTATGATAGCTCCAATTGTTGTACCAATTTGTATATCTGCGGCAACAACACTCGCTGGGGTATTTAACGGAATAACAAAAACAAATATCATCGTGTTCCCAAGCTAAGTTACACGACTAGACGGTTAAACTTGTTACTGTGTCATACGCATATTCGCAATTGTCAATGTTGATCTCAACTTCGACTGATGATCAAATAATATCCGAAGATGAATTCTCGAAAATGGTCCGGTTGTATGATTCAACGTTTTCACAATTAGAGCACTATAATAATAATAACAATGACAACGTCATCATCGCAAGAACTACTTCAACGAATAGCAGAAAATACCACCCCCGGTGAAGACAAGCATGATATCAATAACATCGACAAAACCCGAATTTAATGTGAATTTTCCCACTCCAATTCCCGTGAACGAGATCGCGCTAGCGAAATTACGAGTATATCACAGCTGGCCTAATATACGATCAAAACCATTTGGTGGTCAACAACCAAATAATTCTTTAGTGTTTGCGTGGAAAAATCGAGAAGATGGGACTCCAGATTGGAACGTCGTTTCAATACCAACTGGGTCCTATCAAATCGAAGATATTAACGCTGAATTTCAACGTAGAATAAAATCTATTACCGGAGAAGAAGAACCGAAAATCGCTATAACGGTTCACGTACCAACGTTATCGCCTGCGGTTTAGATAAAATCGCCGGAGTATGTCGTAGATATTTATCAGAGTTCTATTAGAACCGTACTAGGTTGGCCTGAAATATCATCTCAAGAAAAAACCGCTAATATACCAGAACCAAAAAAATCTGATTATGTTTCCGACAAGATAAAATCTGATAATGAAGTAAAAAGTTATAAAAACTTCGGTGAGTTGGAGCTTTTTACGGGGGCAGCAGTTGTAGGTGAAATAGATCCATCTACTGGTCGTAATAAAGTAATATATACATATGATAAAGTTGTAAGAGATGTGGTTATTCGGAATTTTGAAAGGATGAATAATGATTTTTCATTACTATTAATATCTCTTAAATCCGGTACTCTCACCCGAGATGAATTTATCAGCGCCGTAGAAACATGTAACAAAATCATCAGTAGTAATATGGGGCACTATGGGGACAATGGAAAATCCAGTCAAAAACAGCTTGGGGCACTATGGGGACAAGATTTATGGTGACAATGGAAAATCCAGTCAAAAACAGCTTGGGGTACTATGGGGACAAAACAGCTTGGGGCACTATAGGGACAAGGGAAATTTAACATGGTGGGCCTGTATAGGGACAAGGGAAATTGAACCTGGTGGGCCTGTATAGGGACAAGTTAAATTGAACATGGTGGGCCTGTATAGGGACAAGGGAAATTGAACATGGTGGGCCTGTATAGGGACAAGGATAGGGGACTGTCTAGCGATAAGGGAAAAAATGGTGGCAAAGAAAGCTAATATCTTTTCGAGACCTATGAGTGGCCCTGAAAAGGTCCGTTATGTGTAATGTTAACAGTATCTTGTTAACACAGAGGACATCTCACAGATCTTCTTCTCTTCTTTAAACTTCTCCTCACTGTGGGTCCATAGAAGAGAACTCTCTTTAAGCAACCTTGTCTTTCGACATATACCCTTCTCTTCCAAAAGGCTGTATCCGTCATATGAATGACACTCCACGATGATCTGACATACATGGGTATGTCAGTCCGAAACAGCATGCTAGAAACAAGGGTAGAAGATTCAACGTTAGTCCACATCTTGTGATGAGAAACAGGTGAAGTGAATGCCGTGAACTGCGGTTATTTATAGGGGAAGAGCGGATCCAAACGGATTGAGTGTATCGACCAATCAAAACATGCGTTACAAAAGTCAGTCACAGCCATCCAATCGGAAGAGAGCAGTCTGTGACGTCACCTTTTCTATATAGAGGTACTAGCGCCTGTGCACAGTCAATCGATGAGACAGAGTTGTCAATAATGGCGGACACTAAGAAGACGATGAATTGGGGTGAGCCCGTAGTAGAGACAGCAAGTCATGGGCCAGCAGTGACTACTAAAGTCATGACAAATCTACATCCAGAAGACGTTGATTTTAACTGGGATAGTGTGGATTTTTTAACATCACAAGAGTTTATTCCGGAACCTTCGTTGCCTTCTGCTTCTTCTTATGTACACGTCGATGATTTTAAGCAAAGACAAAAAGAAGAATTGGAGCGATTTTTACAACAACAGAAAGTAGAAGAACAAGCTTTTCTTATTCAACAGCAGGAAGAAGAAGCAAGAAGGAAACACCAGGAAGAAACAGTAGCAACAGCAACAACAGAGAAGAATGAAGACGAAGGACAGAAAGAGAATAGTGAAAATCAAACTGTCACGACGGTACTTTTAGATATTTTAGCAGAGTTAAGGAGTCTGAAACAAATGTATCAGACTTCTTTATCACGACCGAAGAGAAAAAGACCTTCTCGAGCTAAACAACCCGATCTCTCTGTGACTACGTCTGCCATACCACCGTTAGTGATTTCTACCAAATCATTGACAGGAACCACCAGTCCCGAAGTAGGCCTTGGCCGTGGCAAAGGCTTAAGTCAGCTCAAGAGGATTTCGTCCCGTTTCTGAGTTTGTTTTGTTTTAAACAAACAAAAACACCAACGGTCCTTTTCAGGGCTACTCAAATTATTTCGAAAAGAAATACTATTTCAATTGCCTAATTCAATGAAAACTCAAAAGTCCTTTTTATTATTTTTTTTAAACCCATGATGTACGTGTGAGTGAAGGAATGTGTGAGTGTAGGTGATTATTCTATAAAATCAAAACCAGGAGACACTTACGTTTTTTTCTCTCTTGTGTATTCTAGTACAAACGTTGCAATTCAATATCACAACATAACATAACACAATACCACTTTAAAAAGTTCATATGTTTTCTTCTCTTTCACTCTTTCTGTTTTTTTTCATTTTCTTTAATGTCACAGCTTTTTCTTCTTCCTCTTCACTTTCGTTTCGTCTTCTTTTCTTGTCTTTGTGAACGTGTCGGGGTTCTTCCTTGGGGGATGGTACCTCTTCCTCCTCCTGTTCAGAATTCCTTTCCCCCTCCTCCTCCTGCTCCTGTTGTTTCTTAGGGCAGTTTGGAGACCAATGTCCTTTCTCTTTACAATAATAACAGGTATCTTGACTTTTGTCTCTTTTGGTACCTTTTCTGTTTTTGTCACGATCTGAACATTCTGTAGCCCAATGTCCTTTCTTCTTACAGATATAGCAAGTATCTTGACTTTTATCTCGATAGGAAGGAGAGTAGTCCGTCGGCTGGTCTGAAGAAAACTTTCGTATGACCCCACGTAAAGCTCTGATGAGAAGTTCAACTTGTGTAGGTTCTTCCATCGTTCTGGTCAATATGAGAATAAAATGAATACTGAAAGGTTAGACACTGACCCTTTATATATGCACGCATCGGACATGAATATATAGGGGTTATGGTCTGTAAAAGGTAGTCATATTACTTTTTGCAGACAAGATGAAAAGACCGCATCATGTTGTGGAGAAAGGAGAAGACAGTAAGAGACAGAAACGTAATGTATCGCCTAGCACAGTAGCTGAAGTCTTGGCTCAAATTCATGCCAGTGATTTTGAAGATGACTTGAGTGAGCCCGAATCCACACCTAGGCAATCGGCGTCCAAGCAAAGTGCACCACCCTTAGTAAAGCCTGAAAATTACTATCACATTCGAGAGACGGAAAAGCGTTCCTCTCGAAAATTTAGAACAACGGCTTACACGTATGCCGTAAAGTTTAAAGATTTCAAGTCCAATGTACCTTTGGAGAATACAGAAGGGTTCATTACCGAGGTGTGGGATTCTGTGTTAACTGCACTGAAACAGCAATGTCAAGCCAAAGAAGACGATCGCTTGAGACGTTCTATTCATCACGATAATTTGAAGTCTCCAATTTGGATCGAGTTTACTAGCCCATCACAATTAACACCTTCCAAAGTCATCGACAAAATTCAACATGTGCAACAACCCAACGACAAGTTTCACATCACCGATGGAAAAGCCACACTGTTCATGACTCACGTGTCTCTTCCTCAGGAGACCGGACGCAAAAAAGTGTTATTGGTGGACAGCCTTTGCAACATTAAGCGAAGCCTCGTCCAAATTAACAATCCTCAAGACCAGATGTGTTTAGCCCGTGCCATCGTCGTGGGACAAATGTATGCCAACAAGAACGAGACGATAGAATGGAAAAGAGCCTGGACAATTATTCGAAAATTGGGCCGAGCCAAACAATGAAGTGAAGCAGAACTCCTGTTACAGCAAGCAGGGATATCCAAAGACACCCCTTGCGGTATTCCAGAAATGCAAAAATTGCAAGGTGCCTTGGCTCCACATTACACCTTGAAAGTACACCCTCAAGAAGTGCGTGGTCCTCTTTTGTTTCGAGGCCACGATTTCAAAGACGGAAAATACATTCACGTCTATCATCACGATGGTCATTTTGATACCATTACCAGTATCACTGGATTTCTGAAATTCAGTTACTACTGTGAAAAATGTGACTATGATTATAATAACAATCGAGAACAACACAAGCATTGTGGATCAAAATGTGAGGGATGTTTGGCCTCTCAACCTTGTCTGGACAAAGGACAAGTACGAGTGCATTGCCCTGTGTGTCAGCGTACTTTTGTCAGTCTTACCTGTTACCAACAACATTTAAAGATGCAAGGTTCACAGCAAAAAAGTACTTGTCATCTTCTGAGATTGTGCCCTACTGGTGGACAAGGCATACGTACCAGTAATGCCAAGTTTCACGTTTGTCGAGGGAAGAAACGATGTCACATTTGTCACCAAATTGTGGCTTTGGAGCACGAATGCTTCATTCAAAAATATCAACCCCGACCAGATGATACCCAGAAGAAAGGGAATTTTATCTTTTTTGATTTTGAATGCATGCAAGAGACTGGTATTCACATTCCTAATTTCTGCGTGGCTCACCGTGCGTGCGAGAAGTGCATCCAAGAACCTATCTTTAGTCATTGCCCTCACTTCAGCAAGATTCCTGGAGGACGTGAAAAAAACTTTCGAGGGTCAAATACGCTAGCCGATTTTGCCCAATGGATCCTAAACCCCATCGACGAAACGTGGAGTCCAGAAGACATCGAACGTTACGGCGATTGTCATCGCCATGCCACGGTCATGGCTCACAATTTCTCGGGATACGATGGGCAATTTCTGCTCAGATACTATGCGGAATAAAGTACCGAACGACCTCAAGTGACTTTAAACGGAGACAAAATCATTTCTATGCAAGTAGGACAAGTACAGTTTAAAGATTCGATGTGTTACTTGGCCATGCCTTTGAGTCGCATGCCTAAAACGTTTGGAATGACAGAAATGGCAAAAGGTTATTTTCCACACTTTTTTAATACTGGAGCCAATCAACATGCCGTTCTACCCCATTTGCCTGAGGCTGACGACTACGACCCCGATAACATGCGCACCGAACAGCGAGAAGCTTTCCATTCTTGGTACCAGACTCACGCCTCGGACCCCTTTGACTTTCAAGAAGAAATTTTAAAGTACTGTCGATCTGACGTGGACATTTTACGACGTTGCTGTGGAAAATTTCGAGAATTGTTCATGGAATACGGAGGGATCGATCCTTTGAAAGAAGCTTGTACCATCGCCAAAGCGTGTTCCTTAGTGTACCGAAAACGCTTTATGCCCGAAAATACTCTAGCTGTTATCAGTCCTCAAACGACAAATTTTGTCAAACGTCAATACTCGGTCAAAGCCCTACGCTGGCTCCATTATTTGTGCGACAAGGAAGACAAATGGATCCAGCACGCTCGCAACGGAGGAGGCGAAAAGACCATTGGAACGTATTCGGTGGATGGCTGGGACTTAGAAAACCCTCAGATCGTGTACGACTTTAACGGATGCTTATTTCACGGATGTCCCCTGTGCTACCCTCAGCGTGACACCAAAAATCAGTTTTTACAACGGACTATGGAAGATTTGTACCAGACTACTTGTCAGCGACGTTTGAAGTTAGAACAGCAAGGATACCAGGTATTGGAAATGTGGGAACACGAGTACGATCAGCGTTTGAAAACCGATCTCGAGTTTAAACGCATCGTAGAAAGTTACAAGTTGTTGGACCCCCTGAACCCCCGGAATAGTTTGTACGGAGGACGAACAAATGCTACCTGTTTGCTGTACCAGGCGGACGAGGAGAAAGTAGAAGAAATCAAATACTTGGACGTGTGTTCGCTGTATCCTTACGTCTGCAAATATTGTCACTTTCCCGTAGGACATCCAGAATTGATGACAGAACACATTGACTTGGACCACATTCGACAGTACGAAGGATTGATCAAGTGCAAAGTCTTACCTCCCACAGACTTGTACCATCCCGTTTTACCTCACCATTGCCAAGGAAAACTGATGTTTCCTTTGTGTCGCACTTGTGCCGAAACGTACAACCAAGACCAACTTTGTCAGCACACCCAGGAAGAGCGCGCCTTGACAGGAACGTGGGTGAGCGTGGAATTGTTTAAAGCACTGGACCTGGGATACCGACTGTTAGAAGTGTATGAAATTTACCACTTTCCCAAGACACAACAATACCACAAGGGCAATGAGACACAGAAAGGTATTTTTGCAGACTACGTGGATGCCTTTTTAAAACTAAAACAAGAAGCTAGTGGCTATTCTTCATGATGTCACACTCCCGAAAACCAAAAGATATTCAAAGAAAAATATTGGGAGCAGGAAGGCATCACTTTAGACCACATTGAGAAAAACGAAGGAAGGCGATCGTTTGCCAAAGTGATGCTCAATTGCTTGTGGTGTAAAATGGCACAACGACCGTCTTTACCCAAGACAGAGTATTTGTCCGAACCGTCTCGCTACTTCCAGATGATTCACGACAAAACCAAAGTCATGAAACACGTGGACGTCATTCGTGAGGACTTAATCTTAGTCAATTACGAAGAAGAACTAAACTTTGTAGAAGCCGACAAATTTGGAAATGTCATCATTGCGGCTTACGTGACAGCCCACGCTCGCTTAAAATTTTACGAAGTGTTAGAACTGTTAGTAGATCGTGTGCTGTATTTTGACACGAACGGTTGCATCTACATTCACCGGCCGAACCAGTGTAACCCTGTCATTGAAGGAGACCGTTTAAGAGAGTGGACCGATGAACATACCGACGACAAGATTCTATGTTTTGCAAGTGGTGGTCCTAAAAATTACGGCTACGAATACCGAGACCCTCAAGGAGAAATGCACACCGAATGTAAAGTGAAAGGATTGACTCTCAATTATCGCACCAGCCGAGCGGTGAACTTTGACGTGCTACAAGAAGCCTTACAGTCTGGACAGGATGAAACGTTTAAAGTGACTACCCACGAACCGCACAAGATTGTCCGTTTACCCACACACCAAATCGTTAGCCGACCTTTGGAAAAAGTCTATCAAATCGAGTACCAAAAAAGAGTACTACTTCCCAATCACTTCACTCTACCGTACGGTCACGTAGAAATTGGGCAGCATATAAAAAGGGACATCGTCCAAGACCAATAGTTCATTTGTCACTACATCGACCAAGCGAAAAGAAGATGAATCTATTTAAACAGACATCATTCAAATTTGGGAATTCTCAAGTGGAGTGCGATGCTAAATTTTGCGATTGTAGTGATGCCAGACGCTGTGACCTTAGTGATTCAGCAGGATATCGTGGGAACGTTGCTACGACTACTACCCCTATATTTACCCTTGAAAGTGATGCTGTGCGTGTCAAACCTGAGGGATGCGAAAGCGGTGCCACACGTTATCGTGGACTCCTAGGAATTTCACCGTACCTACATCGAACAGAAGTGAGGAGAGACGAATATTCGTTCCCGACGAGTTTGCCTGAATACTGTCACTTTAAAAGTCGATTTCAAACCTTCAAAGATAAATGGCCAAAATATCTGCCTGGACCAACTCCTGAAGAATTAGCCAGAGCCGGATTTTTCTACTTGGGCGAAGGGGATAAAGTCAAGTGTTTCAGTTGTGGTGTATCCATTTACGAGTGGGAACAGAAAGATTCCGCTTACCTGGAACATGCTCGATGGTCTCCGAATTGTCAATACCTACCTTTAGTGGGACCTAGTGATTGGAAGTGACACTACTGCTTCATGTCGTGTAACAAACCTAGACCAGTATATAAGCCCTCTCTAAAACATTATATTCAAGGATTACCACACGAATTGCAAGAGAAGATCTACAATGACGTTTGGCAGGGTCTTGCTAAAGAAAAATCTCAATGGGTGACTGTAGAACTTTTGTGTCGTGAAATTCACAAGAGGAAAGTGACAAAAATTAACCAACGTGTCAGATTTCTCTGGTTCAAGGGTATTTTTTTGCTCTGTTTCCAATTTAGTACGTTTACATCTGAAGATGTTTTGATCGTTCTTCACCGTTACCCTGAATGGCAGTGGGACGAAATTACACGTTATATTAATCACTTTCGCTTTTTGAGGAGATTTGATTCTGTGCAGAATATACACTGATGGTCTTCGACCTAAAGAAGTATAAAAGAGAACGACCATGCCACAACCTTTATCACTTGTGATCAAACAGATTCCGTGGAAGGATATCAATGAGAAGATTCACACGGTGAAGGATTACGAACACTTATTGCAAGAACTGTGCCCTATGAATTGGGGTCGACGTGTAGTGTGTGTTTTAGTGACTTGCTTTCTGGGATTTCGTTTACCTGTCGATTCCTTGTGGACACTTTACGAACACTACCTACCAAAAAAGACAGTATGGTGACTCCTTTAAATGTCCACGAGAGACTTATTCTGTTAAAAGCCTTACGCTTTCATCTGGATACGTCTCAACCTCTACAGGAAAAAAGATTCGTCAACTTTTACGTACGGAAGTGGTGTACGAAGATGTGTGTGTAGCTTGTGATTTACACACTCATTGGACAGATGTACGTAACTGGAAAAGTTGGGATTTTGAGGCTTGGACAAACGAAGCATCCCATTATGCCCAAGCGTTGTGTTCGTAAAATACATTGTCGAGTGAAAAAAGTCACTTTTAAACCTGTGTTAGTGACAGTGCCAGAAGAAGAAGAAAAAAAATCTGTTACCGAGGACAATCCCTCTGTTCAAGACAGAACTGTCATGGACATTCCCCCACAAAGACCCTTCCGAGAAGACACCTATGTGACTGTACCCCATGTAGAGACTATACGAACATTACACACTACCTCTAGGACACCTTCGTTACCCAAACAATGTTGTACAGAGACTTGTTTTTATGCCACTTTGATCGTTTCCCTGTGTATTTTATCCCTGTATTTATCCATTTGGTTTTTATGTATATTTGTCTTTCGTGTTGTTCGAATTCAAACATACATTGAAATAAACGTGTCTTGAAAAAAGTATAAAAACCTCTTGTCTTGTCTGTTTTTGTGTCAATAGTGTCAAACCCTATACGACTATGGCTAACTCTACTATTTCTACTACTCCTTTCTCCTCCACATTCAAAGTCATTGACGAACACTTAGATCAGGCTAGTTGGAAAGCCTTGTATCTTCGTCATCCTTTTAACATGTTAATTGCTGGACCAAGCGGTTCAGGCAAAACCGAATTTGTCAAACGTTTGATCGAACATAAACATCATTTGATCGATCGTCCACCTCAACGCATCGTGTGGTGTTACAAAGAGTGGCAATCGGCATACAGCCTCTTGCAAGAAAGTCAAGGTGATTCCATTGTGTTTGTGGAAGGTATTCCTAGAGAAGACGAGGGGATCGTGTCTGACCCTAGTCAAACTCATTGGGTCATTTTTGACGACATGTTAGGAGAAGACGAAGAAGAAATTAAACTGTGGTTTACACGTAAAGGGCATCATCGTAATGCCAGTGTCATTTACATTACACAAACTTTATTTCAACAAAGTAAAGCCCATCGTACCATTAGTCTCAATGCTCATTACGTGGTCTTGTTTAAAAGTCCTCGAGATAAATCACAAGTGCAAGTCTTAGCCAAACAGTTAGGAACACCTTGGCTGACTCATGCGTACGATGATGCCACTCAAACGCCACACGCCTATTTAATCGTGGATTTAAAACCCACCACCCCTGATTATTTGCGATTTCGTACCGATTTGTTTCACGACTGGTGTCAAGACGGAGGACCTGTCGTGTACACGTCCTCGTCGTATACATAACACTATGAACCACTAAAAAATCTATAAAAACCTTGGTCACTTTGACCTTGTCTCATACATCGTCAACATGACGTCCCTTCAGTCTCATCTTCCCATCAAATTGATTCGTGCCCTGTACGGCATCAGTCGCGAAAACAATCCACAAATACGTGCTCACGTCTTAGAAGCCAGTCTCAAAGAAGTCTTACGATGGTTTACGGTAACAGCACGCCAAATACTGCAAGGCATCATTCACATTCCACATCAAACCAAACGCTTTTTTGACAGAAACGAAGTAGCCTTGACGCAACTGGCCGATCCTCGCATCGACACTCAAATTAAAAAGCAAATCATATTGAAACCTGGAGGTAATGGTTCTCTAGGAGGTGTCATCATTCGTTCCCATTTAAAATGGGATCCCAATACTCCCAAAGTTCCCCCCAAGAAAAAAAAAGCCCAACGAACCCCTAAGAAAAAGAACAATGGTGCCAAGACCAAAACACAGAAAAAGAAAAGTCCGCAGAAAAAAACGGTCACCCGCAAAAGAGGCACGTCGGCCAGGACGCAACCTTATCTTCGTCAACCACGATCTGTAAGAGAAGATCTACAAGGACGTTTGGCAGGGACTGTGTTTCCAGTAGCCTCAGGTGCTTCCACTTCTCCGTTGCGGGTTATGCCAGCCAAAGCCAATTTGACACCCGTTTTTCCTAATTTGATGAAACATTGGAAATCTGCCACTCCCAAAACGTCTCCTCCACCGGTGACACCCTCGTCCACATTAGCGGCAGTAGCAGCTGCTCACAAAGTACCTGCCCCGAAAGTAAAAGTCCAAGAAAGATCTGGTATGTTAAAGAGTTTACTGGATTTGTCCAAACAAGAACTGTCCCGATTGAGTCCATTGCGAACCCCTTCACGACGTGTGTTACCTGCCATGAAGTTGATACGACGCAAAGATAATCAGTGGCCACGCATTCCAGTATAAAATTGACTTGAGGACCACAACGGGAATCAGTATTTTCTGTACCACTATTGAACACTCAAGGATGCCGCCTCAAAAATGTGCACACCACAACCCTCGTCGTTCTGCTGTCCAAAAAGGAAAAGGAAAAAAACGATCTCGTCATCCCACCAAAGGCTTAAAAACCAAACATCGACGTCCTTCCCTCCAAAGACGTAGTCCTTTAAAAAGAAGAATCACCAAAAAGGAGGATCCTTTGGCAATTTTGTGAAAGACATTGTTACCTTTTTGACAAAGCGCTAGTAAATAAAAGAGGGTGTGTTCCAAGTCATGGACGTCAGTGGTATTGTGGAACGAACAAGCAAAGATGTCACCTCGCACAAAACATTCTTATTCACTCCCCAAGGGAAAGAAAAAGAAAGGACTACCTCCTCGTCTAGTCAAACACGGAGACATGTTGTCTGTCCTGTCCAAAGCCTCTCCACCCATGCGAAAACAAATCATTAAAACTGCTTCCAAAGATGACATCGATACCGTGTGCGAATGTTGTTTGAATGTCTTGAAAGGCACGATACCTTTGTCTCCACACCAGAAAAATTGCTTATCCAAAGATCGACACGTTCTTCGTCAAATGGTCCAAAAGAAAATACCCGTCCGTCAAAAGAAAAAGATGTTGGTGCAACGCGGAGGATTTTTACCCTTTCTTCTTCCTGTGTTGGGAGGATTAGCGAAATCCGCCATGCTATCCAGCATATTACCAGGTTTTTTTTACAAGGGATGACACAAGGGATGACCCAAGGGATGCCACAAGGGATGTCCCCAAGGTATGGGTAGCAATATGTATGATCCTTCCAGAAGATAAAAGGGACTCATGGAACACCACGAACTCAGACGTAACCTTTGGAAGCCCATGGAAGGACGAAAACTGAGTTTAGTCCCTTACAAACGATGGATGGAATATCATCTTTGGCAAGAACAACGTACCCCATATTTACCACCCAATCCTGATTTGAACGAGAAGTCCCAATTACAACACGAATTGCAATCCTTGATGCATCGCCACGATTTATCCGAAACCAAAAAATCGCAAAAGTACGGTCAACTTTTGCAACGACTACAACTCTTTCATCGAAAAGCTGTGGAACAAACAGCTTTACCCACACTGTCCGATTTGAAGGCAATGATGAATAGTCCGTCGCTCTCACCCTCTACAGCGGCCAAAACAGACGTCACCCCACCATTACCAAAGGAAGAAGAAGAACCCCATGATCTCTTTCAAACACCCACTACCACTCCCATTCCAAGTAAGATTGCCGCTTCCTTGTTGACCCCTTCCCCCACTCCCCAACGAGAAGAACTCAAAACTTGGGTTAAAAAGATGTTGGCTACTCCTTCTTCAACAGAAGTGAAAAAGAAAGAAAGGAAACCAGAAGTGAGAAAAGAAAAGAATATCAAAGAAGCTATCCCATTACCTCCGCCGCCACCACCAGTACCCTCGACGTCGACTCCTGTGGCACATCGGACACGTAAAACCGTTTCCAAACAACCCCCATTTCGTCCCACCCAAAGAAATATCCTCAAAGAGTGGGTCACTTATTAAACTAAACCATGGAGAAAGTATTAGCCAGCATTTACTACGATCCAGCTCACCCTGCAGGTTACGGAGGCATTCAGAAATTGTATCGTGCTGCAAAAACTCGTCTGAAAAAGCTCCGTTTACCTGCAGTGCAACGATGGTTACAAGAACAAGCGACGTACACTTTACACAAACCCATTCGACGAAAATTTCACAGAAGTCGCACTCAAGTGGAAGGCATCGATCATCAATGGCAAGCCGATTTAGCCGATGTCTCTCATTTAGCCACCTACAATCGTGGCTACAAATATTTGTTTTGTGTCATCGACGTCTTTTCTAAATTTGCCTGGGTCGTACCATTGACATCCAAATCGAGCGAAGAGTTAGTACGAGCTTTGCAACTGGTGTTGAAACAAAGTGGTCGTCACCCTCTTCGATGAAAAACCGACAAAGGCACCGAATTTCTGAACCAAGCTTTCCAACGAGAATTAAAGAAACGTGACATTCATTTTTTCACCACCGAAAATCCTGAAACCAAAGCCAGTATAGTGGAACGTTTTCAACGTACCTTGAAAGAACGCATGTGGAAATATTTTACGCATCAACACACTCTCAAGTACATCGACGTCTTACCGCACTTAGTCCAAGCCTACAATCAAGGTGACACCTGACAACGAAGTGACTGTTTTTGAGCGTCTGTTTGGTACGTCCCGGACGAGGGCTGTCCGCAAGAAAGGTGGAGAAGTGTTAACCCCGGGAGATTGGGTACGCATTGGTAAAACCAAACGCACTTTCGACAAAGGTTACTTACCCAATTGGACCACCGAATTGTTTCGTGTTACTGGACGAGTGCGTGGTCGTCATCCTGCCGTCTATAAATTGGAAGATATGAACGGAGAAGAATTAAAAGGAACGTTTTACTTGCCTGAGTTACAACGTGTCACCAAAAAAGAAGACGACGTGTACGACATTGAAAGCATTCTCGAACGAAGAACCCGTAAAGTAGGAAAACGTCGTGTCAAAGAAGTCAAAGTACGTTGGAAAGGATATCCTCCTAGTTTTGATTCTTGGATTGACGCTGCACAAGTCATCGACTATAAAAAGAAGTGACCATCATGCCCTTCAATACAGCTTCAGCAACCACAGTGACTACTCCTTCACCCACTTCATCTCTGCAAGATTTACAAAAGCAACCCTTGTGGGTGTGGTGTGGAGAACGTGTCCCTAAAACGCAAATCGTCTTTTTCTGTCAAATCTTTGTGGTGTATTGTGTCATCGGTGCAGCCATTGCTAATTTGAGTTTGCAACAAGGAGACAAACAATTGTGGACTATTTTACTCAGCAGTTGCATCGGGTATCTTCTTCCCAATCCTTCCCTGAAATACTCTTACAACGGGAACAACAGTAACAATATTGGGAGTCTTGCATCCAACGTTAGTCATTCTCCTGACAGTCACTCTTCCAATCACAATCCTCTTTTAGACACTCCTTTAACCTCGAGTGACTCCTCGGACAGAAGAACCTTGGAATTATGAACAACACTATTAACCAATTTTACTTAACGTTACCCAGTGACAGTTCCATGGAGGTGTTTCCTAACAACACGTTGTGCTGTTACACGGCTAGATTACCTCAAGCCATGCATTTGGATCAAGATGCTCATTGGGAAGTGGCTTTAGTGGAAATGATACACCCGACACAAATCAAAAACATCGTCGAAAATCAAAACACTTTTACAGTAGAAGTGCATGACGAGCAATTGCAAAAAGCCTTAAACGAACGCGAGGCCACACTAGCACACCAGACCCCAAAACTAATCGGTCCACCTATTCGTTCATCATTCCTGCAGGTTATTATTTTAGTGGTCAACATTTAGTGACTACACTTGCTACCAGGTTCAATGTTGTGTTTGGTAAAGCCATGGACAAAGTCAAACAAAGTGTTACCTTTGAGTACCATAAAGTGGCTCGTCGCCTCATGATGAATTTTTCAAAGGATAAAATGATAGCCATTACCTTTTGTCCTGAATTGTATGATATTTTAGGCGGAGACCTCAAGATGGTCAGGAAAATTCAAATACCATCCATAACCGGTAACGCAGATTTTGCAAAATATTTTCGATCCCCTGTAGAAATGAACCAAGGACTCAACTTGATGTTTGTGTACTCCGATGTGGTGGAGTACAACGTGGTAGGACACACCTCTGTACCGTTACTGCGTGTCATTCCTTTCAAAGTGGATTCTGTCACCGAGAATTTGTACATCCTCATTATTTGCCGGTCAGTAAGTCGTATTTCGACAGTGTCAACATTACTATAAAAGGAGAACTAGGACAAAATATTCCATTTACCAAAGGGAAAGTCACAGTGAAACTCCATTTTCAAAAACGATTCTCGAACAACTGAAAAAGTGATGTATCCTGTGTACCAAGGAGTCACTCGACAACGAGGACATGGTTTAGGAGATATGTTTAAATCAGCCTTTCGTTCTGTGGTCCCTATTTTAAAACCTATGGTGACACGAGGATTGCACGCCTTAAGAGATGCCGCATTGACTCACGGCAAAGATTTTCTTCAAAATGTTCTCATTGACAAACAAAACCCCAAAGAAGCTTTTTTGAGAGCAGGCAAAAATGTCTTGCTTCAAACGGGTAAAGAGATTTTGGGTCGACGAGAAAGTCCTATAAATGCTCTGAACGGTACCGAGCATGGCATTCCTGCTTCCCTGACGACACAGCAAGGACAAGGTAGAAAGCGACGACGAAGACACCCTTTCAAAAGTCTAAGTTACCTCTAAAGTTAGAAAGACGAAGAAAAAAAGAACCGCTCGAGACTTAGACATTTTTGATTATTAAAAGTAAAAACACATAGAGACTGAGAGAAAAAAATGATGCACCAAGAATCTTGTGCCTGTTCCGAGTCGGAACTAGATCTCTTTGCCACGCCACCCACAATGATGACCATGCAAGAAGCCCAATGGGTTGAATTTCATCCCGTCTCCTCTTTGACGGATTCAGCTCCCATCGAGTTTGAAATCAAAGGACAACCCGAAGATTACATCGATCTCAACAACAGTTACTTGTATTTGAAAGTGAAAGTAACCAAAACGGACGGCTCCAATCCAGCAGCCGATACCCTATCAGCTCCCGTCAACAATTTCATGCATTCCTTGTTCAGCGAAGTGGATTTGTACATGAATAACAAACTGGTCAGCAGTAGCACGGATACTTACCCTTACCGAGCGTACCTCGAAAATCTCTTGACGTACGGAAATGCCAAGAACACTCATTTAGATGCTTGCGTGGTATGGAAACCTGACACCGCAGATAAGTTTAACGACACAGCCTTGCCCACACCTGCCGCCGGTGAAAATCCTGCCGATCCTCACAATGTGGGTTTTAACGAGCGTCGAAAGAAAATTCTGCAAGGACGTAGTTTACAACTGTTCGATCGTTTGCATTTGGACATGTGGTTTCAAGAGAAGTATTTGCTGAACGGGGTGGATATTCGCTTGAGACTAAATCGTAGCAGTGCTGCTTTCCATTTGATGGCTACTGAACCTGATGGTAATCCTGCTCTCCACCACTGTAAAACCATGATCCAAGAAGCCAGGTTATACGTGCGTCGTGTGGAAGTTTTACCTAAAGTGGGAAATGATATCAGTCACACTTTGAGCAGAACGACAGCCAAGTATCCGATACGACGCGTGGAAGTAAAATCTTTCACCATTGCCACTGGCCTCCAATCTAAGATCGAAGATCATCTGTTCCAAGTACAGTTACCCAAGCGTTTATTCATTGGTATCGTCAGCAATGCAGCCTTCAACTGTGCCTACACTCAAAATCCTTTCCAGTTTAAGCACTACAATGTATCCAAAATCGAAGTCAGTCGCGATGGCAAAACTTTGTGTACCCGACCCTTCGAACCCAACTTTACGCAGAAGAATTACTTGAGGTCGTACTTGTCATTGTACGAAACCACAGGACAGTTAGGAACCAACACCAGTCACGGTATTTCCTACGACGATTAAGCAGGAGGTTACACTTTGTGGGGTTTTGATTTCACTCCAGACCAAGGCAGCGACGAGGGACATTTCCACCCTATAAAATCTGGACAACTGCGTGTGGAACTTCAGTTTGCAACAGGTCTTACCGAAATGGTGAATGTCATTCTGTATGCCGAATTCAATAATACCATAGAAATCAACAGTTTGAGAGAAGTCATTCTAGACTATAAGACACTATGGAAGACCCTTGTCCCTCTTTGAATAGTGGAGAATCCATGGAAATGGAATGGGAAGTTACAGAGAAAGCAAACCCACAAGACCAAAAAGAAGAAGTAGTGATCATGCAGTCCAGATGGCCAGAACAGGAACAACAGTTAGTCGCCTGTTTTGCACAACACTTGGAGAATACAATGAGGGACATGATTAAAAAAGATTGTTATGGATGTCAAATCGATCATCCCAGTCAAATTCAACACGATAAATGTATGATGATGAGTCAAGAAGAAAAATTGGACGATTATCTGAACGAAGCTTGGAGTCTCATCTCAGAAGAAGCCGTGTTACTTCAGTGGTATAAAGACTTGTGTGCTCATTCCTCTCCTCCATTGTTTGCTCGAGAAATTGATCGCATCGAAGTTCTCTTGGCCAAAAGTAAGGAGACGAAGCAAACCAACAGTTACTTGACAGACCGTTTCAAACAAAAAGTCTGGATTGAATTGATGACTTATCATCACCTGTGAAGAAAGGGAAAAAAAACAAAGCTACAAAACAAAAAATGGATACCTGGGAACTTTATTATCTTTTGAACCGTAGTTCGTACACTGCTTCTTGGAATCCTGTCGTGTGTGCTAAAGATGAACTACCTCATCGCAAACCTCAAGAGAATCAAGCTTATGTCATCAACACAGATGATAGTCATCTTCCAGGAACTCACTGGGTAGCTGTCTACTTTCCTCAAGAGGGTTGTGTGGAGTATTTTGATTCGTATGGATTACCCCCTTTCGAAGATGATATCATTGACTTTATGAGAAGAAATGCCCAGACGACACGATTCAATAATGTGAAATTACAAGGCACAGATTCTATGGTGTGTGGACAATACTGTGTCTATTATCTGCATCATCGCAGTCTTGGATATTCTTTAGAACATTTAGTGACTTATTTTGATCGTCATTCGTCTCGAAACGATGACAAAGTAGATCGATGGTTTTGTGACCATTATGGCTATCTGTTGTCTTTAGCTAGGAAACGTAGTGTACATCAATCGCCCAATGACTTCCAACAGTGGAAATCTCAATTTAATTCACAACGTTATCAACCATGTCAAAGATAATGTATTAGTGTTATCGAAGAAAAAAGTGTTTGTTATTTGAAAAAATGTTAGTTATTTGACAAAAATTGTTTGTTATTTGAAAACATTGTGTTTTGAGAGTTGTTTTGTTATTTGAATAAAAAAGTTGTGTTTTGAAACCAATGCGTCTATCGTTTGTTTTACATTTGTATTCATATAGATGCTCTTTGACTTTTCTTTCTATCCCTCACATCAAACTATCCCAATGTTTCCAAACCCTAAACCGTAGAGGGGTGTTTTCCATCACGTCCGCGCTAGAACCATATAAAGCAGGGGTAGTCTCCAGTCTGGCCATCATTCATTCATCATCATTATGTCTGCGGCCAGCAAGCAAGCAATTCACATGGAACTGTACATGCCAGCGGCGGGAATTATCCCACAAGAAGCTCTCAATGCCATTACGGGATTGGGACTGAAAACAGCGGATAGCTGGAGCCTTAGGGCCTCAGTAAAGAGGACAACCTTAGTACTGATTTGGGATAAAGACGGAAATACTGAGAAGTATTTACGAGGGCAACCCAAGTACAAGGGAAATAGGGGTAGAAAACGGCGGTGGCGGGCAACCGAACCGGGCCACGGAACACCCCCCCCCCCCTCCACCTGCAGTTCAAGAAGATGGGAGCTCAAGGGATTCTAATATGGAATCCGCTGTACCAAAGAGCATAGCTAATCTTCAATAACAGATAACAGCGTTATCAAAATTGCTTCAGGACATTCGGGGTGTGGAGACGACGGAGGTGGCCACGTCTCCTATCAACGCAGCGAGCCCTGAAGCTACCTTATCATCACCACCACCAGTACCAACCTCTACAAAGAAAAGAAAGGGTAAGGGGAAAAAGGGGGGGTGAATAAGCCATCTTCACCCACCCCTAATACTCCCTTACCGGGTGTAGCAGTGAACCCGGAAAAACAAACGGAAGAAATGACCATCGTTACCTCCACTCCGAAAGACCACTGGGAAACGCCGGTAAGAACAGCAAGGATGCCCAAAGTTACAAAGGATGAATTAATGGGGACATTATGTGAGGAAATGGGACTGCAGAAACTCTTAAAGGATAAGAGAAAAGCAAAAAGTTACATTGCTGCAGTAACATACGTCGGATTCCGTTCCTTCCATATGTCACCACCTAGAATCCAACAATGGGACTTTGCGTATACTATCCTCACCCAGTATTACCAGGAGGCCTATATGGAACGACCCTTCACTCACCTGATAGACGCAGCGAGATACCTTGCCGACATGCATGGAATTTTTTCCCGCCAATAACTCGGGAGGAAACAAGGACTGCTGACAGATTAGTGAAGATTGAGGAAAAACGTGGGACGTTTTCCCGTGAGGAGTACTAGCCCTTAACAGGGCTTTTAATCACTGCCATGTAATAGGGGACTCATTTGGCTTCGAGTAACCCTCTTTGACTAACTATATGTGACCCTGAAAAGGCTAAATTTGACCTTATTGGTACCGCCTTCAACGAAATTCATGACCAAAAACAACCTACCATTGACTACACTACTATATGTCGCATAGACATTTTTAAATTTCTAAATTTGTTAGGGACTTTCTACATGTACGCTTATGTACTAGTCTTTTTTGATCGATAGGATGATAAATAATAATTCTCAACTAAGATATTTGACTAATTGCACAGGTGACTTACACATTATTGGTTATTTAGGCTGTCCATTAGTACAACTGGACTGAATTTGATGTATATGAGCGTGCTTGGCCTTGCGCTCCCTTGCTACCTGCTGCAGGAATTCCACGTGCTTGCAAGTCCAAATAACTACGCAGACACAGGCGATATGAGAAAACTATTTTTCTCTCGCTTTTCTTTTCTGCCATTGCAGACTGGTAGGCAACTCCAAGTTGAATGATTGGGTGGGTGTGTGTAGGCTCTATTCCTACCCACAATGGCCTTACAATCACACAGTGACAGTTCAATAACTGTCCCGATGTGACGGCCCAACTAAACAGTGTTCTATTGAACACCTAAATGCCTGCAGGGTGTGTGGCACGATTCCCACCCTCATGATAAATTAATTAACTGCCCTTTTGCAGATAAAATAGTGATACAAGAGCCTACGGGACGGATCACTTTAAGCAAATCTTCATCATCATCATCATCAGTCTGGCCATCCATTGTTTGACTCATCCTCCTACGAAGATGTGTTCAAGACTAGCTAAGCTGAACGAAGCTTACGTCACTCTGCATCATATCAGACACAATCTGATGCCAAAGCCTGAAGAGATAGAGAATGTTAGAATGCTACAAGTAACGGAAGACCTCATAGAAGAACTCTTCAGAGAGGAAATTCAAAAAGACAAAGAAGAATGGACTGAGAAGTATAGACTTCAGAAGCAACAGAGAGAGCAGAGAGAACAGCAGCAGCAACAACAGCAACAGGAATCAGACAGAAGTTTTGTCGACTGCCGTGTGGACACGAAAGAGTTCTCTTTCTCTTTCCGAAGAAGCAGACCCTATCCTGTTGCCAGACGAGGACGCAATCTTAGACGATAAAAGATAATCATCCTTCCTCGTACACACAATAAACAGCCCTTTTCAGGGCTACCCAATATTCTCGAAAAAAATTAATCATTCAATTTACTAATGGTATGTGAGGAAGTTAGAAAAAAATAGGAGTGAGTCTATAATCACTGTCTCTTTTTACTTTTGTTTGAAGTGCGTCTATAAGCACAACGTATTTTTTTCAAAATAGCTTGTTAAATTTATAATTGATGTAAGTAAAGTAAAAAAGTGAGTGAGTGTTTTCTTTTACGTCCGCGTGTTTTTTGGTGATAATAGGGATAATGTAATTTTGTAATGTAAAAAAATATTGAATATGACCTCAGATTTCACAAAATAACTTGCAAAAGGGTTGTCAAATTACGAAATCATCTAGGAATGGAAACGTCAACAATCCTACTAGAATTCCAACAACCCCCACCAGCACACGTCAGAATTGGACCACATGGAACTAAAGTAAAACTACAGCAGTACATCAACAAACCACGATACTGCAATAACTGCTGTAAATGGGGTCACTTTTCTTCCCGCTGCCGTTCACACCCAAGATGTGGAAAATGTGGCGGCAAACACACAGGAACATGCTTTATTAAAATAACAAAGTGTGCTAACTGTAGGGCTGATCACAAATCATATGATACACAATGCCACATAGCAGTACAAGAAAAAGTTATTATTCGACTAATGGATCAACAAAACATCTCCTATAATCAAGCCAAGAAACAACATATGCAAAAGGAAATCATACCTAAAGCAATAAAGGCAGAAGTACAACCCAAATTAAAAACAACTAAACAAAATAATGACAAAGACACAACAAGACAAGCTTCAAATCAGGAACAAACATTAACACCTGCGAGAACGAGAAACCTAGATACAACCGCAAACACCGGGATATTTTTCAATAGAACAACCATTGACACCTATTTAAACAAACTACAAAAATCAATCAGCAACCAAATGAAGAACGACCGAATTACTAAAGATGAATTTATTAGCATATATATGCAGCAAATACAGGACTACCTAGCATCAACCCATCACGAATAAATCAACAACAAACAAAAAAAAATATTAACAACAGCATAAACAATGGATATTGGAAATAGACATAAAAATAAAAATAAAACTAAAAATAATGCTTCGACTAACAAAACAAAAAACAAGACCCCAGACAAGTTACTTATATGGCAATGGAATTGCAGAGGGCTAAATAAAAACCATGAAGAACTAATCGCAGCAATCCACGGAACAATCACCAAGCCCAAGATCATCTGTCTTCAAGAAACTCTACTTAAGGAAACTAGTACAAACATTCCTAAAATAACAGGATATCAAACTACATTCTTAAAACACAGAAGTACCGGCAAAAAAGGAGGAGGCCTAGCCATATATGTACATGAGACCATCACAGACGCAGTAGAGGAAGTTATTAATGTGAACGCAGGAGAAACACCAGTTGAATTTCAAAAAATTGTTTTCACAGTAGCAACCAAAACAATACATCTGTACAACATATATGATCCAGGACAAAATAGCCAAAACAACAACCGACTACTTCAACAAATATTCAAGAAAAGGGGCACAAACACTATTATCTGCGGCGACTTCAATGCACATCACACAGAATGGGGTAGTGACCGCACAGATACAAGAGGGAAAAACATCTTAAAATACATAACAGAAGAACAACTAGAACTTTTGAACAACGGAACCCCCACACGTATAGACCCCAGCCAAGGCAAACTCTCTACCATTGACCTAACCATTGCGACGCCTAGCCTGGCTGTAATTACCCAATGGGAAGTGATGCAACATTCTACATTAGGCAGCGACCACTTCCCCCTATGTACCACCATATACGTCTCGTGCCCAACGGAGCAACAAAAAACACAACAAAGATGGAAACTCAAAAATGCAAATTGGAACAGCTTTAAAGACCAACTTAAATTAGTAAACCTTGCGGAAATCCAAGATGAGGATACAAATAAATATTATGACAATCTCAAACAAATTATAAACGAAGCGGCAAATAAGATTATACCCAAAACAACAGGTTTCCATTATAAACAGACGGTAATCCCCTGGTGGACAGAAAATTGCAAAATTGCCATTCAGAAGAAAAAAACAGCCTTAAATCGCTTTAAACACACAAAAACCGCCTCTGACTTTCTTATATACAAACAAACAGAAATCAACACTAGGACGGTAATAAATGAGGCAAAAAAGGACTCATGGAGAAGATACTGCACAACGCTCAATCATAAAACAAATACTAAAGAAATCTGGAATAAAATAAAAGCCATGGAAGGCAAAACACCCACAACAGCGCCGAAAATCCAGGGAACAAAAAACAACATGGAAGTAGCAGAGAAGTTAGCCCAACACTTTGCTAACTCCAGCAGCGATAACAATCACAAACACGAGTTCTTACAGCAAAAATCAACATTAGAAAAAGAATTTCCCCACATTTTCAAAGATAGAGACAACAGAGATTCGCCACTGAATGACCCTTTTAATCTGAAAGAATGGAGACAAGCCCTCAGCCAAAAAAAAAGTACATCACCAGGAGAGGATAACCTAGGCTATGAAATATACAAACAATTACCACCCAATATGCAGAGCATTACCTTAGACTTAATAAATCTGATATGGAGAACAGGTCGCATCCCCACACTATGGAAGCGAGCCATAATCATAGCCATCCCAAAACCAGGCAAAGACCCTACTAATGTAACCTCCTACAGACCTATTTCACTAACAAATACAATCTGTAAGGTAATGGAAACAATGGTCAACAATAGATTAAAACACCACCTAGAACAAAATCAACTACTGGCTGAAACCCAAAGTGGATTTAGGAATAAACGATCTACACTTGATCAATTAATCCGTCTGGAAGCCAACATCAAATTAGCATTTAATGCCAAAAGGAAAAGAGATTGACACCTAATAGCAATATTTCTAGACCTAGAGAAAGCCTTCGACCTAGTCTGGACCAATGGCCTCATATCTCAACTCAACCAATTTGGCATAACAGGAAGAATGCACCGCTGGATAGCAAACTTCCTTACGGGAAGAACCTTTAAAACTAGAGTAAGAGAGGCCTTGTCCCAAACATATACACTGGATAATGGAACCCCCCAAGGAAGTGTGATTAGCCCAACCCTATTCAATCTAATGGTTAACAATCTAACCAACTATCTCAAAAATTGCCCAGTTGATCTGTCACAATTTGCCGATGACAGTAGTATCTGGAAAGCAGGAAACCCGAATAGTCAAAAGAACATCACTCAAATTCAGAAAGGACTAGACATCATCGGCACATGGGCCAACAACTGGGGTTTCAAAATATCCCAAATAAAAACAGTTGCCATGCTCTTCTCCCCAACTAATAAACAACCTAAATACCCTAAACTATATATGCAGAATCAGCCCATCCAATTCCAAAAGGAGACCCACTTCCTGGGAATGCTACTAAATGAAACAATCAATTGGAAATCACACATACAACAAACTATTCAAAAATGTCAAAAAGATCTAAACATACTTAAAAACATCAAAGGTACTACATGGGGAGCTGATCAGCAAACTATGCTAATGATCTACAAATCTTTAATTCGAAGTAAGATAGACTATGGCTCCCAGATCTATTCCTCAGCCAACAAGGAAACACTTAGACAACTAGATAGCATCCAATATAGAGCACTTAGACTTTGCACTGGTGCATTACCGAACACCTCCCTGGAAGAACTACAAATCCTCGCATGTGAACCACCATTTCAACTGAGAAGAGAAGAACACATACTTAGATACGCCTGTAGAATCTCAATACATAAGGAGATTAATCCCACCAGAAACATAATAAGTAAATGTCAAACCACCTTTAGCTCAAGACTGGTACCACATCCTCTAGCAGCTAACAAAATACACACACTCTGCAAAGAACTCAATCAAATAGAACTCCAAGCAGAACAACTACTTATCAAGGACCCCAAACCTTGGAGAAATAACCAACCTAACATCAACCTAACATCACTCCAACTGGTACATAAGCGCGACAACTCCAATATCACATTAACACAAGTACAAAGCCTCATCAACAACAACTATGATGGATATGTAAAAATCTATACTGACGGCTCAAAATCTAAAGAACTACATAGAACGGCTGCAGCGGTAGTGATCCCAGAACATCAGATCACATTTACGACAAGACTACCGGATGACTGTTCCATATATACCGCGGAATTCTGGGCCATCAACCGAGCCCTAAAATGGATAGTAACACAAAATCAAAAACAGTACGTAATCATAACAGACTCACTTAGTGTACTTGAAAGTATTGAGACAGGTAATTCCAAAAGTAGACAAAATCTTCTAGAGGACACTATGCTGACCATCAGGGAAGCAGATAAATCACACCAAACCATACACTTCTTGTGGGTGCCATCTCACATCAATTTGCCTGGAAATGAAAAAGCAGACAAAGCAGCAAAAAGCAGTCTGATGAAAGACCAAATTGAACCCGTACAGTACAACACTCAGGAACTATATAGTCAAGTCAGGGACAGAATTAATAATAAATGGCAACAACAATGGGAAAACTCCACAAAGGGTAGACATCTATACCAACTACAAAAAGAGGTCACTAGAACCCAACGTTTACCAAAAAGCCTTGAAGCCATTGATATTAAAATAATCAACAGAATTAGAACAGGTAAAACGCTACTAAATGGCAGCTTTATGAAACATATAAGTACAGGACCCACGCCGGATAAATGTCCACACTGTCCAGAAACTGAAACATCGGAACATGTATTCAACTTATGTCACAAATACCATCGACAACGTACCGTCTTCCAACTACAACAAAGAAAACTTGACTCAGTTACATCATTCCCCCAAATTCTAGATAAAATGTATAACAAAAACGTAAATGCTACCTATATAAATATACTTAATTACCTAAAATCAATAGACATAAAACACAAAATATAAGTATCAAAACCATCAAATAAGTAAATAAACATAAACATAGCCAAAGAGTTAATATTTATCAATCAAGGGGCCAGAGCAGATAATAACATCGCTAGCTCAAAAACAGACCCACGTAACAATGCCTTAAATAAACGGAAAAAAAACAAAATTATAACTATCAAATAGATAAATAATTAACGAGGCCATATCGGTTAAAGGGGCCAGAGCGGATAGTAATACCGCTAGCTTAAAAGAGCAGAACAACTTAACATTACCCTAAAATAAATATATAAAATAAAATAGAAAAGGGGAAAGGAAGGGAAAGGGGGATAATATAAACATTGTAATGCGAGGAAAAAAGGAAGAAACGGGAGAAAGGGAAGAAGGAGAAGGGGGAAAAAAAGAGAACATTACACAAAGTAGTGGCACAATGTAGGTACAGTAAAACCAGTCAACCGGCAAGTGGCAAGATAAGTGTGATGAGAACACCGGGATCAAATAGTGATAGCTCAAGGAAACATAACACCAACAAACCGACAAGAAAAAGTAAAAGGAAAGGGAAAAGAAGGATGGAAGAAGGAAAAAGAAAGAAAGAGGGAAGAAGGTAGTAGGAAGAAAGTGGGAAAGAGAAAAGGGAAAAGAAGAGAAAAAGAAGAAGGAAGAAATGAATTAACACCAAATCTTTTTTTTTTTTTAATTTTTAATTTTCTTTTTTTCTATTTTTTTTTATTTTTAATTTTGTTTAAAAATTTATTTATATATATATATTTTTTAATATTTTTAATTTTTAATTTGTTTTAATTTTTTTTAAATTTTGTTTTATTTTATTTTATTTTTCTCCCTAGGGTTCTAATTTGGTACGAGAACCCTTTTCAAACAATCTCTTTCTCGAAATTTAACTTGTTCAATTTTGACCACCACTCAAAATTAACAAGCTAAAATACCTAACAGTGACTACACTTATTTATGTCGCTAAGACATTTTAGCAATTAAATTTGTTAAGGACCTACAACATGTACACTATGTACTAGAAATATTTATTGTTAGGAAAGATGAAAAATTCTATGACTATATGGATTTGATATAATTACACAGGTGGCTTACACAATATTGGTATTTGTTCTGCCTTCCTGCTTTGCCGTGACCCGACATTTTACTCTAAGGCGAGACTGCCATTTAACGCGGGTGCCGGGGAGACTGCGACAACACAGCCTAGTGTAGTCAAAGTTACCTTTGGTCCCGACCAATCAAATAGCCCGACCCTCGGGCATTAACTGGTCGCGAAAGCACATAGTTGCGCATGCGACCTTAATTCATATTAAAAAAAAAAAGTTTTTGGATCGTAGGGGTGTTTTCCATCACGTCCGCGTGTTTTGGTGATAATGGGGATAATGTAAGTTTTTGGATCTACGGGGTGTTTTCCATCACGTCCGCGTGTTTTGGTAATGATAGGGATAATGTAACATGGAATTTTTTTCCCGCCAATAACTCGGGAGGAAACAAGGACTGCTGACAGATTAGTGAGGATTGAGGAAAAACGTGGGACGTTTTCCCGTGAGGAGTACTAGCCCTAAACAGGGCTTTTAATCACTGCCATGTAATAGGGGACTCATTTGGCTTCGAGTAACCCTCTTTGACTAACTATATGTGACCCTGAAAAGACTAATTTGACCTTATTGGTACCGCCTTCAACGAAATTCATGACCAAAAACAACCTACCATTGACTACACTACTATATGTCGCATAGACATTTTTAAATTTCTAAATTTGTTAGGGACTTTTTTAAAATGTACGCTTATGTACTAGTTTCTTTCGATCGATAGGATGATAAATAATAATTCTCAACTAAGATATTTGACTAATTGCACAGGTGGCTTACAGATTATTGGTTGTTAGGCTGTCCATTAGTACAACTGGACTGAATTTGATGTATATGAGCGTGCTTGGCCTTACGCTCCCTTGCTACCTGCTGCAGGAATTCCACGTGCCTGCACGTCCAAATAACTACGCAGACACAGGCGATATGAGAAAACTATTTTTCTCTCGCTTTTCTTTTCTCCCATTGCAGACCGGTAGGCAACTCTAAGTTGAATGATTGGGTGGTTGTGTGTAGGCTCTATTCCTACCCACAATGGCCTTACAATCACACAATGACAGTTCAATAACTGTCCCGATGTGACGGCCCAACTAAACAGTGTTCTATTGAACACCTAAATGCCTGCAGGGTGTGTGGCACGATTCCCACCCTCGGGATAAATTAATTAACTGCCCTTTGGCAGATAAAATAGTGATATAAGAGTCTACGGGACGGATCACTTTAAGCAAATCTTCATCATCATCATCATACAAACCCAATAAGACAGTGATTATTAGTGACTCGCTAAGTGTCCTCTCTTCAATCCAGACAAACACCACCAAATGTAGGCTAGATTTTCTCAATCAAATAAATGCCAAACTAAAACAACTAAATAACGAAAATATCATAGCAGAATTCATGTGGATACCATCACACATAGAAATTAAAGGCAACGAAATGGCTGACAAACTAGCTAAAGAAAAACTAAGTGAACCAGATTTCGAGCCACTACAATATAGTACATCTGAACTGTACAGTCTAATCAATACCCAAATAGACAAAATATGGCAAAATGATTGGGATACAAGTACACTAGGGAGAGTGTTATACACTACTGTTAAGGAAGTAAACAGAAATAGAAAACCGCCCAAGGGCTCACCAATCGAACAAACAACCTTAAATAGGATAATTCTAGGAAAAACCAAGCTGGCAAACAGCCACGGAAAATACATAGGACCCTTTCCTCATAATATTAACTGCTACAATTGTAACACCCCTGAAGATCTCCACCATATCTTCAACAATTGTATTAAAACCAAAAAAGAAAAGGACCATTTCAGACCAAAAGAGCAAGATATGAAAGCTCCTTATACATACCCAGAAATTATACAAAAAACCAACACAAACATATTAGGAACATACAAAAATATGCTAGAATTCCTTAAAAACATAGGAAAATAGGAAACATCTAAATAAATACCTTAAACAACCCGGATAGACCAGGTAATTCAGGCCCAAAGATATATAAATCATAATTAAACCTCTAAGGGCAGGAAAGCTAAGCAACGGTTAGGACCCTGGTACGGTTTCTGGGTATAACAATGGATACCTTTGACGTGTCGCTTAACGGTCCCAGCTATTTGCGGCAAAGGTCCATTTGTTGTCACTTAGTCACCAAGCCTCACGGTCCAGACCGTGGTGCGGTTCTGGGTGTAACAGTGGATATCCTTGACGTGTCGCTTAACGGCCCCAGCTATTTGCGGCAAGGACCCATTTGTTATCACTTAGTCACCAAACCACATACCTGACCTAAAATAGAGTAAAAACTTATTATATTAAAAAAGCCGCACTCACCGGGGCTCATCAACGGGGAAAATTTATCAAAATAAGGTCATAAATAGAAACAACATAAATACCATCTAAAAAACTAGTAGCAGGGTGTCACCAAACAAATGTACAGTAGACAGTAAGGACAGCAACCCAAAACCAAAGGATATAGGACTAACACTCTCCTCTCCACTTCCTCTGCTTCCTCCTTTCTCTTGAAACTATTTCTCTAGAAATACAACCAAGTATACAGTGTAAAATCATACATTATCTAAAAACTAGGATAAATTAAATAAAACAAACCAGTGCACCGAGACCGGTACACAAAAAATAGATAGGGAAATAAGACAGGACCCCAAATTAATATCTATAAGGTAGTCTAAAAAACCCAAAGACTATCAGGCCCAGCGACACAAGGTCGCAAAACCAAAATAAAAACCAGACAGTAATTACCATAGGACCCAAACATTAGATCATATAAGGTAGTCCAATACCAAGACTATCAGGTCCAGCGGCACAAGGCTGCAAATATAACTAAAAACACAGAAAATATGGCACGAATAGGGCCCCAAATAGTGAATATAAGGTGACCCAAACCCAAGGTCATCAAGCCCAGCAACACAAAGTTGCACAAATACAATAACGAAACAGCAACACAATAAAAACACACAGAGTACCACCTATAAAAAAAAACACCACAAAAACCACTGTATTACAAAGTTGTACCTCAAAAACAGCACAGGGTATGCAATTAGGGGTTAGGAACAGAAGCCGACCTTGCCTGGCCCTTCGCCTCGCCTCTACCACCAACGCCTGCTGCAGTAACTACACGTGCTTAGCACGTCCATAATCAACCAATAACATCGGATGGCTAAAATATGAGTGTGTGCTGGAACTATTCCCACTCATAAATAAGGCCCTACAATCACACAGCAGTAGCTTAATAGTTACTCAGATGTGACGACCAAATTAAATAGTGTTCCCTGAACACCTAAACGCCTGCAGGGTGGTGGCTCCATTCCCACCCTCAGGATAAATTAAATAACCGTACTTTGACGGATAAAACAGTGATAAGAGCCCTCGAGACGAATCACTTAAAACAAATTGTCAGTCAGCCAGTCTTCTCTGGCAAAAATGAAAACAAAAGGGAGGTGCAAAAAACAAAACTCCATGTTATTTCGGTGCGCGGAAAAAGTCACAGGAAAAAAAGTCACGGAAAAAAGTCACAATTTCGGCTAGGAAAAAAAGTCACAGGAAAAAAAGTCACACTCTGCGGAAAAAAAGTCACAGTTTTGGGTAGGAAAAAAGTCACAGTTTTGGGTAGGACTAACTTTAATTTCAGAGTAAATATATAAATTTTCATTTTTAAATTCACATAATAATGCATGATAATAGATTTTTGGTCATCGCACGAGGGTTGGCTCCGCCACTGATGACATTAGATGTCTGTAAAAAAAATAATTTTTAATATCTTAAACACATTGGCTAGGAAAAAAGTCACAATTCTGGCTATGACAAAAGTCACAATTGTGGCTAGATATTCAAATCTCTTGAAAAGTTGAGCACTGTAATTTTATAATCTTACATCCAATTTTATATAACGTTCCAACAGGAATCAAGTCCGAAATTGAAACTATTGTAAATCAAAATTCTGTATAAAAATTAAATGGAAAATGGAATTGTATCTTTACCTATAAAGAGTAGTGTGTGTGTGTGTGTGTGTGAGAGAGAGAGAGAGAGAGAGAGAGAGAGAGAGAGAGAGAGGTTTATGACTCCCCTTAAAGATCACTCACCAGTCATTATTATTATTATTATTATTATTATTATTATTATTATTATTATTATTATTATAATCCAGGAAAAAAGCCAAATGAAAAAAGTTACGGAAAAACGTCGCAAGAAAAAAAGTCACAAGAATTAAGAGTTATAGAAAAAAATCACAGGTTAAAAACGGGAATATAACACAAATTTTGGTACAGTACATACTATATTACTATAGAGAAAACTTTACATAAAAATCAAATAGATACATATCCAAAAAAATGTCAACCTAATGTGAACAAATAATGAAATAAACATTGCATTTGCTTCATTGAATACAATATGGAATAGATGAATATAGGTCTGAAGCCAAGTAAGACACTAATTTGTTACATTGGCAGAACAAAAGATTTCTATGATGTAATGTCCCTTTGTAGCCTGGGATTGTTAAACAATTCAACATACTGGTTTCAGCCAAACGTTTAATGTTATTATAAGCTAGATAATTGTTCTATTGGATTTAGTTTTCATTACAAGTTGAAATTTTTCGGAGTGTATATATTTGAATTTTATTTAAAATTATCTCCATCGTAATATATTATTTATGGTTTCTAAATTTGTGTGATATTCTCACTTATTTTTATCCTGTGACTTTTTTTCCTAGGGCTCTTTTTCATTGTGACTTTTTTTCCTGTGACTTTTTTTCTGTGACTTTTTTTCCTGTGACTTTTTTTCCTGGATTCGTTATTTCGACGCCAGAACTAAATCTAATCAAAAAAGAAGCGGAGAAACTAAACCCGCTCTCCCCAATAGAGTTTAATTTATACGATAAGATCATCAATGATGAAACACTGGACGCCACTTTGGAACAGAGCGACCTCAGTGTAAACGGTACACCAACCCCTAATTTCAAGATCATGGCCGCCTCCCCTATCAAGAAACCGATAGGCTTCAATATCGTCATGTATAATAAACCTAGTTACGCACAAGCTGCTAGCACTAAAGCGAATAAAGTGCGCAGGCCGAATACAAAGGCCCCCCCCCCCCCCGGGAGTTCCTACCATGCCTAAAGGCCATAAACACAAAGCTACCGTAGTACACTCTAGTCAGACTCCAGGACCATCCAAACAACTAACGGAGGCTGACTTAATCTATCCATCTCAAAACAAAAAAAAACCACTCCCCCCAATTACCCAACAAAAAAGACAACATGGAATGGAAAAGGAAAAGGTAAAAAGCCATTAAACCCTAAGAAAATAGCGCACGTAAAAACCACAACGGTAACACAGGCCATGGACAAAACTAAACAACAAAACTCAGGCTGAAACTACCCCCTCCTCCCAAAAACCAGTAAATACTCAAAACCAAACTAGGACAGCAACAAACAAGAAATCCAACTATCACAGATTGGACTTGACGCTGTATATTAAAAGCAAAACAGTTCAATTCAATAAATTATCTTCAAACAGTATTGCTAGGGCCCTCTTAAAAGTTCACTCGGGACAGAGCAAGATAATTAGGCCAAACCAGCACTACATTATCATACATTGTAGCACTAGAGCTCAAGTAGCCAAATACTTAGAATTAGAGCAACTCTGTGGTATGCCTGTTATAGTCGAACCACATAAACAAGTTCAAGGTACTATCAACACTCCAAAAAATAAGCAAATTAACCAGAACACTACCAACACCACTACCACAAAGCATGTACCGCAAAAGATTACGTACAAAGCGGTACTCAAATTAACTGGCCAACTAAGTGTGCTTAGCAATCAAGAGCTAGCAAATAAACTCGTAGAAGGAGGCAACCAAATTACCAAAAATTATCAAATAGGAAACAAAAAGGCAAGTAAAAACATTACTGTTCTGGAAACGCCCACCCCCCTTCCGACTCAAATCAAACTAGGAACAAAAGGAACAAGGTATAGATTAGAGCCTTACATAAACAAACCTAGGTTTTGCCCCAAATGTCAACACTGGGGGCACTTCAAGGTCACCTGTAAATTCCAGGCCAACTGTAATAAATGTGGTGGGCAACACCAAGGGGAATGCAACAGGAAAACCCCAAAATGTATTAATTGTAGAGGACCACACCTACCTAATTCACCTAAATGTCCCTCTACAATTAGGGAACAAGCTATAGTAGAGATTATGAACACCAAACAACTAAACTACAAAATGGCTAAAGTTACTTATAACGACTCTATTTCAACTAAACAAACAACTCAAGTAATGAAAATGCAGGACTCCAAATTAAAACAAAATACGGATAAGCTCAATAACAAGAATAGTAACAACAATAATAATCTACCACAACAGGCTGAAATTATTAAAGAACTGGGTGAAGTCATTACTCGACTGGACACATTGATTGGCAAATTAAATCTAATAGATCAAAATGCAAAAAATAATATACAACTGTCTATCAAGAATGTCAAAACCCAACTTGAAAACCAAATTACAGTAAACGACCCTAATCAAAATGGCTAATACACCACAAGGGAACGTTTCTATATGGCAGTGGAATGCACGAGGATTGTCAGGAAATATCAATGAACTTAAACTTAAACTAATAAATACTGTTAATAAACCTGACATCCTATGCATTCAAGAAACTAAACTTTCTGATAACTCGAAAACATTGCCATCAATACAAGGCTACTCCCCGGGCTATTTCCAACATCGAAAGGAAGGCCAGGGGGGTGGATTAGCCATATTTATAAATAACACCTTACCATCTACTACCATAATACCAATAATATCAAAGGAAATTAGCAATTCACTAATAGAAATTCAATCTCTATTAGTCAATACGGGAAAATGTAAATTACAAATCTTCAATGTTTATGACCCAGGAGAGAATAATAAACTTAAACATCAATTAGCATTTAAGAAATTAGCTAAATATATTAAATCTGAACTTGCGATCATTTGCGGAGATTTCAATGCCCATAATAAGCTTTGGGGTGGGGAAGTGACGGACGGAAGGGGTAAGTGGGTGGAGAAATGGTTTACAGAATCCACCCTTACTGTCCTCAATGATGGTGCTATAACCAGACTTAATCCGGTTGACGGCACCCTGTCCGCCATTGACCTCACCCTATGCACACCCAGACTGGCTCAGGTGGCAAAATGGGAGGTGGACCAATCTGACCCCATGGGGAGTGACCACTTCCCAATAATTACCACCCTGCAAATGGCCGTACAGTTCGAATTAAATAATAAAATACCCAGATGGAATTATTCAAAAGCCGATTGGGATACTTTTCGAGAAATAATAAATAATGCCAATCTATCAGATATAGAATCAGATGACATTGACCTTTACTATGACAACTTAATTAAGATCATCACTCAGGCAGCCACCAACACTATACCTAAAACTAGCTGTCAATCAAGAAAACTTAGTGTTCCATGGTGGAACGATGAAATTAAACAAACTAGACAGGCCAAATTTAGAGCTTTAAATAAATTTAAAAGAACTAATATTACTACTCAATTCTTAGAGTACAAAAATCATGACAATAAGCTCAAATACTTAATCAAGCAGTCGAAAGAAAAAAACTTGGCAAAAATACTGCAGCAGTATTAATTTTAGAACAAACTCAAAACAAGTGTGGGATAAAATCAGAACCATCAGGGGGAAGCACACCAATAGCACCCCAAAAATAAATAACACCAGCAATCATAAAGAACAAGCTGACTCACTAGCAATACACTTTAAAAACATGAGCAGCAACAGTAATTATACTACTGAATTTCAAAATCATAGGGCTAAAACTGAAATTAAATTCCACAATTTATTCCAAGACCTTGGACCCAAATCCTCATCACTAAATAAAGAAATAACATTATATGAATGGGACCAGGCACTAAAAACTAAACATGAAACTTCACCTGGGCAAGATCAAATAGGTTATGTTATATATATAAAAACTTACCTAAAACTATAGTTAAATCAATCATCAAAATGCTAAATATAATATATGACACAGGAAAGCTACCTAAAAAATGGAAAACAGCGATAGTAATACCCATACTTAAACCAAATAAGGATCGGAATGATATCAATTCGTACAGACCCATCTCACTTACCAATAACACCTGTAAAATTATGGAAACAATTGTTACTAACAGACTTAAACACCACCTTGAAAGAAACAATCTGATATCTCCAAATCAATGTGGGTTTAGAAATAAAAGATCCACTACGGACCAATTAATAAGATTAGAATCTGCCATAAAACTTGCATTTAACAACAAAAGAAAAGCGGATAGAAACTTAATTGCGGTATTTATTGATCTGGAAAAAGCATTCGATCTTGTATGGACCAAAGGCCTTATAGCCAAATTAAATCATTATGGCATTACAGGTCGAATGTTTAATTTCATAGAAAATTTCCTGACCAACCACAAAATTATAACTAGGGTAGGGGCTACTTACTCTGAAGAATACTCTCTTGAAAATGGAACTCCACAAGGGAGTGTTCTCAGCCCCACCCTCTTTAACCTTATGCTAAATGACCTTGACTCCAATCTGGCAGCACCTAAAATTGAATTATCACAATTTGCTGATGATAGTGGACTTTGGAGGGCAGGCAACCCCTCCAACCACCAACACATGGCTGAAATACAAACCAGCTTAAACAACATAGGACAATGGGCTGATAAATGGGGATTTAAGCTATCGCACCAAACAACGGTAGCTGTTCTCTTTACCCCTTGCAAAAAAATCAAAATCTACCCCAAACTTACCATTCAAAATAAAGTTATAACATTTGTAAAAGTAGCCAAATTTCTGGGTATGTACTTTGATGAACACTTAACATGGGCTTATCATATAGATGACCTAGTTAAAAGATGCAATCAGGACCTAAATCTATTAAGAAGCCTCAAAGGCACTCAGTGGGGTGCTAATCAAGAAACTATTCTAATATTATATAGGGCACTAATAAGATCCAAACTAGACTATGGCTGCCAAGTATATACCACGGCATCCACACGTCATTTAAACAAATTAATTAAAATTCAGAGAAAAGCCCTACTTATTGGTACTGGCGCAATTCCATCGACCTCTACATCCGAGCTGCAGGTCTTAACTGGGGAACCGCCATTACATCTCAGAAGGCAGGAACTTATTCTAAGATATGCAACCCGACTGTCGACCCATGACAAAATGCACCCCACTCTATTGGCCATCAATAAATGTAACATTCCCTTTAGGAAAACCTTGAAAAATAATACATCAATGGGAAAAATAGTACACGAGTTAAACAAAAAACTTCCAGTAGATATATTCCAAGTAGAAGCTAACATAATATATGATAAAGAACCTTGGAGTAATGTACCAAAGAAAGTAAATATCTCCCTTACAGATAACGGAAACAAAGAAAATCAACAACAACATTTAAAAATATTGGCATTGGAAATCATAAATAATCAATGTCAAAACTACACAAAAATTTACACGGATGGCTCAAAAATTACAAATCCTTTTAAAACAGCTGCAGCCTGGGTCATACCAGAACATAACATACAAATGGGCAGGCGTCTTCCTGACCACTGTTCCATTTATACAGCGGAATTTTGGGCCATCCTTGAATCATTAAAATGGATAGAAGAAAACAAACCAAATAAGACACTGATTATTAGTGACTCGCTCAGCGTCCTTACTTCTATCCAAAACAACAACACCAAATCTAGAGAAAATTTCCTAAAACAAATTAATCAGATATTAAAAATACTAAATTCTCAAAATCTTGTAGTTGAGTTTATGTGGATTCCATCCCACGTAGACATAAAAGGAAATGACTTAGCAGATCAACTGGCTAAAAACAAACTCACCGAAACAAACTATATGCCACTCAAATATAGTCAAACTGAAATATATCATTTAATCTACTCAATGATTAATCAAAAGTGGCAGACTGATTGGGACAAAAGCAATTAAGGGAGAATTTTACATAACATCATTAAGGAAGTCAATAGAAAAATCATACCACCTAGGTGCAATAGTTATGAACAGTCTAAATTAAATAGAATAATCTTGGGAAAAACAAAATTGGCTAACAGCTTTGGTAAATATATAGGACCTTTTCCACACAGCATTAATTGCTTCAGTTGTAACTAACCCTGACTTACATCACATATTTAATAACTGTAAAAACAACCAGAAGGAAAGGAACATATTTAGATCTAAACAACTAAACATCTCTGCACCAAGTACATACCCGGAAGTAATTCAATTAAATAACACCAACCCCCAAAAATTAATTCAACACATAATAGAATTACTAAGAACATCAGGGCTCCTTGACAAAATATAATGCAAATAATACTATATAATAAATAACACCCGTAAGGAATGCCCCCTGTTGGTCACATGGGTTCATTGGCCAATCAGGGTACAGGACCTGCAACCGCGTAAATACGTTAAGCGGAATTTGTATAATAACAAAAAAAAAAATAAACAATATCCATAAGGAATGCGAATGCATAGGACCTGAAGGGTTCCGTTACTTGAAAAGAGCCCACCTACACTACGCTGGGTATAACGCCCCGGATGGTACATGTGCTAAACAAACCTAAAAGGGTACTTTAAAGATATTGAAATTTATAGACTATACAGATAAACATTGAAATTTGCATTATAACAAAGTAAAGAACAAAACAGAAACAATAAACAAGTGTCTAGGAAACCACCTCTCTTCTGTCTATTCTTACAACTCTTCCTATATACAGCCTCATTGACAGCATTATACAACTAAACTAGGAATGTATTTACAGTTAAAAACCCCAACAAGCCGGGATATCCACATGGTCTAAACGGGACCATCTAAAACGTCTCCTGCTTTATGGCCTCAAATAGATTTTATGAGGTAGTCTCAAAGTCCAAAGACTATCAGGCCCAGCGACACAATGTCGCAACATAAAAATATTTACTCTAAGTAAGATCACTAAATTATTACCATATAAGGTAGTCAATGCCCAGACTATCAGGCCCCGCGGCACAAAGCTGCACTATAAACTAAGCTATAAGAACTAAGGCCTATAACATGATTTAGGTGGTCAATACCTGACCATCTAGCAAGACAGCACACGCTGCAATAAATTTTTACACAATAACCTTAATTATTTTAAAATTTCTACGTTGGATAACTACCAACGCGAGAATAGGCTTTCATATGAGGTTGTATACTCTACTTTAATAACAGCACAAAGTATTCCAAATTGTTAAGGGAGAACACGGAATGGATACGACGGAAGGAGGCAACTTCAAGATGGAGGAACAACAAAACCAAGGCACCCAAGAAGGACACGGGGACTCACCGGACGGAATGAGGGAACTTCGGTTACACCCTGTAACACTCCATCAAAAATCCCTTTTAAGGGCTATTTATACTTACAGAGTTTCCTTTTGGCTCAGAAACTCTATTCGACAATCTCTTTCTTCAAAAATGAGACTTGATCAATTTTGGCTGTCCACCATCAAAATTAACAACCCATTTAACCCGACATTGACCAACCTACACATGTCACTTGACATACCTAGTTTACAAAATTGATAGGGAACACACAAAATGTACACTCTGTACTAGACAAAAATTGGAATGTTAGGATGTTAGGAAAAAATAGAACTTGAAAGATTGACTCAATTGCACAGGTGGCTTACACAATATCGGTATAGGATGTCCACTAGCAACAACTGGACTCGATTTAATAAGGCTAGGGCGTGCAAGACGAACGACATCAAAGTGCCAGTTTACAGATCCTTTTCCTCCTCCTCCGCTGCCGGACTCCAACACCAGCAAATGACTAGAAGTGGAAACCATTTTTCACTAGTCATCATTCGGTGCCATTGCACCTCTAGCTCTGCATCCTCCGATTGGTTGATAGGGTTGAGTGCGTGGCTGTTCTATTCCCACTCACCTAGGTCTATCATTCATGTCGATAGCTCCTTATAGGGGTGCGGCATGACGACCAAATTAAATAGCATACTATGTATGCATAAACGCCCGTGGGGATGTGGCACCATTCCTTCCTCACGGGAAAATCTAAATCACTACCATATTAATTGGTAGTGTAAAATAGTGTACAAATGACCCTTTGTGGCCGGTTTCACTTAAAACCATAATTCATCTTCATCATCAGTCTTCTCTGGTTGAAAACACTCCCACCCGAACATCTGAAAACAACCCTAGGATTATGCTAAATACTGTTAAACCCGAAAACACTACAACGGCGGACGCAGTCGAAAACACTCCTTCCCAAACTCAGGAAAGGAGGAAATCGTATACGCAAGCCGCCCAAACAAATACTAAATATCACAGTAGCCAAACACCAGGGCCATCCAAAACTTTAACAGAGGGAGACCTAATGTATCCCTCCCCGGATAAGGAGACCCTGACCCCCAACCCAATCTTAGTCCCCAACACCTGGGACGGAAAGGGAAAGGGAAAGGGACCCTCCAAAAAGGGGAATAAAGTCATAATTAACAAAAACCCTGACAAAGTAAACAAAACCAACAATCCCACACCTCCACAAAAGAAAGCGGCAACCATAGGGACTAAACCAAAATATCACAGGCCTGAACTAACTCTATACATCCAAATAAACTTATTAATTTATCCACAAATAGTTTAGCAGGGGCATTATCTAGGGTACACCAAGGCCCCTGTAAAATCATAAGGCCCAATAAAAACTATGTTATACTACACTGTAACACCAGCAACCAAACAGCTAAATTCCTTGAAATAAATAACATAGGCGGAATACCAGTCAAGGTAACTAAACCTTACAAAGTTACCAACCCGCAAAAGATCACTACCAATGCAGATTAAAACAAAACCAAGGAAAAATCCACACCTTACCCCCAAAATACCGCAACCAACTAAATTTAAAGCGGTACTCAAACTAACAGAGAAAATGTCACTATGGGACACAAACAAATTAAACTCCGAACTCAAAGAAGGAGGTAATAGCATCACTAAATTATATAAAATAGGAAACAGGGCACCCAAATGCACAGTAACAGTGATAGAGTCTGACACACCACTGCAGACACTCATTCAAATAGGCTCAGCTGGATCTAGGTATAGAACAGAACCCTATTTAAACAAACCTAGATTCTGCTCCAAATGCAAACACTGGGGCCACTTTACAACTAAATGTAAAAACCAAAATAAATGCAATAACTGCGGAGGGGAACATAAGGGAAAATGCCGCAGGATCAATCCTAAATGCGCTCAATGCAAAGGAACACACTCACCAAAATCCCCAATATGCTCTGCAACAATAAGGGAAAAACAAATTATTGAGGTAATGGAAAATAATCAGGTAGAATACAAAACAGCTAGGAAAAAACACAAACTAAATAGAACAAACAGTCAAGACCATACAAACAAGAGAAGTATAGGGAATGAAATCACTATAGAGGTAACTAAGGTAGTAAAATCCTTAGAAACTCTAATGGATAAAATTAAGCAAAGCACTACCAGTAACACCCAAGGCTTACAAAAAGCTCTTAAAAAGACCAAAAACCAAATCAAAACACTAATTGTAACAAATGACCCCATTAGTAATGGCTGACACAACTAATGGAAATGTTTCAATATGGCAATGGAATGCTAGAGGATTATACACTAACTTGAATGAATTAAAAATAAAAATAATTAATTCCAAAATAAAACCTGATATCCTCTGCATTTAAGAAACAAGGTTAACAAACAAAAACAAAACATTGCCAATAATACAGGGCTACGCCCCAGGATACTTCCAACATCGTAAGGATCGGGGGGGGGATTAGCCATGTATGTAAATAACAGCATAACATCAATACAAATAATACCTATAACAACAGAGGTAATAAGTAATTCACATATAGAAGTACAATCATTAAAAATTAAAATAGGAAATAGTGAATTACAAAAAATTAACATTTATGACCCAGGGATTACCAACACCCATAACCATGAACAAATTTTCAGAACACTAACTACCCTAATCACTAGTGAGCGCACTGTCATATGCGGTGACTTTAATGCCCATAACAAGCTGTGGGGGGGGGGGAAATGACGGACAAAAGGGGCAGGTTGATTGAGGCCTGGGCCAATACATCAACCCTAACCATATTAAATGATGGAGCCGGAACCCGACTAAACCCGGTGAACGGCACCTTGTCCGCCATTGATCTCACACTATGCACAACAAGACTGGCACAAGTGGCTGAATGGGAAGTGGATCAATCTGACCCCATGGGCAGTGACCACTTCCTGATCATCACCACCCTGCAGATGGCGGTGCAACCACAAGTACAAAATAACAACCCCAGGTGGAATTACAAAAAAGCAGACTGGGAATTATTTAAAGAAATTCTAACTAACGAAGACACAACCCAGTTTGAATCAAATGACATTGAACAATACTATGAAAACATTATACAGGTCATTACCAACGCAGCAACAAACAGCATTCCAACCAGTAATTTTAAAGCAGCTAACCTAAGTGTTCCGTGGTGGAATGACGAAATTAAAATGACCAAACGAGCTAAAATTAGAGCAGTAAATAAATTTAAAAGGTCCAATGTCACTACTCACTTTCTGGAATACAAAAACCTTGATCTAAAACTAAAACAATTAATTAAACAAGCAAAAATGGAAACTTGGAAAGAATACTGTGGTACCCTAAACCACAACACAAATCCTAAACAAGTATGGGATAAAATAAGAAGGATTAGGGGCAAAAAAACCAACAATACCTCTAAAATAAGTAACACCTCCAACGACAAAGAACAAGCTGACTTACTAGCTCAACATTTTACTAGCATGAGCAAAAACAGCAACCATACTAAAGAATTCCAAACTCACAGAAATAACGAAGAATAAACAAATGATCAAATATTTAAAGACCTGGGGCCTAAAGAAGCTCCTTTAAACAACAAAATAACAAAATATGAATGGGACCAGGCACTTAAAACTAAAAAAGAAACTTCACATGGGGAAGATAAAATAGGGTACATAATATATAAACAATTACCACCCAAAATAGTTAGTGTAATAATAAAATTCCTAAATAAAATATGGGACACAGGAAGGCTACCAACAAAATGGAAACATGCGATAGTAATACCCATCCTAAAACACAATAAAGACAGACATGATATCAACTCGTATAGACCTATATCTTTAACAAATAATATATGCAAAATCATGGAAACAATCATCAATAACAGAATCAAGTCACATCTTACTAAAAATAACCTGCTCTCAGAAAATCAATGTGGATTCAGAAACAAGCGCTCCACCACAGACCAATTAGTAAGACTTGAAACCGCTATCAAACTATCATTTAACTCCAAGAAAAGCGAACAGAAACTTAATTGCTTTTATTTCTCGATCTCGAGAAAGCATTCGACCTAGTATGGACCAAAGGCATTATAGCCAAATTAAATGATTATGGCATTACTGGGCGAATGTTTAACTTTATCAAAGACTTCTTAACAAACCGCACAATAACAACTAGGGTAGGGGCAACATACTCTGAGAAACACTCCCTCGAAAACGGAACTCCACAAGGAAGTGTACTCAGCCCCACTCTTTTCAACATCATGATAAATGACCTTGATAAAAATTTGGCAACTACCAAAGTAGAATTATCTCAATTTGCGGATGACGGTGGCCTATGGAGACCAGGAAACCCCTCCAGCCACAAAAACATCTCTGAAATTCAAACCAGTCTAAACAATATTGGAAAATGGGCCAATAAATGGGGGTTTAAACTATCGCACCAAAAACGGTAGCTGTACTGTTCACCCCATATAGAAAAAACATACAATATCCGAAATTAACAATACAGGATAGGGAAATAAAATTTGTTAAAGTAGTTAAATTTCTGGTATGTATTATGACCAACACCTAACATGGACATATCACATTGATGACCTAGTAAAAAGATGTAACCAGGATTTAAACTTAATTAAAAGCCTTAAAGGTACACAGTGGGGTGCTGATCAGGAAACCTTAATAAAATTATACAGGGCCTTAATAAGATAATAATTAGATTATGGCTGCCAAGTATACTCCTCAGCTCCAAAACATATCTAAAAAAATTAGATAAAATTCAACGAATAGCCCTAGCAAAGAGCACTGGAGCTCTAAACACAACCTCGACAGCCGAACTGCATGTAATAACGGGGGAATTGCCCTTAAATCTGAGACGGCAAGAACTCATGTTAAAGTATGCAGCGCGGCTGTCCACTCACCCTAAAACGCACCCCACACTCCTGGCCATAAATAAATCCAATATCCCATTTAGAAAAAATCTAAAACTGAAATTACCCATGGGAAAGCAAGTACATCAATTAAAAACAATATTACCAGTAGACCTATTCCCATTAGAACATAGCGTAGTGTACAAACATGAACCTTGGAATAACGTACAAACCAAAGTCAACACCTCCCTAACCCAAAAACGCAATAAACAAAATCAAGAAAACAACCTCAAAACAGAAGCCTTAGAAATTATCAACACTCAGTACCACCAATACACTAAAATATACACGGATGGATCCAAAATTACTAATCCATACAAAACAGCTGCAGCAATGGTCATACCAGAGCATAAAGTTCAAATAGGCAGACGTCTTCCAGACTACTGTTCCGTTTATACAGCTGAATTTTGGGCCATCCTTAAATCATTAAAATGGATTTAAGAATACAAACCCAATAAGACAGTGATTATTAGTGACTCGCTAAGTGTCCTCTCTTCAATCCAGACAAACACCACCAAAAGTAGGGAAGATTTTCTTAATCAAATAAATGCCAAACTAAAACAACTAAATAACGAAAATATCATAGTAGAATTCATGTGGATACCATCACACATAGAAATTAAAGGCAACGAAATGGCTGACAAACTAGCTAAAGAAAAACTAAGTGAACCAAATTTCGAGCCACTACAATATAGTACATCTGAACTATACAGTATAATTAATACCCAAATAGACAAAATATGGCAAAATGATTGGGATACAAGTACACTAGGGAGAGTGTTATACACTACTGTTAAGGAAGTAAATAGGAATAGAAAACCGCCCAAGGGCTCACCAATCGAACAAACAACCATAAATAGGATAATTATAGGAAAATCCAAGCTGGCAAACAGCCACGGAAAATACATAGGACCCTTTCCTCATAATATTAACTGCTACAATTGTAACACCCCTGAAGATCTCCACCATATCTTCAACAATTGTATTAAAACCAAAAAAGAAAGGGACCAATTCAGATCAAAACAGCAAGATATGGAAGCCCCTTATACATACCCAGAAATTATACAAAAAACCAACACTAACATATTAGGAACATACAAAAATATGCTAGAATTTCTTAAAAACATAGGAAAAATAGGAAACATCTAAAATTAACACCTTAAACAACTTAAATAACCCGGATGGGCCAGGTAGTGTAGGCCCAAAAGATAAATAAATCATAATTAAACCTCTAAGGGCAGGAAAGCTAAGCAACGGTTAGGACCATGGTACGGTTCCTGGGTATAACGATGGATACCTTTGACGTGTCGCTTAACGGCCCCAGCTATTTGCGGCAAAGGTCCATTTGTTGTCACTTGGTCACCAAGCCTCACGGTCCGGACCGTGGTGCGGTTTCTGGGTGTGACAATGGATATCCTTGACGTGTCGCTTAACGGCCCCAGCTATTTGCGGCAAGGACCCATTTGTTATCACTTAGTCACCAAACCACATACCTGACCTAAAATGGAGGAAAACTTATTATATAAAAAAAGCTGCACTCACCGGGGCTCATCAACGGGGAAAATAAACAAATACCAAAATAAGGTTATAAATAGAAACATCATAAATACTAACTAAAAACTAGTAGCAGGGTGTCATAAAACAAAAGTACAGTAGACAGTAAGGACAGCAACCCAAAACCAAAGGACATAGGACTAACACTCTCCTCTCCACTTCCTCTGCTTCCTCCTTTCTCTTGAAACTATTTCTCTCGTAATACAACCAAGTGTACAGTGTAAAATTATACATTATCTAAAAAACTAGAATAAATTAAATAGAACAAACCAGTGCACTGAGACCGGTACACAAAAACTAGATAGTGAAATAAGATAGGAACCCAAATTAGTATTTATAAGGTAGTCTAAAAAACCCAAAGTCTATCAGGCCCAGCGACACAAGGTCGCAAAACTAAATAAAACCAGACAGAAATTACCATAAGACCCAAAAATTAGATCATATAAGGTAGTCCAAGACCAAGACTATCAGGTCCAGCGGCACAAGGCTGCAAATTTAACTAAAAACACAGAAAATATGGCACAAACAGGGCCCCAAATAGTGAATATAAGGTGACCCAAACCCAAGGTCATCAGACACAGCAACGCAAAGTTGCACAAATACAACAAAGAAACAGCAACACAATAAAAACACACAGAGTACCACCTACAAAAAACACCACAAAAACACTGTATTACAAAAGTTGTACCCATTATACCTCAAATACAGCACAGGGTATACAAATAGGGGTTAGTCTCAGGAACAGAAGCCGACCTTGCCTGGCCCTTCGCCTCGCCTGCTACCATCCACGCCTGCTGCAGTAACTACACGTGCTTAGCACGTCCATAAACAACCAATAACATCGGATGACTAAATATGAGTGTGTGCTGGAACTATTCCCACTCATATAAAATGGCCCTACAATCACACAGCAGTAGCTCAATAGTTACTCAGATGTGACGGCCAAATTAAATAGTGTTCCTTGAACACATAAACGCCTGCAGGGTGGTGGCTCCATTCCCACCCTCAGGATTAATTAAATAACCGTCCTTTGACGGATAAAACAGTGATAAGAGCCCTCGGGACGAATCACTTAAAACAAATTCTCATCATCATCAGTCTTCTCAGACGTATAGTGTTGAGCGAGCGAGCGAGCGATAATACATGTCTGTGAATACTACTCACTGTAACATGTCAAGAGTTACAAGATCGCAGGTAAAAATGACCACAAATCGCCATGCGATTAGAAAAGCGAACAAAATTATCTCAATGGCCAAAGGAGTTAGTCCCTTACAACCACAGAGCTTGACTCCAACTGATGCGAAGGATCCTAGTAACAAAATTACAACGCCCTTCGTCATAGGATTTCTTACACCAAGTCCCACATCAAAGCTCATAATCGAGCGCAAGCTGGATGTAATATCTCTCAATCCGGATGTAATATCTCTCAACCCGGATGAAATATCTCTCATGCCGGGAATAACATCCAATAGCAGTAACAACGAGACTAATCCAAGCAGGAACATACTAACACCGGCAACAACTAGTACAACAAGTACAACAAAGACAACTACAACAACAACAACGTCCCTTAACAATGCCACATGCGTAATGGAGATTCTTAACGTATCGCCAGACCAAAAAAGACTACTGCAACTCACTCTCAAGCAGGAGATAGAGGATTTAGAGAAATGTACGGGATCAAGCAACGAACATCTAGAAAGAACGGACCTTCTAGATAACATTAACAATGCAACAAATGCCAATGATAGAAAAAACATCAAGAAAGAAAGCGACAATGATGTGACAGAGATCAAAACTTCTAACGGATCAACAACAACCACAACAACAATATGCATAGAAGTGATAACAGATGAAGATAACAAATCTAACTTTACCACACTACTTAAGTGCCTATCACCACTACCAACATCATCTTCAACAACGGCATCATCACAGGCCAAAACTACAACACACAAAGAAAAACACAAACTATCAACTTATACCTTGAACCAAATAGAAGCGACGGCATACCTCTCAAGTCAGATAACCGGCCCCGCGAAGAGTCCTACCATGAAAGACCTTACCTACAACACACCGAAGAAAAGCGGGACAGAGAGTGACAATGACAAATCAACTAATAACACGAATCAAATAAAAGCACCCCAACTCACACTCAATCAGGAGATAGAGGACCTAATGGACTTAATGGGATCAAATTATGCCATTAACGAACATCTGGAAGGAACGGACCTAATAGATATTGACAATGCATCCAATACCAACGATTGCGACGGTTGCGACAGCATCAAGAAAAACAGCGACAATGAGGAAACAGATGAGGATAACAACTCCTCCTTTACCACACCACCTAAGTGCATATCTCCATTGTCGCTATCATCTCCAACAACGACACTCCCACAGGAAAATACCTCTCCATTCATAGAAAATTACAAACATTCAACTAATAACTCGAATCCAACAAAAACAACAAAAGCAACAACATATCACTCAAGTCAGTTACCCGGCCACTCTAAGAACCTCACCATGGAAGACCCTATCTACGACTCACCGAAGAAACGCGGGACAGAGAGCGACAGTGACACAAGTACCCCAATCTTAGAACAAACCAGAAGGAAGAAGCAGACCAAAAACAAAAAGACATCAAACCCCGTCATAACAACCAACAAGGGAAAGACTCCACTAAATGGAACCTCGAAGTCAAAGAAAAACAAACAAATGAGAGTGGAAGCACCAAAAACAACGGAGAATCTACATAATATACAGGAAAAACCTAACCTCAATGACGAAACCCCGACACTACTACTACAACAACAGCAACAACAATAGCATGTAAGATAAACCCAACAGGAAAAAACAGAAGAAAAAGTAAATACCAGACCAAGAGATCATCCAAACAATAATAACGAAAATAAATCAGTTAACACGCCTAGGACAAATAAATACCACAGCAAAGACCACACAATATTTATCACCAGTGGCAACTCAAAACTATTTAATATCAGCAGTAGAAGCATAGCAAACACACTTTCCAAAGCCCACAATGGGAAATATCAAATTATAAGACCAAAGACAAACTACATTATAGTCAAATGTAGCACTTTGGCACAAGTAGCAAAATTTATGGAAATGGAAAAGATTGGTGAAGTCAACATCCAAGTGACTAGACACCAATCGTTAGGGAAAAAAAACAATAAAGTGAGCACAGCAACAGCAAGCATCCAAAAAATGACTAAACCTGAATACAAGCCAGAAGCCATAAGCTATACACAAAATAAAAAGGGAGAGAAAGGGATCAGTGACAATCAAGAACAGAAACCACCAAATAACAGTACTGGAATAAGGAAAATCATTCAATTAAACCCCAAATATAATTCACTCACCAACAAGGAAATAACAGAAGAACTAAAAAACCAAGGAGCAATGATTTCAAAGGCATACAGAATGAAATCTAGCAATGAACACATCTCAAATAAAATCCTACTGGAATTCAAAACTAAAGCACCTCTACTTGTCCAATTTGATGGCTACATCCAAATTCTTATGGATTACACAAACAAAGTCAGATTCTGCAGCAAATGTAAAGCATGGGGACATTACACAAGGAGCTGCAAAAACAGAATAAGATGTGAAAAATGCGGTGGCAGCCACACTAATGATTGCACATTTATTGGACTCAAATGTGCTAACTGTAGAGGACCCCACAGACCAAAAGACATAGAATGTAGCTACTACATCAAAGAGAAGGAAACAATAAAACTAATGGATGAGAAACACCTAAGTTACCATGAGGCAAAACAGCAAATATCAAGTAATAGATAAAAAAATAGCAAACAACAGCATTTGAGTAAAAAATGAAACAACTCAACAATCAACTCAACACAACCAAGAAGAACGTAGGCAGACACCAGGAAGGAAATCAAATCCTAATCACCAGACCAAGAACAAAGCCGACATATACAGAATGATAACAGAGACTAGAGAAGAAGCTAAAATACAAGCATCAGGAAATCCAAACCATTCCAAGGAAAATAAAAAAAAACAATAGCAGGATAATAAACACCAGCATTGCAAGCAACAAGGGCAACAATCTAAACAATGCGAGTATCACGGGAATCCACACAAACAATACAAACAATACAGATGATAAGAGATAATTCCATAATGAACGAAAGTAACGGACTCAGTAACTTTCCGAAACATGGAATAGAAAATTTGTTCCTAGCATAACCATTCTCAAGTATATAAGGGACCTTATTGATGGGATACTACTAATCTAATCTCACATGATAATGTAATCCCCAGTATACCTTACTTCCAACTGCTAACTGAAGTACTAGAAAAACACCTTGAAAAAACAAATAGTTAACCTAATTTAATATATATATATATATATATATATATATATATATATATATATATATATATATATATATATATATACATTATAAATAAGGACAACTATTGCAATGGGTAGATCAACCAGATCAAAACTAGTAATTTGGCAATGGAATAGTAGAGGCTTATTTTCCAACAAATCCGAATTACAAATTAAAATTCAAAATTCCAAAATTAAACCAGACATCCTTTGTATCCAAGAAACCTTCCTAAAAACAGATTCCCAATACATCCCAAAATTCCCAGGATACTCAATTCATGAATTCACAAACAGAGAAAATGGGCAAAAAGGAGGGGGACTAGCAATTTTCGTTAACGACCTGTTACCAAACAACTTTCGGAGAAAACTCACACAGCCTAAAAGACCCAAAAGTCGCATCAAGCCAAAATCCAGTTGAACACCAATCAGTCATCATTACAACAGGATCATTATCTTTCACAATATTTAATATCTACGACCCAGGAAAATACCATCCAGCAACAGCAACAAACTGCCGAAATTTAAGGTGTAATGGTGACTTCATCATCTGTGGAGATTTTAATGCCCACAATCAGATGTGGGGAGGAAACCATCGGGACAAAAGAGGAGCACTGATAGAAAAATGGATGCGGAAAAAGAACCTGGTACTGCTCAACAATGGCTCCAAAACCAGGATCTCCCCTGAAGATGGTGCCTTATCAGCGCTGGACTTGGCAATATGTACCCCCTGAACTAGCAACTAGAACAACCTGGGAAGTGGATGCTGATTCTTCTTTAGGGAGTGACCACTTTCCTATACAAATTACGATCAACTTAACATCACCTCTTGACACGAATGGCAAACTCCCCAAATGGATCATAAATAAAGCAGACTGGAGTAAATTCAGTAATCTACTCAAAGACGTAAATATGGCCAACTCACGTGACGACGACATCAACATCTTCAACGAAAACATCATGACCAATATTAAAAATGCTGCAAATCTAAGCATACCAACCACTGGAAAGGAAAATAAAGATCAAACTAAACAGCACGTCCCGTGGTGGAATATTAACTGCAAGGAAGCATTAAAAGAGAAAAAGAAAGCCCTCAATAAATTTAGACGCAGTGGACAATCCACTGACTATTTGGAATACAAATTGACACGAATGGCAAACTCCCCAAATGGATCCTAAATAAAGCAGACTGGAGTAAATTCAGTAATCTACTCAAAGACGTAAATATGGCCAACTCACGTGACGACGACATCAACATTTTCAACGAAAACATCATGACCAATATTAAAAATGCTGCAAATCTAAGCATACCAACCACTGGAAAGGAAAATAAAGATCAAACTAAACAACACGTCCCGTGGTGGAATATTAACTGCAAGGAAGCATTAAAAGAGAAAAAGAAAGCCCTCAATAAATTTAGACGCAGTGGACAATCCACTGACTATTTGGAATACAAATCCAAGGAAAAATTAACAAAAAAAATAATAAAAGAAGCCAAACTAACATCATGGAGAAACTACTGCTCCGCTCTTGAAATTAAAAATTGCAATGCCAAACAAATATGGAATAAAATTAAATCCATAAAAGGAACCGGAAATAACAGTGCACCCAACATCAAAGGCATAACATCAAATATAGATAAAGCCAACGCCATAGCAAAACACTTTGCCGGCATGAGTGGAAACAATAACCACACCAAAAAATTCCAACAACACAGAGCAGAAGTAGAAGATAAATTTAAACACCTTTTTATAGAGCAAGACAACAACATCTCACATCTAAATGAAAACTTTACCCTGTAAGAATGGAGAACAGCAATCCAAAACAAAAAATCAACATCACCAGGAGAGGACAATATAGGTTATGAGATATACAAAAACGTTCCATATAATGTCGAAACCATAATACTTAATTTGATGAATCAATCATGGCAAACAGGAACCATACCAAACAAATGGAAACAAGCCATAGTCGTCCCAATTCCAAAAATAGGGAAAGACCCGACCGAAATTACATCATATCGGCCAATCTCACTGACAGATACAATTTGTAAATTAATGGAAACCATGATTAATAATAGGCTGAAATATCATCTTGAGAGTAACAATCTTCATCTCAAGTAATCAAAGTGGGTTCCGGAATAAAAGGTCTACTTTTGACCAATTAGTCCGATTGGAGTCAAATATCAAACTTGCCTTCAATGCTAAGAGGAAATGCAATAGGCATCTTATAGCAATCTTCCTCGATCTAGAAAAAGCGTTTGACCTGGTCTGGACAAACGGACTAATTGCCAAGCTAAATCATTATGGAATAAATGGCAACATGCATGCCTGGATAAAAAAAACTTTCTAACCAACAGACGCATCAGAGTAAGAGTAGAAGACCAATATTCCGACGAGCTCACTTCAGATAATGGTACACCACAAGGGAGTGTCCTCAGCCCGACACTGTTTAACATCATGGTAAACGACATGGAAACATCAATCAATCTCAGTAAAGTGGACCTATCACAATTCGCAGATGATAGTGGTCTATGGAAAGCTGGAAATCCTCATAGCAATAAAATAATCTCTGAACTACAAACTAACCTTAACAACATTGGGAAGTGGGCAGACAAATGGGGATTTAAGCTCTCCAAAGGAAAAACTACAGGCGTAATCTTCTCTCCAAGACACAGATACAATATTAGTCCACCTACACTCTTTATACAAGGAGACCCAATAAAATTTGAAAAAACAGTAAAATTCCTGGGAATGCTCTATGATCAGAACCTCACCTGGAAACAACATATTAACGAACTAATTATTAGATGCAACAGGGACATAACCCTACTCAAAAACATTAAGGGACTAAAATGGGGAGCAGACCAGGACACTCTACTAATCATATATAGAGCCCTAATTAGATCCAAACTTGATTACGGGTGCCAATTGTATGCCACTGCAAACAACACACTTCTAAAGAAACTTGACAAAATACAATCACAAGCCCTTAAAATATACACAAACAGCAGAAAACATACATCAATAGAAGAAATGCAAATACTTACAGGAGAATCACCACTATCGCTTAGGAGAGAAGAACTAACCCTACGATACGCAGCACGATTATCTATTCACCAAGTAAATCATCCAACTAGAATAACAATCAACAAATGTAACATCCCATTCAGCAGAAAACTAGTCCCCCGCCCTCCATCTGGAAAAATCATACACATATTATGTAAAGAAATAGAAACTGATAAGCTCCAAGCGGAAATTATCACATTTCCAGACAAAACTCCATGGAACAACAGAAAAGCAAAGATCAACACTACAGCCCTAAACTTCGGGTACAAAGAAATAAACCCTCATGAAATAAGATCCAAAATCCTACAGAATCTGGAGGAAAATTACAAGGATTACACCAAGATATATACGGACGGATCAAAAGCCACCAGTCCATACAAAACATCAGCAACAGTAGTAATACCAGACCTACAAATTAAAACTGGTAGTAGGCTCCCAGACCTCTGTTACGTATATACTACTGAATTCTGGGCTATTCTAGAAGCGCTTAAAATAATAGCTGACAATAAGATACAAAAAGCAATAATAATTAGTGACTCACTAAGCGTATTAAAATCCTTAGAAACAGGGCAATCAAAGGGGAGGGAAAATTTCCTGAAAAAAGCCAAACTAGAAATTAACAATCTCATTTCACAAAATTGTAACATCGAGTTCATGTGGGTCCCATCCCACATAGGATTACTCGGAAACGAACTAGCAGACATAACAGCAAAAGAAAACTGCAAGAAGACTACATTACCAATATAGAGTATGGGATAACAGAACTCTACAGTATTATCAACAGAAAAATCTTATCCAAATGGCAAAAACAATGTCATAACTGTACAAAAGGACGTATCCTATACTCTATACAACCAATAGTCTCACGAAACAACAAAGCACCTCCCATTGACAACAAGCACAACCAGGGTATAGTCAACAGATTAAAAACAGGAAAAACACTCCTAATTGGCAGTATGAGACAGTACTCTAAGAAAAACACAAGGAAAACAACATGCCCACACTGCCCGGAGAAGGAAGATCTCAACCATGTCTTCAACATATGCCCCAAATACAAAGGACAAAGAAAAAAACTTGTACAAGAGCTAAAGCAAATCAAATCCCCAGCAACCTACCCAGAATTCCTTCAACAAAATAACCCAAATCCTAAACACAGTCTAGAAATTATCCTCAATTATCTTAGGGAAATGACAAGACTGCTGACATCTAACACTGTATCCTACTCTGAATCTTACAAACACAAAAGGAACAAAAAGACTAATTACGATTAGCTCAATCCTCCCACATGAACAAAACCCCCTCTCCGCGTCCGGATTCCGGACCAAATGATTGCGCAAATAGTTTCCCAATCATTAGCTGATAATTAAGCAGCACGAAACCGTGTATAAATGCGTGGGGGATGTGGCTCCGTTCCGTTCCCCCGAAAAAAAATAAGTAGCACCAAACGGTGCACTAAACAGTCGTGCATGCCCGAACGGGCGAAAACGACTTTAATTCAACTAACAACAACAACAGTCTGACTACCTATTGTTGGTGTATCAACTCAAAGAAAATGAGTAGAGTACAAAAATTGAGAGAACTTCAAATGCACTTGGAGAATGCTAGGCGTCTCCTGGATGAGCTGGCAATGGAAGCTATAGCAGAGCAGGCCAAGATTGAAAAAGAAGAGGAGGAAAGAAAAAACAATGAAGAGGAGGAGAAGAAAAGACCCATCTTGCCTCACCGCATGATGAGACAAACTAGTCAAGTCAAGCCTGTGGTGAGGACGCCTTCACCACCAGAACCATCTCGTCCACTACAGGCACAGTCCCCACCGCAACAACCACAGTCTCAGTCACAACAACCACAGCCTCAGCCGCGGTTGCGGAATAGGAGAATAGAGAGGGAAGTTTTCACTATCCCTCAAAGTGAAGACTGGGATAGTGAAGCCACTCATTCTCCCTCTGCGCTCCCAGTCACAAGAGTGAATTGGGTGAACGATTGGAGTAGAAGATGTGTGTGCGGGGCTAGACCTGGGAGATGCCAGCATTAACCAAGTGCATTTTAAAGTTACAAAAACAGCCCTTCTCAGGGCTACCCAAATGTCTAGAAAAGAAATACTATGTCAATTGCCAATGGGTGTGAGAGAGGAGTAGTGTGATTATAAACACTAACTCTTTTTAGATGGTATATGGTGTGATTTTGAATAGTAAATGATATGTTTTGTTTTGGCTGCTTCACGTGTGTGTGGTTAGTAAATGGTGTGAGTTTGGATAGTAAATAATATGGTGTGTTTGGCTGCTTCCCCGTGTGTGTGGTTAGTAAATGGTGTGATTTTGGATAGTAAATAATATGGTTTGTTTTGGCTGCTTCCCATGTGTGTGGTTAGTAAATGGTGTGATTTTGGATAGTAAATAATATGGTTTGTTTTGGCTGCTTCCCATGTGTGTGGTTAGTAAATGGTGTGATTTTGGATAGTAAATTATATAGTTTGTTTTGGCTGCTTCCCATGTGTGTGGTTAGTAAATAGTGTGATTTTGGATAGTAAATAATATGGTTTGTTTTGGCTGCTTCCCATGTGTGTGGTTAGTAAATGGTGTGATTTTGGATAGTAAATAATATGGTTTGTTTTGGCTGCTTCCCATGTGTGTGGTTAGTATATGGTGTGATTTTGGATAGTAAATAATATGGCTTGTGAATACTATATAATATGAAAAGTGAGTGTAAGGGGTGTTTTCTTTCACGTCCGTGCTTCTTTTAGGCAAAATATAATGCAACAAAACTTACAATCAGATAATGTAGATATATTTTATGATAATATAACACAAGCAATAATAGATTCGGCTACGGGAACAATCCCGAAAACCAAAGGTGGACAGAGTAAAATTAGTGTACCCTGGTGGACATTAGAAATTAAAAATATTAGGCGAGATAAAATTAGAGCACTAAATAAATTCAAACGCACCAAAAACACTTCTTATTTTCTTGAATACAAGACATATGATAACAAATTAAAATACCTAATTAAACAATCAAAACAAAAAACATGGCAACAATACTGTAATACATTAAACCAAGAAACTAATGCGAAACAAGTATGGGATAAAATAAGAACAATCAGAGGCAAACACATTAATAACCCTAGAATAAATAATACAAAAAACTCACAAGAGCAAGCTGATTTATTTGCGGCTCATTTCCAAAACATGTCTAGCAACAACAATCATACAACAAAATTCCAGATGCATAAAAAGGAAATAGAAACCAAATATAAGCACATGTTTCAAGATCAAGGTACAAAAACCTCAATTAAATAAGGACATAAGTTTATATGAATGGGAAAAAGCCCTTAAAACAAAAAGTGACACCTGACCTGGAGAAGACACAATAGGTTATACAGTATATAAAAACTTACCAAATGCCTTTGTTAAACTTATTATTCAATTACTGAATATAATATGTTAGACAGGTAAAATACCAAATAAATGAAGACAGCAATTGTCATTCCCATATTAAAACCAAACAAAGATAGGAATGATGTTACAGGCCTATATCATTAACAAATAATATTTGTAAAATAATGGAAACCCATTATTAATAACAGACTCAAACAAAATCTTGAAAGTAATAATTTAATATCACCAAATCAATGCGGGTTTAGGAACAATAGATCTACTATAGATCAAATAGCTAAACTTGAATCGGCAATTAAAATTGCACTTAACAGTAGAAATAGAGCAAATAGAAATCTTATTGCGGTATTTATAGATATGGAGAAAGCCTTTGACTTTGTATGGACCAACGGGTTGTTAGCAACATTAAATCACTTCGGAATTACTGGTAGAATTTTTAATTTCATAAAAGACTTCCTAATAGGCAGAAAAATCATGACTAGAGTAGGTACAACACTTTCTGCAGAACACGCCCTTGAAAACGGTACCCCACAAGGTAGTGTACTTATCCCCACCTTATTTAACTTAATGATAAATGACCTTGATAGGAATTTAACTACACCACAAATTGAACTATCACAGTTTGCAGACGATAGTGCATTATGGAGAGCTGGTAATCCATCCAGTAGCAAGCACATGTCAGAACTACAAAATAGTTTAAATAATATAGGTAATTGGGCTGATAAATGGGGATTCCGTTTTTCCCATCTGTAACAGAATTGTTACCGAGTGGATGGTGGATTAAATGAACAACACAAAAGCAAGTGTGAAAGATAATGTAAATTTATGAAATAAATTATTAATGAAAAATAATGATGTATCAACACAACAACTCATGCGTTCAACCCACAATTACACTCACAACCATTCACAATACATGAATAAATGAAATATTAATACAAAATAAAACACAGATACAAAGGAATCTCTTGGACTATACACAGATCCAAAGAACCTTTACAAAAGTTATATTAACGCAAGTATAAATCACGATAATAAACACAAACATCAAACTATACTATCGCACGTATGGATTGCAACAACTAACACGAACATATACAGGTATTCAATCAAGTTGCTAGCTTTTATTGAGAATCATGCAATGCCTTGAAATACTATTGTGTTCTGAAATAACCATGTAAATACAACAATGTATTCAATTGTACTACAATTGCAACACACACATGTGTCTCGACCCTGTATAACCGTACGATTCACCCACAGTTAAATCGCCGCCCAGTTTCCCCGAAGACCTAGGGTTGACCAATACTTTTATCGGCCGTTTGCCCTTCACGGATCCACCACAGTTATACGTACAGACAGCATACAACATCTACTAGAACCAACGTTCCTCAATACCCTAGATGTCGCCCCGGATGTTTACAACTCTAGACAGCTCCGACACTCGGACTTCTAGCTTTCCGGATATTTGCACGTCACGACAGATGTAGACGAACAGACAGTTCGACAGACAGACAGTCAGATACTTCAATTCGATTGCACAATAAATCAGCAACAATTTAAGCTACGATAACAGATGTTATCAGAGATGTTCCGCAATAAATCAGCTATAATTCAGAGATGTTCTCAGTGATGTTATCAGAGATGCTATCAGAGATGCTATCAGATGTTATCAGATGTTATCAGCTACAATAAAGAAACCAGACTAATAATAGTTGTCTCAAAAAATAATCTAAACCTTAGATCACGCTATTGCATTTAAAGCCTAATAGTGACTAGTAATTCCAAATAGTCCACGTTTAAAATCTGCATTGCAATAAAGGCATCATTATATGAAATGATAAACTGAATAAAATTCACAATAAAACATAATATAAATTTAACACTCACCCCTTTGGCTGGAGATTAATGACAGGCTATCTTTCCTACGATGAGATACTTTTGGTCCCGTAATATTTATCAGAAATATTCTGCATTATATACCCTCAAATAGGTGAGCAGAATTCACGGCAAAATTACCGTGCACCCCGTGATTCTTGGTGTTCCCTGACTTCAAGTGATACGAAGTCAGGCACATGCAAATTGTTACACGCCGCTTACCTTGGACAAACCCACTTATTCACCCCAGGTAACGCATGTACGACGAAACAAAAAAAATGGTGAGATTAGTTTGTAAATCAAGAAGAAAATAAATTTAATTTTCGCCTAATTCTGTGACACCATCAAAAAACAGTAGCAGTATTGTTTACAAATCGTAGGCGTAACATTATATATCCCAAACTCACATTGCAAAATCATGGAATAAAATTCGTTAAAGTTGCTAAATTCTTAGGTATGTATTTCGATCAGTACTTAACATGGTCGTATCATATTGCTGAATTGATCAAGAGATGCAATAAGGATCTTAACTTAATTAAAAGTATACAAGGAACACACTGGGGTGCCGATCAAAAAACAATTATGTTATTATATAGAGCTTTAATTAGATCCAAACTTGATTATGGATGCCAAATCTATGGCACGGCATCCGCTGCACAACTTCATAAACTCACTAAAATACAGCGAAAAGCACTATTACTTGCTACTGGAGCTCTGCCATCTACGTCTACAGTCGAGTTGCAGGTATTGACAGGAGAACCTCCGTTACACCTCCGTAGACAGGAACTCATGCTAAGATATGTAACTAGACTGTCGACACATACAATATAACACCCCACCCTAAAAGCCATAATCAAAAGTAACGTACCAATTATTAGGAATCAGAAAAATAAAACTTCTTTTGGTAAAATGGTAAATGAAATTGCTCGTCAACTACCAGTAGATATCTTTCAAGTACAAACAAATCAGATCATTGAAAACAATACACTTAATTATGTACCAATTAAAGTTGATCTTTCGCTAAAAAAAAAAGGCAATAAACAACAAAATCAACACTATTTAAAAATGCTTGTTATGGAAAAACTTAACATACAATATAGCCAACATCTTCAAATATTCACGGATGGATCCAAAAGTATTAACCCTGATAGAACAGCAGCTGCTTGGGTCATACCAAAGCGCAATGTTAACATGGGCAGTCGACTCCCGCAACACTGCTCAATTTACACTGCTGAATTATGGGCCATCCTTGAAGCTTTGAAATGGATCAAATTACATAAACCCCCTAAAACATTGATTGTTAGTGATTCGCTTAGTGTCCTACAATCCATCCGTAATGATAATACGAACACTAGAAAAAACTTTCTTTCTCAAGTACAACAAATTATACAACAAATGAATAAACAAAACTTAAAGATTGAATTTCTGTGGATACCATCACATATAAATGTAAAAGGAAATGAATTAGCTGACAAGTTAGCTAATGAAAAATTAAATGATCCCAATTGGACTGTATTAAAATATATTAAAACTGAAATTTATAGTATAATATACAATTGGATCCAAAAATGGCAAAATGAATGGACTAATCATACTCAAGGTAGAGTACTGCACACAGTTTTTAAAAAAGTAAATAGGACAGCTTTAATAGTGGGAAGCACCAGATTAGAACAAACTAAAGTGAATAGAATAATGACAGGAAGAACAAAGCTGGCAAACAGTTTTGCTAAATATCTAGGACCCTTCCCACACAATATTAACTGCTACAGTTGCAATTTACCAGAAGATTTAATGCATATTTTTAATGTTTGTAAGGCCAATACAAATGAACGAAGTGTATTTAAACTTAAACAATTGACTAATAAAGCACCATATACATACCCGGAAATACTTAAATTAGATCAGAATAACTTGAAAATAACTTTTAATAATATCATAAATTTCCTCATAACATCAGGTTTAATAGATAAAATATAACAAAATACATAGGACATGACTACACTACAAACAGTAACATAATAGCAACATAACATTATTGTAACCTATGTGACATCGGCCAGGGGCGCTGACGGGAAAAGAGTGAGGATTGGTGGCAATATAGGGTCAGAGAACTCTACGTACCTTGCGAGTTTATATCAATCCACACTCTGAACCTGACTGCGCCATCCGCCAAGACGGTGTTACATTTTTTATATCAAAAATATAACAAAATACATAGGACATGACTACACTATAAACAGTAACATAATAGCAACATAACATAATAGTACCCTATGTGACATCGGCCAGGGGCGCTGACGGGAAAAGAGTGAGGATTGGTGTCAATATAGGGTCAGAGAACTCTACGCACCTTGCGAGTTTATATCAATCCACACTCTGGACCTGACTGCACCATCCGCCAAGACGGTGTTACATTTTTTATATCAACATAAGGATTAATAGATAAGATTTAATACAATACACATAACAACACCAATAACAATAATCTAATATAATAGAATAGTACACTGAGTGACACCTGCCAGGGGCGCCGATGGGAAAGGAGTGGGGAGGGATATCAATATAGGGTCAGGAAACTACGCGCCTTGCGAGTTTATATCAATCCACACTCTGGACCTGACCGCGCTACTCGCTAAGAGGGTGTTACCTTTTTGCTATTAAACTGTTAGATATAATATGAAAGTCAGCAATATAACAAATTTGTATTTAGGCACATAACAATAATAACAAATTGTGTAGGTGTGATAGTTCTGTGACAACTGTTTGGGAAGTGGAAGGAGGAGGGGTGTCAATAATAGGTCATTAAATGACCTTCTGCAAATGCAAATTTACACCAACCCCCTTTTCATTACCTTGTATAGGGTCATACGACAAAAAGGCACATCAAATGTAATAATACTAAGTGTAGTCTGGGAAAAACCTTCTTATTAACATCACCCTCCTTACCATGCTTTTCTTCTCTATCAACAACATTCTCTATATTTTTTCTCATATGCAGCCTCATGGACGACACACAGTTCACAACATACAATGTTGCAATGATAAATTACGTTACAATTATACTTATATGACCCCAAATAGAAATATAAGGTAGTCTTAATCCAGGACTATCAGGCCCAGCGACACAATGTTGCAACAACTAAGTTGCACTTCACCACATATGTCCTATGGGGTTGCATACATAGAGAAATGAAAGTGAATGGCACTTAATTTTCAAAATTATCCGGTTAATTCCTAACGACATTGAACTGGAATTCACAGGAAGAGATGATTGGAAGAAATGCATAGGCAATATTCAAAGGATAATATGGAACTACTGATGCTATCACTGACACCGGAGGAAACGTGGAGGACCAGAACTACACAACAGCCCTTCTTAGGGCTACTTAATGTTCATTGTTGTAATTGTATTGAACCTATTCCCCACCTTTTGTCTCTTCTCGCATTATCGATTGGTATGAGAATTCCATTTGACTAACCAATCATCAAACCAAATATGACCATTTCGGACCACACCCAACAAAATTCATAACTTAAAACAACCTAATCTGAACAAACTAACTGTCACTCTGACACCCTAGTATAGGTGTTTTGTTTTTTCTAGGGTGAATTGCCCTCTTCAGGAGGGTTCTTTGCCGACCGGATATGGAACTGTACAGTACACCTTGTACTTAATTAGGGCATAGTGATAAGTGTTAGGAAATTCCGTAACTTATAAATCTTGACATAATTGCACAGGTGGCTCACACATCATTGGTGTAGGGCATCCACTAGCACAACTGGACTGAATTCGATACAAATTCAAGGGAGCGTTTCGTCAGGGTGTGGCCGTTGCTGTCTTTCTCCTTGCGTGTACGGTGTGTGTTGCTGCTGCGCGGGTTTTGTTCTCCGGGAGTGTCTTGGGGGCGTCTCGTGTTTCTTCGTGGGTGGGTCTGGGTGTGCGTTGGCGCTGCCTCTGCGTGTGGGACGACGAGGAGTTTGACTGGGACCTTTTCCGCCTTTGCCGCTTTCGCTTCCTGCAGGTATCGCATCTAGAGGTTGATAGGGGAGGTGTGGATGGGCCTTACCTACCTGCCCCAGGGCTTACATCTATACCGATAGTTACTTATTAGTAATTCGGTATAACGCCCAAATTAATAAGTGCATTGGTGTGCACATAAACGCCTGAGGGGGGGAGTAATGACCCTTCCCCAAGGGAAAATAAATGTCCAGCGATATGCTGGATATAAAAGTAGCACAAATGATCCTTCGTGATCGGTTGCTACTATAAAACCCTCAATCTTGTTCTTGTTCCTTGGAGCCATCATCATTCAGGCAGCGACTGCGGACCGAGTAGGACGGCTTTACTGGAGCTGGCGACCTGGTGACGTCACAATGGGAGTGCAGCAATGCATGATGATATCCCGGGCTTACTGCTAAGGACGTATATTGTGATATTGCCATGTCACAACTTTAGAAAAGATACTCAACTTGTAAAGCGGTGGCGACTACGAGTATTTCGAAATGGAAGTTTCATAAGTCCCGAACAAGCTTTGCGGCAGGAACGGAAATGGAGAAGAGACTTGTAAAGCGGTGGCGACCACAAACAACTCGAAATGGAAGTTTCATAAGTCCCGAACAAGTTTTGTGGCAGGGACGGAAATGGAGAGAAAACAGTGGTTTCTGCCTACACCAACTACGATTTGACGAAAAAATGGCCGCCATGGACGTTGGTTTAAAGCATATCGTGCTACTGGAACTATATTGTAACAAGCCATGGAAAACTAAGCAATATAGCGGACCTGTGGCGCGCTGACTGGTGATGACAAAATATGAGTGCAATAGTCCCGCAGGACGGCATGATGATATCCCGGGCGAAAGCTAAGGAATGCAATGTTATTGTCACGTCAGTGAAACACTACTCCAGATACTCAGAAGCATGATGGAAGAAACGGCTATCATACCAACATGGCGGCCATCACCGGACCACGTGGAGAGACGCACAATGAAAAGATTTTCATTGCCATTGTCATTGTTGCCTGAATAATAGGGTTCTCATTTGGTTACGAGTAACCCTCTTTGAATAACTTCCGTGGCCCTAAAAAGACAAATTTGACCTCATTGGTACCTCCGCCAATAAATTCATGACCAAAAAACACCTAACAGTGACTACACTATTATATGTCGCTTTGACATTTTATTCTTTAAATTTGTTAGGGATCTTTTATATGTACGCTTATGTACTAGTATTTTTTGGAATGGTAGGATAATAAATAATAATTCTTCAACTCATTTATTAGGTTAATTGCACTGGTGGCTAACACAATATTGGGAGGTAGGTTGTCCATTCTATAACTGGACTGAATTTGACCTTTTGTATGATCTTTTCGTTTCAGGTGTGGACTGCGTCCGTGGCGTGCTGTCTCGCTGTTTGCGTGCTCTGTGTATGTGTGCTGGCCAGCCATCCCGGACCTTTTCCGCCTTTTCCTCGACCAGCTCACCAAAATTACTAGCGAAATGAGAAACTATTTTCCCTCGCTACTAGTCCGATTGGTTGATAGGGTGGGTGTGTGTGGGTACTATTCCTACCCACCCAATGGGCTTTCATTTCTTCCGATAGTTACTTTTTAGTAATTCGGAAGAACGCCCAAAATTAATTATTAGTGCATATAGCACTTAAATGCCCGAGGGGAGGGAGTAGCGACCCCTTCCCAAGGGACCCTAAATGTCTAGCGACATGCTAGATATAAAAGTTGCCCAAATGTTCCTTCGTGAACGGTGGCAACTATAAAACACCAACTAGTCAGTCTTGGAGCCATTCAATTTTGAACACATCAAGATGAATTTCGACTCCGAGACAGCTGGTTTGGGATCCTTGATGCAGAATATCAAGTGGAAAGACTTGAAGAATTTCAGAGTAACCTGGACTTTGTAAGCCAGCTGAAATTAGCAAGAGATCTATTAGAAGGTATGATAGAGGAGGAAGACCAGAAATTAAGAAGACGTATTAAAACAAAATATATAAGAATAGGGGACTTGAAGCAGGCACTTGATCATGTCATCAAAGTCAGGTGCTTTCTAGAAGAAACATTACATTTGATAGAGTGGGAATATGTGAAGTGGGGTCTAGACCAGCTAAAGAAAGCAGAAGCAATGATGAGAATAGTGATGGAAGAACAGGTGATCCAGATTAAAGAAAACTGGGCTAAGGAGAAAAAGGAACAAAAGAACAAAAAGAAGAAAGAGAAATTTGATTAACTAAATCAAAGATGGATCAAAGTTCAGGAAAGGTTTAGAGCTATGGGACATCCTAATTGGATTCCCGAGGACAAGAAGAAGAAAACGGGGATCATTGGAAAAATCGAAAGGTGGTGGACCAACGGCAGAAAATAAAAGAAGAAGAAGTATCCAAAGGCCCTTTTCAGGGCCACTCATAGGTCTCGAAAAGATATTAGCTTTCTTTGCCTCCTTTTTTTTCCCTTATCGCTAGACAGTCCCCTATACCAATAATATTCCCCATGTTTAATTTTCTCTTGTCCCTATACAGGCCCACCATATTAAATTTCCCTTGTCCCTATACAGGCCCACCATGTCAAATTTCCCTTGTCCCTATAGTGCCCCAAGTTGTTTTGTCCCCATAGTGCCCCAAGCTGTTTTTGACTGGATTTTCCATTGTCCCCATAAACCTTGTCCCCATAGTGCCCCAAGCTGTTTTTGACTGGATTTTCCATTGTTCCCATAGTGCCCCATATTACTACTATCATCGATGACATGTATATATTAAATATACGAATTATTCAAGACATATTAAGTGCCAAACCTGAAACGAGAACCGAGTTTGCAACAAATTTTAATATACGCGTAGAAGATATTCCATCATTCAAACTACCCGGATATAACGTTCCAGAACTAAAAAAAACCTTCTCAGTGATACCATCGATGAAGGTTTTAAAAAAAATCACGACGCGTGGTTAAAAAACCGACAAACAACAACAATCCTCAAACATAATAAGAATCCAGAAGGCGGCGGCAAACATATCGCCCCACACAATGTAAATATATCCACGGTGATTGCGCTAAATTTAGTATGTGATGTTATCGAAGGTAGTTATCAAATAAATCTCGAGAAATCAAATCAAGCTCAGCAAGGGTATATTTTATATTCATTCGCACCAACAGTTTCTCCGGGATGGTTAATAATTGAGACTCCAGTTAATCCGGTCTATATGCGATGTCATAATAAGTCACTAACGAGAATTAATTTTAAACTTGTTGATCAATCAAAAATAATTTAATTGATTTACAGGATGAAACCCTACAAATTAATCTATTCGTGAAATCGTAAATGCTGACATTATATTTTAGTACTACAATTTCCAAGGATAAAATATATGGTTAACCCTGTTATTTTCAGACGAGTTAACCCTTTTCCCGTAGAGGGTTTAATTGATGAATTTAAGTACTCGTTGTAGTAGTAAAAAATGAAAAAATATGTGGGTAACCCTTGCTATTTCAGCCAAGGAAATTTAGGGTTGACCCTCTCTACTGCTCTCTCGCATATGATTCAGGCAAAATCTGTTAATGGACAGACTCGCCGGATAATCCAAAATTGATGAAAATCAACTGACGCAAGTAAACGTGAAATGAGGCTCCCAACATAACCTATTAAGGAGAGAAAGGTAGTTTTATGGGAGGCAAGAGATCTGAGTATGTATGGCATGGGTAGGAATCAATGTAGACATGCAAGATAACGACTATGACAATAGCCGTATTTCTGGTACTGTGCTTATGTAAAAGTCTGAATTAACACATTGCGAATTAGAAATTCTAGAACGGAATGTTTATCATGCAACAAACTATAAACCATTTATATTGATGCTGTTTTGTATGCGTTTGGAACGATTTCAGCGACAACGTTTCTCTTCAGTAGCCCTTGTCCTCGGCAACGACAATCTTCAATGAGATGACCTTACATTCGGTGAGCATCTTACTTCTAAAACTTCTAATTCGTCTGGATGCTTTGTTTAAATTATCAAAACAAAATATGTATAACGAATTCACTTTGAAACACTAACACATTCAGCTTGGGTCTAAATCAGTAGCCCAGCTATTAAGTCAAATACAGCTGATCAACTTACACAGAGTAAAGCTTGTGCCGCTATTTGTTCTCTAACTCAAACAATGTATGCTCATTTGTCTTTGGACCATTCTAATTTTGTCTTTGGACCATTCTAATTTTGTCTTTGGAACAATCTAATTTTGTCTTTGGACCATTCTAATTTTGTCTTTGGAACAATCTAATTTTGTCTTTGGACCATTCTATCTTTGTCGAGGAGCTTTTTCCTCATCTACTCTTACGAACCTTTACATAATTTGTTACAGACAGAATACTTATTGATATTGTCCTATTATAGAAGTTATAGTGGTCAAAAGGTTAAAAACAATTTTGAAAAAGAGTTGTTTCAGTACTTCATCTAATGGTATTTTTGTTTTACAGTTTGAATTAAGTTGTCAATTGTTTATCTTAAAGCTTTCTCAAACTGTGTTTGATGACCAACTATATGCGTTTTTTTTCTCTAAAATCTTCAACGCTTTCCAACACTTCTTCAAAATATAGTGCATATTCATTAATATATTTCTTTGCAAATGCCGATTTAAAACTCATATGTTTTTATTACATTTTATCATCAGGCTGACGTTGTATTTTCATAACCCCTAACACGTTTTATCGTGTATAGTAAATCATTTGTTCACTGCTGGTGGAAGTTCAAAGCCTTTAATTTTTACATGATATTAAGATATTACAGTCGCTGTTAGACTTATTTGGTTAATTTATTTATATAGTGTTCATCTGTTTTGTGTAGTTCTATTAGTTGTCTATCCACAATAATAGCTTGTAACGGATAGTTGTATTCAATTGATTCAAGGTATAAACAAATATTCCTAGCCACACGCGTTTCTGGCTATTGACATTTTCTTGCTAGCTATTGACAATTTCTTGAGATCTAAACTTTCTTACCATCTGAATTTACATAATTTATGGTTTGTATTGTATAGCAAAATTATTTTCTGTCATTGTCTTGTGACAAGTTCTTTGTTTATATCCTTCTTTTATCAGATGACACTTACTCATTCCACCAAATGACATTTTCACGATGTCGTAGATTATGAACTTCAAATCACGGGGCATATGTGCAGTAAGTTTAACTTGCATTTATATTGGGAAGAGATTCGTCATTATCCTTTTGAAATACAGGATTTTCAGTTACATACTTATAATTTTGTATTCTCTATCCTTTACCAGCTTCATGGTTACTTACAAAAGATGTTTTGTGTCATCTATCCCCGGTACAGCATTGTCGCTCCATGATAAAGTTTAAGACTGTTTTGGCATACATTCGTCACACACAAATGATTCGTATTATCATTAATAAATGGACTATTGCAGCATACATAATAATTTGGGGTTATCAAATACAAAGACTGCTATAACTTCATTCTTACATAAACGTAAGAGGACACCCAGGAATTGAACATAGCTACTACAAACGGAACTAACAAAGAAATAATTCATAGAATTTAACTATACAATAGATGCAGAAATTGTTGACGAGCATCTGAAAGACGGAGATAAACCGTATGTTAATGCTCGATCTATTCAAATTCTCCAAAGTCATTGAAGCTTGGCTTTCCTCTTTATAAATTGTGTGCAGGTTTAATTACATTCCACAATTTTATTTTAAAAAATCATCTACAGTAAAGAAAGACATAAACAAATACTGAATAATGCCCAGGAATAAGTGTGTTTGTCGTCGTTGATTTTTGTTGTTGATATATTAGCAGCAGATAAAACAACTGTGACTCTAGATGTAATCACACGAGTCAGTTTCCGTTATGTAATAAAATAACCAATACTGTTTAAAAGTCCATCACTTTATGATTTTATCATGACACTTTAGTCACAGTTAAACCCATATAATTATTTAACTCAAGATAATCCAATTTCTCTTCAAATAAATTCATGAATATAACGTGGTGTTGCTTTTCTATACACCAAAGCAAAATATGTTTTACCACGCTGAAAGCATGACATTTTTAGACATTACCAGGCCCCTTTTGCAGAAAAATTAAATTGTTGGTCCTAAAATACAAGGCGGTGTTCTGTGGTACGTATGGCGATTTGTTTAGAAATATCGTATCACACCGATGTAGAAAATTTTCCTCGTACCTTGCTCTAGTAAATGCTGTTATTGGCTTCTTAGTAAATATTCATTTAGTTATTTGCTTGTTCCGAGGGAAAATTGGTATATGGTCTAATAGTACTACATCCTGACTCTGTGCTATCTGATTTAGTTGATCGATTCATCAACAAAAGAAAAGATTTATTTTAAGTTTTGAAATAATTCTATATCGACTTGTTTTAAAATAACCCAAAGTGATTTTCGCTTTGAACCTAAAATATCTTTTTTACACAAAACAACTCTCATTATAATATAAAATTCATAAAAGCTGCAATTTAGTTTATAGAACTGATTCTTAGTCCAAATAACATGACTAGATGTGTTTGCGTCTTTAGGCCTCTATCTCTTTCAAGTTATGCAAAATCAGCCTAACTCTAGGTTTATATCGAATGCTGGGACGTTTTCATTTTATAGTCGTTTATCGATTTTAAAACTCGAATGCCTACAAAACTTGACAGGTATGGAGATAAGAAATATAGAACACTTAAAACAAAATCCCTTCATTCTGTACAAAATCCTGTTAAATCCACTCTAACATCAAACTAAGAGAGTCAAATTATAATCAATTCCAAAGGTAGAAAATAAGGAGTCCCCTCTCATGCGATTCTTCTATGTGAACGCCCTTGGTGCATACAAATAGTCAATTCAATATGAAAATGTCTATATGCATGCAACGTTTGAGTCGTCTGCTACTTCAAATAATGGTTACCATACCATATTATGTCCAGATAATTTACCAGCTTATGATTTAGTGGAGATAGAGAAACAAATTCATCAATTAGATAGGTTATAATGTTATATTGAAATCTAGATACCCTGAAATATCAAAATGAGATGCTTTCTACAAGCAGCTTACCCAGAAATTAAACAGTTGGATTCTGGATGTATTGTAATCTTGAAGCTTCAAACAAACCGTCTGAAATATTGCTAAATGTTTCTTAGAAACAAGTTTTCTAAATTTGTATGTAATTTTACTGAAAGTGGTCATATCAGATGACATATATCTATCATTTTGGACATTTTAACGATTTTTATGTTGAACGTCTCTTAAATCTGACAAATTTCTCTAGGCAGTCTTGAGAACGAACCAATTAAAAATCAATAGTGGCTATACTGGAAGGCGGACTTGTATCTTTGGTATAAAATACCTTTTGTCTATTATGACTGATGTCAAATATGAATCGGTAATTTTAAAAAACAAGTAAGCCCCTGATAAACGTATTTTAGCCATTGTATGTATATGTGTATGGGGGGGGGGGGTATCTTTTTCTTTAGTCACCGCGACATATGCGTGATACCAGAGTTTATGGTCAACATAAACGTCACCCAAACCACCTCAGAACTATATTTATGGTTTTAAATAAAATCCACTATTACTCAGAGCCTCTAGCAGTTTTCTGCTATAATAATATTTTTTTAAATGAAGATAATTACTTTTTTTCTACTTCAGCTTATATTAAGGTTTGGTTCATGTTATCAATCTTGCAGTTGTGATTGTAAAACATACCAATTTCTTTTGATCTCTGAACAGGAGACGCACGGACAGCGCAAACACAATCTTGCAAGATCAAGATTATAACGCTTTTTAGGCAGTTTTAGTAATATAAAATATTTATGAAATCACAAGATATCTCTCTCTCTCTCTCTCTCTCTCTCTCTCTCTCTCTCTCTCTCTCTGAAAAACTTAGCAAATAACATACTAGACAAACTGGCTTCCTCAACCAGGGTCGCTAGTACGCAGACACTCAAGACAACTTTCTTATTCGACAGTCGAACCGCTCCGGTGGCCACGTAGTTAGAACGTCCATCGCGGAAGCGGGAGGTCGTGGGTTCGATCCCCGGCTGAGTCATACGAAAGACTTACAAAAATGGTTCTAACAGATGCCTCGCTTGACGCTCAGCATTAAGAGGTTAGTGTTAGGACTGGTCGGCCTGGTGTCAGGACAATGTGACTGGGTGGGACATCATGCAACATGTCTGCAGCATGATGCCCCAGTGCTAGACAGCACTATACACTGCCTCACTGCATACATCGTAGCGAAATGACTGAAATTTTTTTAAAGCTACGTTAAAAATCCTAATCAAACAAATTCGACAGCCGAGTATTGCGCACCTGTCTGGCTCGATCATATCACACTACGTTAGCTGCTGTCCAGCTCAACAAACCTATGCACATAATCTCTTGAATACTAAGTGCTACTCCTTTACCATGGCTGCCGGTGCTCTGCAATGGGTAATTTTTAAAAAAAATCGAAGTATCTACTGATCTGAAAATGATGAAGAGGTACTAAATTACTCCAAATCAGACGGTAGAACATACCTACTGAGATTGTGTTATTTATTATCCCTTTAATTGTTGCATACGCAGTGCTGTTGATAATGGTTTTAAGTTCTTTTTTCATTTAAAGATAATTCACTATAAATTAATTGTTTGGATCATTATTTGAAAACGTATTTCTAGTATTCATTAAAGTATTGCCCTAAGTGGAACATTATGTAAGGGAAATAACTATCATCAGACCGAATAATTTACCTAATTTTGAGTTGATGCCCTTGGAATGTAAAGGTCTGTTGATAAAATGGTTTATTAACGGTTGGTTTGTTTTTGGATCAAACACCGACCTAGTCATACCAATGATTTATGAAACAAAATGATTTACAAATCCCTCGCTTTTAGAGGTTAGTTTTTTGAGTGGTCGGCCAGGTATCAGGATAATATGACTGAGTGGGACATCATGATATATGTCTGCGGCATGATGCCCCAGTGCTATACATCACTATATGACAGAAACATTCTTATGGTTACGTTACTTGAAAAAAATACACACACATACATACGTACACGTGTTTTTCTAAGACCACAATGCTACGACTCTATTGACATAAGTTAAGTAACTAAAATGAAGAAAAACTAACACGTTTTGTAAAACTTAACAAATAATTTATTTATCAAAGATATGAAAATAAAATTTAAGGGGAATTTACACTAATATGAATTGAATCCCAAATAATCTTAAAATGTTCAAATCCCCAAATGTACATATCAAAATCAGATTTATATAGCTGCAGACGATTTTTTGTTGTTTGCCCAGTGTATGCTTTACTGGTAAGGAATTAATATTTTTATGAAGAAAGACCCAGTTAACAAAATTTAATGAAACAATATGCTGATTGTAACTGTTTTTTTCTCCCTACATATAGAACTGATATTGAATCCTGAAAATCATTGTCTGGAAATACTCTTTCAAGATCACAATCTTGGGGACATCGTACAAAATGATGTTTTGAAATCGCAATATTGTATGTTTGTCAAAAATGACTGAATTTCTTTTCTTTTATTTTATAGCAATATGTATGATTGCGGTTCTTCTTCTTTATTCCTTCATTTCGATTTAAGCCAGTGAACTTCCAGCTTTTTTTTTTCTTTTTGTGTATTTATCGGTCATTTAATTTCAAGCATAATCTACGTATCATTTCGATGAAGTAAACATCCTTACAGATGTATCTGTATCTTGAATACACGTGATGACCGATGCTGTCAAATGTTATTTTTGCATGGATCAAGTCCCTCCCAACCTGTAAAATTCCATACAGAGGATATAATAAACAGTGTATACCTCACATACACATGACGTTCTTCTTGAATTCTTCTGCAATTGCTGAAGACAAAAGAGTGCCTTGTTTCAATATATGACTGTACTCGGTTTGACAAATCCATAAGATAATAAATGAATTTTATAAACCTTCGGATTCCTTACAGTGCCGTATTAACCCATGGCAGGGCCCCTAGGCTTCAGTCTAGTCAGGCTTATGGATTACGGCCATGATCCCTTAGCGTAGATAGACAGAATAAACAGTAAAACATACATAGCATTATGATGAAAATAATGAGAAGACGTTAGTTGAATTCTTCTTCTTAACATGTTACAATTGATTGAATAGCCAGGATAAATTTTGCAATGACGTTTTATTTTTAACATTATCAAGAAAGAGTTGAATTTATTACTGTACTGATTTGTAATACCGAGAATTGAACGTATTGATTTATTCCATTTTATTAATCTCTCACCCAGGTGATAATCCTATAAAAATGATACAAAGATAAAAACTTAAATTATTAAATATAATCAATTAAACTTTTTAATGAATGGATTAGATAAGATATTAGATATATAGATACATATGTATATTGCTTATACGTACATATTTCCTTGACCAGTTGATACTAGTTATCATTCATTTGATTTTTTTTTAAAAAGTCAAAATGTTTCCATTTGATTTGACCAAATAACAAATTTCATGTAGGCCTTAAAATAGATTTTTTTTCTTTCCATTTTCAGTTACGATAAACAAATCACTGTGCACAATATTTTGTAACCGTCTTTGTGAACGAAAATTGTATTTAAAAAGTGATCGTAGCATATATGTATTACAATCTCTGTGTTACCATTTACAAAAGAATAGTCTGTCTTTATTTTTTTTACTGGCAACAAGTGTTACAAAGCCATACATGATCACATACAATACATAGTTGGGTCCAAAAAAAAACATTAATTTGCGAATCCATATAAGATCAACAAACAAAACAATATTTAGTCAGAAAACGACAATGTTTCACCGCAGCAGTCTGACGTTTTATCAATAAAGTACGGCGAAAATCTGAAAATTATGAAAATCTGTAATGGGCCGACTTCGTTCCGGACCGACTCCGTTATGGGCCGAGATTTTCTTCTTACCGAGGTCGGAAGTTGCGTTAACTTTAGTCACGCACTTCAGAAGAGTACCGGTAAAAAATGACACAGGATGTAAACATCTGGTTCAAGCTATTTAAATAATGAATAAAATAACTTAAGTTGAACACGGCGTCACAAGAAACTGAACACAAGGTGATATGCACTCATTTCGGACATAAATTATATACCCATAGTCCAGACTTGTCATACAGGAACAATTGCAGTTAATGTAGAAGCTACTGGAGTGCCGCTGATATTCGGAAGTTTATGTAATGTTTATCAACATTGTTCAGGGACGACTCGTGTGACATGTCTTGCGTTGTAGTACTAGGAATAGACCAACAAATTGTTCTCCACATATTTTTAAATTTTGACTGGCGTCCGCCGCCAGTCAAAGTAAAGAATAAAAAAATAGAGGTGGAGAAGAATTTCACAGGAGTCTGACGTTTTATCAATAAAGTACGGCAAAATCTCTGCAAACATGAAATTCGTCCATGGTTCACGCCACAGGCACTTGATTCTTTGTGAAACTAATGTTCACACTCTCCATAAATCAATATCTGCATTGTGGCAGTTGATAGTGATGCCTAGCACTGCACACGTTAGTCAGAGTTTCCTCTGACCCTTTCCACCTCATTTTTTGATATTTGGACATTCATGTTGGGTTGTATGTCCAAATATCAAAAAATGGGGTGGAAATGGTCAGAGGAAACTCGGACTATGCACACATTAGTTTCACCAGAATCAAGTGCCTGTGGTTTAAAAGCAATAAAATATATTACAGATGCAAGCGATAATAATATTATAAAGATATGACTGGTGACTTGATTTTGATTTTGAATAAAGTCGTACACCTTGGGCCAAATTTTTCCTAATTTTCTACACCTTATTATCTTACACTAAGTGGCCTTTATTTGAGTGCATGAACCACAGTGCATGAAGGACACACGGTACTAATTCAACTCCAATGGTAAACATATGGAAACACTGTCATATTCAAAATTCAATAACTCAACATTTCTGGGTGCTGATGATCAGACCTATATTTTTCCATGCACATCTAACCTTGATGTAAGTTTTTAAATGTAGAAAAACATAGGACCCACTGCATGTTGTTGACATAAATTGGCAGGAAGCACATGCTATTGATTCTGCACCAAATGAATCAGGTGCTACTTTCATTATTGAGTACTAATAGGTGAAGCCTCTAAATTTACTTCAATTGCATCAATAGAATTTTGTCTATATTTTTTTTAAATTACAGATAGGATAAGCTCTCAAAATATATTTTTACTAAAATTTTAATTTTCATTATTAACCAATTATGGACCACCAAAGCCGTATATACTCTATTATTTCTTCACCCATTTTTAGACTGGTTCACATCTCTTCCGTATAATTAGTACCGTGTATCCTATAACCAGATTTTAATTTTTTTGAAAAAGTTGCATTTTACTCATTGATATTAGAGTATAATTGTAAGAAAGACCTGGCCATGCTGGTGCATGAATAATAGTGCAATTGCATTTTATGTGATACTACTGTACATAGCAAAATTGCATCCGCATTACATGTTGAAGTGTTGTATTGTACTTATTAGTGCATTATTCTTGTTATTAAAAAAATTAGATTCCGACTTTGTATCTTCGTGTTATCTTTCTATAGCATGCATGCTACACAAAATAAACACAAACATGCTGACATCAGCAAGTATGACATCATAGGGTATCAAATTACATGACACCTAGTTTTTCCATCTCTCACTGGCTATAAGACAAGTTTTAAATGTTTTAAATTTCAAAATTGCTTTTCTTTTCTTGCTGACATTCACAGAAATAAGATATAGTGCATTCCTGATTCCTATCATTCACACCAAACCAATAAGTGTGCCACATGACAGGTCAAAATGATAAGAGGTCATTGTCCTTCTGTGACTCTGACACACCCAATGAGGCATTCAGATGATGCTGACATTCTAAAACTATTTAAACTATCAACACAGGTGATTCATCACCCCCAAATCTTAATAAAAAGGTATAAAAGCCAAAGGAAAGTTCCATAAGTATTATAATACTGAAGAATTAAATAACTGAGTGATACTTTTTAGCATAAAACTATGGGAAAGGATAAGGAAGCAAAGAATAGACAAAGTCATTTCTTCAAGCCTGGTAATGTTCCCCACAACAAGGGGAAAAAATGTACATCAACCCAAAAGACAAAGCCACTTGAGGTCTATTACATAAGGACAACAAGAGACAAATTTGAAAAAGCTATAAAAAGTTCATATAATGCTGACACTGAAGATGACGATGGAAAGCCCATGTACAAACTGCTTCGGCCCAAGCCAAGAAGTAAGCTGGAGGTGGAGCAATATGTGGAAAACATTGCGATGCCAGGGTAAGTTCATGTTTCTATTCAATATTCAGACACTTATATAACTTATCACTGCATAAACTACTTGGTAAATTTAAGTAATAGAATTTAATTGCATATTAAAGTTGTCTAATGCATAAAACTATACCAGTATTTACCCCAAACTCATAATAAGTTTAGAAAAAGTCTCAAAATCATTATGATGGCTACTTTCCACCACAGGTAGTCTTAAATTACTTACTTTTCAATATAAAGCTGAATAAAGTACATAAATTATTTAAAAAAAAGAGAAATAAATCAAACCTTCAGTCACTCAATTCTAGTCAAAGGGGAGGTAATATACATTGATTTGGCATACCAAGTAGCAAGCTCTAATTTACAGCTAAATGATTCTGTACTATCACTTGATAGTATGTGCAGAGCAATGTTGTATTTATAAATAGATTTTGTTTCAAATCTGAAACTACATTTCTAACATGAAACTTGTTTTATCAATTTATATCAACAGGTCTGGTGAGAAAAACACATATCGATTGGTTCATGCAGAAAAAAATGCTGAGATGTGGAATACTGTTTTTCAAGAGCACCAATGTCTACACCCTGAATGTCAGGGGTTTCTGTCATGGGACTTGAAACATGAAGAGAAAAGAGGTCTGGTGTGGCGAGAGAGAGCAATATGTTCATCATGCCGTTACACTTAAAGAATGTTTGAACTGTATCAAGAAATGCCAAGGAAAGGTTGTGGAAGAAAAACTGCCTGTGTAAATAATGCGATACAGATAGGACTTTCACAGACTTCTGTTGGAAATGAAGGGTTTAGAACTATTCTTTTAAGTGCGAATGTCCCTGCTCCCTCAACAAAAGGGATGCAGAAAAGTTCCAATACTGTTTGTCAGAAAATTGAATGCAGCAACATGAGAGACATGGCAGAACATAGGAAATATGTGAAGGAGTTTAATTCTATGACAGGAAAAAAGACAAATATAATTGATCTTCAATGTGACTCAAGATATAAAATTGAAGGATAAAATGCAGCTTACCAAAGAATATAACATTTAAGAGAAACTTCCATGGCAGGGTTCATAGTGCTGTCCATAACTGCAACCATGGACCTGGAGAATCTCTGGTTAAGCTGTGTCAATCTATCGGTTGTCCGATTTCAGCTTGCAGTTCTGTGGCACAACATCTGAAAAGCAAGCAAGATATATATAGGAGAAATAAAATACATACAGCAAGTACAGCATATAAGAGAAAAAAATCAGAGAAAAGGGCATTTCTTTACAAGCTTTATGAGAAACATCAAGAAGAAAAGAATTATAGCAAAGGCAAATTAATGTGTGCTATGGCTAAAAAATTAAAAGCAAAATATGAACATTCTTTCCATAAACAACCTCCATTTTAGTACATTTTTACAGGTTGAAGCAATGTGGCATGTGCAATTTTGTGCAAAGTCCTTGATTTTTACAATGCTCTCTGCTTTGATTTACTGAATGTGTCTCTAATGTTAAATGAGCAGTATTGATACATAAGCGATTATGACATGTGACTTACATTTAACATCTCTCCCCCCCACCCCCTTTTTGGGAATTGTTTCATATGTTAATTGGTATTTAACCATATAGGCCAATCTGTGGGCACCATCATATGAAATTCTGCCATCTGGCCAACTATTCTCTTTTTCCCATAGCCCAGAGCTGTCTACAGTTTATACAACCCTTCCTATCTGTGTTTTGTATAGATTCTTTTCTCCAAAATCACATGCAAATCATGACAAAAAGACTCCATTATGATTGTCATATCTAAAAACCACCAAAATCATACCCTGGATGCACGTGGTAACCATAGAAACATCAGGCTCATATTGTGGTATAGGCCCTGTATAGGACACACGGTACTAATTCAACTCCAATGGTAAACATATGGAAACACTGTCATATTCAAAATTCAATAACTTAACATTTCTGGGTGCTGATGATCAGACCTATATTTTTCCATGCACAACTAACCTTGATGTAAGTTTTTAAATGTAGAAAAACATAGGACCCGCGGCATGTTGTTGACATAAATTGGCAGGAAGCACATGTTATTGATTCTGCACCAAATGAATCAGGTGCTACTTTCATTATTGAGTACTAATAGGTGAAGCCTCTAAATTTACTTCAATTGCATCAATAGAATTTTGTCTATATTGTTTTAAATTACAGATAGGATAAGCTCTCAAAATATATTTTTACTAAAATTTTAATTTTCATTATTAACCAATTATGGACCACCAAAGCCGTATATACTCTATTATTTCTTCACCCATTTTTAGACTGGTTCACAGCTCTTCCGTATAATTAGTACCGTGTGTCCTGAATCTTGATATATAACTCTGTGGATATTGAATGAAGGTGTCGTACTCTAAGATGTGGTTTATGTGGAAGACTTTCCTAAGTGTATTTGCTTTTAATTTGACCTCATTGTATCCTTATTCTGACCTCATTGTATCCTTATTCTGACCTCATTGTATCCTTATTCCACATACATAATCAGTAAACATTGATTTTGGAATGTAATTTAACTTGTTAGACAACTTCAGCATCTGAGGACAGTTGAATAATAATTTGATTCATTTTGAGAATGTATATAATTATGCTTTCTTTGTAGCATTCATGTTCAGTCTCTTATTGAGAAACTGATTATTATAATGGTGTTAATCATGAAAATAGTTGTCATTGAAAATCAAGTAGTACATTATTTATTTGCTTTAAGTAATAATTTGCAATATGAAAAATACCAATATCAGTACAAATAGCTTAAACTATTTGCCTTAGTTTCCTTTTGTATAATATTGTAGTGTTATCCAAACCTTAGTTGGATAAAATATCATAACCCTTCTCAGTCTCATATGAGGAACACCTGTATGCAATGGTAATAATAAAAACACAAATTTACCCTCATAGGATATCTCCAGATTTATTTTCTCAAGAAATATTTGAACTGAATTTTTTCCCAATCAAGACCTTTACTAATCCTTTAATAATTCAATTATACAATTTGTTACCATGTTTAATTTTCTTTCCAGTTTGATTCGGGGGATTTCTTCAGTCTTCTCACTTAATGGAGCTATGTATGTCGCTGGCTGCACTGGAAACATCACTTACAGATGATAGTATCACAGTGTTCAAAATGGGTACACACATGTTCTATCTTGTTATTGATAGAAGTATTAGAATACATAATTGTAGAATTTCAAGTGTTAATAATTTCATATAATGGAGGATTCTGTTAGTTTGTTAAAACATTGCAATGAAATATTTTTCCATAATTTTAAGATTTGTTAATGGAAGAGAAATTTAGCTTATTGTTCAAACATCTTATTATTGGTACTCTTTTTCAGTGCATGGCCACATCAACATGGGTCTTTCACAAATCGAGTTGTTATAATATCTATATGGACCTAAATGTAACTGGCGGTTGTGTGACGTCCAGTATGGCCACCATGGCAGCCATCTTTACTGTTATCACTACTCAGTGGATGGTCATGTTTACACGGGGTTTCACCAAAAGACTTCTAACACTGCCTAGTTGGTTCTAATGAAAATGGTGCCAGTCTAGATGACTGGATTGATAATCTTGTTATTACAAGAAAACATATATATATGATTTCAGCATTCAGTAGGTGAGAATATATTGCTAATCCACCCAAATGGATGGGCATTTCAAAATGAGGTTTTAATGAAAAGACTTCTTATGATGTCCATCTTTCAGTATTCATCAGTTAAAATTAAAGAATGGTCTTACATTGAATTCTGAGAGATTATATTCGACCAGAAGAACATCTTTTCCATTGAGGGACTCTTGCTCCTGTCTCTCAAGTAAAGGCAACCTATTTTACTACCCCAGGGTCATCACACATTGGCAGCAGATTGAAGTAGGTTTCATGGCATCTGCACAAAGTGAGGGGAGTAACTCTTTAAATATATTTAGATTTAATTTGATCATCAAACTTAATGACTGTAAGCATCTATTGTAGTGACACACTCTTACCATAGAAGAATGTCACTGTGACCCACATTTCACATTTTAATTAATGACTGTAAGCATCTCTCTTAGTCACACACTCTTACCATAGAAGAATGTCACTATGACCCACATTTCACATTTTACTTTATGATTGTAAGCATCTCTTTTAGTGACGCACTCTTACCATAGAAGAATGTCACTGTAAGCATCTCTCTTAGTGACACACTCTTACCATAGACGAATGTCACTGTGACCCACATTTCACATTTTACTGACTTAGTTTAGGTTTTTAAATTTAGATTATGTCAAAATAGATTGTTGTTTTCACCCAGAATGTGAAACTGTTATAACAAGATTCAATGTGATAATGTGTACAATGGCTTTTTAGATGTTTGTGCATGTGTAGCAAGACTTGCCTGCCACGTATTTTCGATTTTTTGTGAATGTGTTACAAAACTTATCTGCTATTATTTTATGTTTGTGCCTGTATAACAAGAGTTGTCTGCCATGTGTATATAATTTTGTGCATGTGTAACAAGACTTGTCTGCAATATATTTTTAGACGTTTGTGCATGTGTAACAAGACTTGGCTGCCATGTATTTTAGATGTTTGTGCATGTGTAACAAGACTTGTCTGCCATGTATTTTAGACTTTTGTGAATGTGTTACAAAACTTATCTGCCACGTATTTTAGATGTTTGTGCATGTGTAACAAGACTTGTGTGCCATGTATTTTAGATGTTTGTGCATGTGTAACAAGGCTTGTCTGCCACGTATTTTAGATGTTTGTGCATGTGTAACAAGACTTGTCTGCCGCGTATTTTAGATGTTTGTGCATGTGTTACAAGGCTTGTCTGCAATGTATTTTAGAATTTTGTGCATGTGTAACAAGACTTGTCTGTCGTATATTTAAGATGTTTGTGCATGTGTAACAATATTTGTATGCCATGAATTGAGCTTTTTTGCATATGTAACAAGACTTGTCAGACATTTTTTTTCGATGTTTTTGCATGTGTAGCAAGACTTGTCTGCCATGTATTGTATATGTTTGTTCATGTGTAACAAGACTGGTCTACCATTATATTTTAGGTGCAAACAAACAGCTTGACAACCTTGCCAGTGATTACTTCAACTGGAGATTAGAACTTGAACCAGAATGGTCTACAAGCCTTGGTATTTACAAACATAATGATAAACTAGAATCCTGGAACTATAGAGATTTTGAGACTCGTAAGGTAGATTATTTAAATAGCTATGTATTTACCTGTACAAAGTTTCTCGTATACCTGTCTTTGTGAATTCTATTTGTCTCTTGTAAATTAAAAATGAGAAATATATTTTGAGTCCACATCAACTACTTATTTGCTTTCTAGTTCCTCTAAACAATGTAAAGGTTCTCACAAAACATTTCATCCATTTGCTTTAAGATTAAAATTAAGGATGATTTCTGGTGACAGTTTTTTTCATAACCTGCACAATGATAGCTTAATCATGCCATTTCTACATCAGCACTATGATCTCACTCATTCCATCACTGAAGTGTAACATTATAAATTATTGAGGATTGACACATTACCACAGTGCATTTATATCAGTGCTGTGACCTCACTCGTTCCATCAATGAAGTGTAGCATTATAAACTATTGGGGAAATTAAACATTACTACGGGGCATTTATATCAATGCTGTGACCTCACTCATTCCATCAATGAAGTGTAGCATTATAAACTATTGGGGAAATTAAACATTACTACGGGGCATTTATATCAATGCTGTGACCTCACTCATTACATCAACGAAGTGTAGCATTATAAACTATTGGGGAAATTAAACATTACTACGGGGCATTTATATCAATGCTGTGACCTCACTCATTACATCAACGAAGTGTAGCATTATAAACTATTGGGGAAATTAAACATTACTACAAGGCATTTATATCAATGCTGTGACCTCACTCATTACATCAACGAAGTGTAGCATTATAAACTATTGGGGAAATTAAACATTACTACGGGGCATTTATATCAATGCTGTGACCTCACTCATTACATCAACGAAGTGTAGCATTATAAACTATTGGGGAATTTAAACATTACTACGGGGCATTTAAATCAATGCTGTGACCTCACTCATTCCATCAATGAAGTGTAGCATTATAAACTATTGGGGAATTTAAACATTTTGGTGTAATTAAAAACACTTTTTCCTTATGACCATCTTTCTAGCATAGTTATAAAGTTTGTTTGAATGGAAATGACAGGGTGAAGAAATTTACTCATCAGGCATGTGTATTGTTCTTCATGTATGAAATCTGGAACAAATTTTGTAGACTTTTTTAACTATCAAAAGGATTTAGTAAAAACTATTGTACTTTACTTTGCTCCCTAATTAGCTCGCCTCACAAGTACAGGTAATTTATTGTACTGTCTTTAGTGTCAGCATCAGTATCTGTACAGTTTAAATTATAACATAAAATTCATATATTACACAGTCACTGAATGTCTTTCAGACTTTCTAGGTTCCAAGCAATGGTTCAGAACTGTTTTCATAGTACCTGCCCCCCTTCCCTGCCCTGGGGAGGCTAGTTTGTACATTCGTGCTTATTAGTTCTACATTCTTGTTTATGATATTGTGTTTTCTTCAGCCCTTTTTTCTCACCATAAAAATACTCTTTTACACAGAATTATAAAACGTTTTTCAGGGATGCATTCTTGATGAGTATAAAACTCTCATCAAATACTTAGTCACTATGACCTATATTTTATGCTTCACTTAGGTTAAATTTTGTGATTTAATTTTTTTTCTCAAGAACTAAGTTAGAAATGTCTGGACTCTTTATTTAAAAAGAAATGTTGATCCTTTACAGCTGTAGGTATGAAATTGGTGTATTTAATAAAGTTCTCTATCTGTGCAGATAAGCTTGCTGCTATAAATATATAAATCTATAGAGAAATCTTCTCTTATGAACAATACTACTGGTACTTTGAGGACTCTATGTGTCCTACAGTGTCCCAGAAGCTAAGTTAGTCAAAATTCTTTTTCTCGATTCAGCCTGTGCCTCCCCAAAACAGCTTTGGGAAACAAATATGTCATTCAGGGATGAACTTTGACCTATATTTCTTGTCATATGCATTTAGATTAAGTTGTTGGATTTATTAAGGTTTATCACATGCTCTACATAAAATCATAAAATATGCAGATGCACCTTTATGAACACTATTTCCTCATTGCGGTAATGGGTCAGTGTCAACCATACATTAAGCGTTACTGACTCGGATTCAATTTTGAATTTGATGTTCATTTCTCATGTATTATTAATGCTAGAGTCATAAAGTTAATAATAATATGCATCTAGTATAATACTATCATACATTTACAACGAAAGAGTATGTCTGATTGACTTTTTAACATAGCTATAATAATTTTTAAGTCATATCGTTATGATGTCTGCAGTTTTTCAGTTTATAGTGATTTCTTGCACTGGGGCATTATACCACAAACACCTAGCATGATGCCCCACCCAGTCCTAACACCAAGCCAACCAGTCTTAATGCTAACCTCTTTATGCTGAGCATCTAGTGAGGCAAGTGTTGGTGCCATTTTTATAAGTCTTTGATATGACTTGACCAGGATTCAAACCTGCAAAATCCCACATTGAAGGTGGATGCTCTAACCACTAGGCCACTTCACAACAAGAGAAGTTTATCCGGGTCTATATTTAACACATTTCTGGCTCTACTTAATAGTTTACATTTAACACACAATTGTTTTTGGCATGTTTAATCCATAATATCCTTCCTAGATTTATGAATCTTTGTGAATGGGTGCATCTTGATAGTTCTACATCTCTATTTAAAAAAGAAGTCACATTGACCTATATTTCAGGCCCTGTGACATTCTGTAAATTTTATTTTTTGGGTGATCTGTAGGTTCAAGTAATGAAACTTGATAATTGGATGCATCTCAGTTACTACTACTACACTATTAATACCACAGTGGGTCACAGTGACCTTGATTTTACATTGATTCTTTTTCATGCTAGACCTATAAACATCCTAGCCTACTTAGGAAAGCCCTTTATGACTAATGTATTTTCAAGTAGCAATAAAAATGTTTATTTATTGGTCAGCTTTCCGTTTTTATGGCTAAAAATTGGATGTTGTGATATGTATTGTACATGTGAATGTGTGTTGGAATTTTGTAAATGGGCCACTTGTGGCATTCTTTGGTGATAAGTCTCACCTGAAGTGACTAATCAATGTAATTATTAATGCATCCACAATGTACTACTGGCTGTCACTCAAAGCCTGTGACTTTCACCCAGTAAGAATTGGCCTCTAGAGGTGGACAGATTCTCAAAGAGATTGTTGAGAACAATAATTTAAAGATATGAATGCTATAACATTAATCCATTTGTTATCAACATATTAGCACTATACTGATACAGTGTGACCCCGCTATAACGCGGTAGTTAAGAGCCAAAGAACCCGGTTAAAAATGCGGGTGATAAAATAAATGCTTCATCGGCAGTTACCATCTTAAACTGATGCATATTAAATGAGAAATACACCTTTAGTGAAGACATATTTAATAGTTTACTTTATTTAGAGAACCACAAATTGGTACATATATGTGAATACTGTTTATATATACATGTCTAATGTATAGCACAAATAGAGTATCAACACCGTGTTCTCGCCTACGAACCTTATCATATTCATTGAATCCACAATACAAGTGATTCCATCGAAAATATGCACACGCACAGTTTAAAATATTCAATAATTTTGTCACAGGTCATATTGGTCTGAATTTAGTAGAAAAGCATAGCACACTCACGTAACGAATGACTAAGCACATTTACTTTTCAGTACGGCCCAAGTCGGTAAAAGTTAGTTTGCGTTTTAAGCCGCCGTTGGTAGCGTTCGTAAGCATAAACCTTATCTGAACAAAAAGGAAACCCTCACGGCACAGTAAACGTGTTCCAGTCACGTTGGAAAATACAAAAATCCATCTGATTCCATCGCTTTTATTTAAGTTTGGTACTGACTTCCTTTGAATAAAAAGCTCTTTGTTTTTGTTGAAAGATTGTAGTCGGCTTTCTTTGACGATGGGTTCTTGCGTTATTGAAGTCACTGCTAAAGGATAGCTTTGGAGAACCAAACAAATGCCCATTTCTTATTGTAGCGGAACATCAAATAATTATATTGCCTGATTGAGATGAATTTTTTTCTCCATTTGCTGAGTACGTTTTCGTAACAATCGGTGCTTGAAAGGTAATGTTTCCTTTGAAATTTCAGCAAACTATTTTATCTGGCCGTCGTTTGGTCAATTGCAGTTACAGTTCCTCCTGCCTACTGAATAGACTACAAAATGTTTGTTTTTAAAAAAAAAAAAATTTCTTCACATTTGTGGTAGCGAAGTGATGCTGCCTTGCAATCATGCATCAGAAATGTAACAAAGGGTCAACGTATGGTAGAGACTGATTAACGACTACTAACCTAATTGATTTTCTAAGTGTTTAAGATTCTTTTGTCATTAATGTGGTGGGTTTTTAATCACCCCCCCCCCCCAAAGAAAAAGAAGAAATATTATCTTGTTCATTACCTCAGTTGTTGTTACTTGTTAGGTCTACATGCAGCTGGATCCAAAGGTTGTTAGTTTGAACAATGAGTGTTCATGACCTTAAACAATTATGCACTTTGCATAGAATTTCTTGTTAGTCCTGTTTCTTCTTACAAATGCATTAAGTGCAAGATTTAAATTTAGATTTAAGTTATGCAGATGCAAACAGTGCAAAGTTTTGCAAAAACAAAGTAAACACCTACCACTATCCTACATTTTCTTTGATTTTGTTTCTAAACTGAATAAATAGATATAAATATGGATACTTAATTCACATAGAGTAAGTACTTCTTATCTTGAAACCGAAAATGTTTTAAACTTGTATGTCAATTATGCAGAACAGGGCTCAAGAGTTTTTGGATCAATTAATGTCAATCAAGACGTCTGATCTAGACAAGACACATATGGTCAGCTACACCATTCTGAAGGATGTTCTTACAACATATATAGATGGATATCAATGGTGGAAGTAAGTTTTTTTTCATACTGCAAAGATTCTTTTTTTTAGAAATATGAGGTATATAGAGAGTAAAGTGCTTATCCCTTGGTTCAACATTTTATCAGTTTTATTAATTCTGTACAGACATTCTTCTTGGAAATTTGAAAGTATATATATATATATATATATATATATATATATATATATATAGTGTATATACATACACTTGTAATGGGTATATACTCCAGTTTAGTCACTTGAAGTGAGACTGTAATGGGTATATACTCTAGTCACTTAAAGTGAGTCTGTAATGGGTATATACTCTAGTTTAGTGACTTGAAGTGATACTGTAATTGGTATATACTCTAGTTTAGTGACTTGAAGTGAGACTGTAATGGGTATATACTCTAGTTTAGTGACTTGAAGTGAGACTGTAATGGGTATATACTCTAGTCACTTAAAGTGAGTCTGTAATGGGTATATACTCTAGTTTAGTGACTTGAGATGAGTTTGTAATGAGTATATAGACTAGTTTAGTGACTTGAAGTGAGACTGTAATGGGTATATACTCTAGTTTAGTAACTTGAGATGAGTTTGTAATGAGTATATAGACTAGTTTAGTGACTTGAAGTGAGACTGTAATGGGTATATACTCTAGTTTAGTGACTTGAAGTGAGACTGTAATGGGTATATACTCTAGTTTAGTCACTTAAAGTGAGACTGTAATGGGTATATACGCTAGTTTAGTCACTTGAAGTGAGAATGTAATGGGTATATACTCTAGTTTAGTAAGTGGAGATGAGTTTGTAATGAGTATATAGACTAGTGTCATTTGAAGTTCAACTGTAATGGTGCATATATAGGAGTGAATCAGTATAAAAATTCAATTAACTGGCTCTAATTGAAGAGATACATTGCAATTTTATAGTTTGGATAACAAGTTTTATTATGTAGGAGAAAAAGCTGGGCATATGGTGTGCCAAATCATCTATTAATAGAAACAAAGACTAATCAATGAATGAGACTTGATCATAGGAAAAAATGTATGCAGACTGATTACAATACAATCTGAATGGTCAGAGAGTTATATTTTGTTCAGAACATTACTTAAACCCATACTTCGAATAATGGTGCCTTTTTCCGGACTCTAATGGACTAGTTCCCTAACTTATGCTGTTTTATATTAATAAAGACAGAGAGCGGAGAGAATTGTTGATAGTTACAAGTATCAAATGAAAATCCTACCTACTGCATGCATTTCCTATATATGATTTAATGAAAATATCAAAATAAAAATGCAATTTATAATAATCACAAAAACATTATGAGCATGTTTTGTGTTTAATGGCTATTTTCCAGAATATTTTCTATGAAAAAATTAGTGGTTGGCAGATTTTATGCAAGATAATGTATTTCTGATAGAGATTTTCATATTTCTTTGTTGGATGCATTCCCTGATCACATTATTTAACCAGTTAATAATAGTGACATTTCATTATCATGTGCACAGTATGTTGTAAGTAACAAATGCATTGAATTTTGTAAATTATGTTACGTATTTTGTCCAGGTTCCAGCCATTAAATCCATTCACCTTCCTCGAAGGATTTGTAACCTATCCCAAAAAATTAATTGCTGTGACACCTTTCGATACCCACGGCGACTTTCTGAATTTCATTATTCGGATTGAGAAGATGCCACAACAGGTATGGCTCTGATAGCAAAAGTTATACTTTGATTTGTAAAATTAACAAATTTATTTAGCATTTTTTAAATTATGTATTGAATATGATTCAGTTCAGTTGATAATTGGGTAACAGGTTATGTTTTTACATACTCTTTCCCTGTACGTGATAATAGGATTTTGTGAATTATATATACGAATTCATTACGGAGATATTGAATAGAAGAAGAAATAGCATTTGTTGAATTCAGCAGGCATACTTAAATTTGATTTTTACCTGTATTGCTCATGGATGAGGTAAGATTATGGATGGCATGTTGTCCAGCCATTAACCAGTTAATAATAGTGCCATTCACACAAGTTTGTTGTCACTTCTCCTCCTAAACTACATTGGATAATTGCAAGAAACTTCACACACACGGTCATTTCATGGTATATTTTTGGTCCAAAATTTAAATTGTACTGTGCGGATATGCAGAATGTAAGTTGCAGCAGCCATCGTGAATAAATGTATTGCTACATCTACTGAATGTCATATCATCTTGGGGTTTCATTAAAAGACATTGTATGATGTCTGGTTGGTTCGAAAAATAAATTTGGTGCCAAATTTCCTGTTAATTGTTTTATAACAGAAAAACATGCTAGATGTGTTCTGCAGTTGATGTTCTTTCCTCACATTATGCATGCAAAAACCATTTTAAAAAGGTGCAGTTATAATCAGGTATGAGTAAGCAGAATATTTACTGATTCATTTCAACTGAAGTCAGTGCTGGCATGAATGTGCAAAGTGAATAGCATTATGAAGAAAGAAGTAAAGTTTATATTCATGATCATCTTAAAAAATATTATCTCTACTCTTTATGATACTCAGTTTTTCCTAAATGAAAATGATCACAACCATACATCAGAATGGCTGCCATGATAGCCATCTTTAAACGGAATGATCTCAACTTGGTTCTAAATTAAAATGGTTTGAATCATGCATCAAATATGGCTGCCATGATGATAGGCATCTTTAAAATCTTGTCACTATTCCCACTGAATGAAATCAGTTTGTTCCTCAATGCAAATGATGCCAATATAACCACAACAGCAGTCAGTTTGAAAATTTGTATAGTGCTCAAAAACTATCAGAGATGGTTTCAACACTCAACATTTAAAAGAAATAAATAGTCTTATGTTGAACTCGTGGAGATTCTTTTTGATAGTAATGAATCCCATTTTAAATTGTATTTGATTTGCTGTAAGAGTAACAATCATCTAAATTTCCATGAATGCAACATGTGGTTGTGTTTTGCATCTAAATTACAATTTACTACTGTCAGGTATCAATGTCTTGTTGAAACAGTTATTAAACAGATACAGTTGTATCACTGTCTATATTTTAGTAATACACATATTACATTAAATAATAATAATAATAATAATAATAATAATAATAAACACAATAACATTAATGCTATAAAAGGTGACATTATTAATACTTAATAATTTCTTAATTATCTGGCCACATATACATGTATACACACATATATGAGAGACTATGCTGTCCAATATTTCCTTTCAGTTTGATGAAATGATGGAAGCAGCAAGGCTGGCCATACAGTATAACCATACTCTCAGTAGTGGATCTGTGGTTAGTACATTTACTATTTTATTGTAATTTTATATTTCTAACACCCATGTAACAAACCTGCTTTTAGGATTGAATGAAAAACTTGATTTCAAAGAGGTTTTTCTGTCTGCTGGTGATTTTCATGGCCAAACATGATTTTGAATTCAATTTGTTAGTTTTACCAAGACTATCTTTCTTCCCATCAGTTACTGTAAATGACATACATTCTTTAAAGAGAGTGTGTGTATGTCTATGTGTGTGTTTTACATTTGACCATTGTCCCCCAAATCTAGACCCTCTGCATTCTTTTTCCTCAGAATAGAAATTGTAAAGGGTGCCTACAATTTTTTGTTGGTGGATGTCTACCAGTGACCCAGCTGATGCAAGCAATGGCCAGAAACACTAAAGTAAAAATGCTGTTAGGTGGCAGTGAATATCATTGTCAAACTATGTATCTGGCAGTTTGTGGTAAACAGTTTGTGGTAATTGGCTGAGTGCAGGTAAACAGTTTGTGGTAATTGACTGAGTGAATTTTGTTATTAAAACTATGTATCTGGTAGTTTGTGGTAAACAGTTTGTGGTAATTGGCTGAGTGCAGTTAAAGAGTTTGTGGTAATTGACTGACTGCAGTTAAAGAGTTTGTGGTAATTGACTGACTGCAGTTAAAGAGTTTGTGGTAATTGGCTGAGTAGAGTTTGATAGTTTTTGGTGTAATATATTTTTTCAAAGTTAAAGCCAACCCTGTGGTTAAGAAGATTCAGCTTTGAGGTTAAATTAATGACATGAAACATATGTTAGTGTGACATAAAACATATGTTAGTGTAACATAAAACATAATGTTAGTGTGAGATTAAACATATGTTATTGTAAAATTTTAAAGTTAATGTCAAGCCTGTGCCGAAAATGAAAGTTTACTAGGGGTTGATTTAATGACAAAATAGATAGATGTATGCAAATACACACTTTGTCATTTGACTCATGGTATGTTAATTTGGAAAGTAAATTAATTTAGCATACATAGGTATTTATTATAACAAATGCTGGTAAGTAATGAGTGGACACTAAAATTAAATGACAGCAAGATCCAAAACAGAATATTCCACGGTTGAGCAAAGATATTAGGGTTTTCACGAGTTATTTGAGCAGCTTTTAATGCACTATTATAAGAGTACAAGGGGAAAATGATAGTATAGTGCAGACAACAAAGTTGTGGCAAAACTGCTAAAGAAAACAAAATTTTTACGGCACTATTGAAATTTGATACATTATGTAGTATTGTTACATTATGTACTATTGAAACATGTACTATTGATACATTATGTACTGTTGATACATTATGTACTATTGATACATTATGTACTATTGATACATTATGTACTGTTGATACATTATGTAGTATTGAAACATGTACTATTGATACATTATGTACTATTGATACATTATGTACTGTTGATACATTATGTATTGTTGATACATTATGTACTGTTGATACATTATGTACTATTGATACATTATGTACTGTTGATACATTATGTACTGTTGATACATTATGTACTATTGACACATTATGTACTATTGACACATTATGTACTATTGATACATTATGTACTGTTGATACATTATGTACTGTTGATATATTATGTAATATTATTTTAATTTGCCCTTGAAAAATGTTGCATATTGTGCAAGGTGTCCCCGATTAAATGGATCCTATGTTTAACAATTTGCCAGATAATTATTCAGCACATGTAATAATATTTCAATTCTATTGATCTTGTAATAACATTATAGTGATATAGATCTTGTAATAATATTTTAATGCTATAGGTTTTGTAATAATATTATAATGGTATCAAACTTGTCATGATATTATAATGCTAAAGGTTTTGTAATAATATTGTAATGCTATCGATCTTGTAATAATAGTATAATGCCATTGATTTTGTAATAATATTGTAATGATATAGATCTTGTAATAATATTGTAATGCTATTGATATTTTAAGAATAGTATAATGCTATCAATCTTGTAATGATATTATAATGCTATATATCTTGTACTAATATTATAATGCTATTGATTTTGTTATAATATTATAATGCTATAGATCTTGTACTAATATTATAATGCTATAGATCTTGTAATAATATTATAATGCTATAGATCTTGTAATAATATTTTAATGCTATTGATTTTGTTATAATATTATAATGCTATAGATCTTGTACTAATATTATAATGCTGTAGATCTTGTAATAATATTATAATGCTATAGATCTTGTAATAATATTTTAATGCTATTGATTTTGTTATAATATTAGAATGCTATAGATCTTGTACTAATATTATAATGCTATAGATCTTGTAATAATATTATAATGCTATAGATCTTGTAATAATATTTTAATGCTATTGATTTTGTTATAATATTATAATGTTATAGATCTTGTTATAATATTATAATGCTATAGATCTTGTAATAATATTTTAATGCTATTGATTTTGTTATAATATTATAATGCTATAGATCTTGTAATAATATTATAATGCTATAGATCTTGTACTAATATTATAATGCTATAGATCTTGTACTAATATTATAATGCTATAGATCTTGTAATAATATTTTAATGCTATTGATTTTGTTATAATATTATAATGCTATAGATCTTGTACTAATATTATAATGCTATAGATCTTGTAATAATATTTTAATGCTATTGATCTTGTTCTATGAGTCGTACCTTTCTGTAATAATTTTCAGACACTGCCATCACAACAAAATATTTTATTTCGATAGACAAACACTTTAATACAGTAACTTTGCTTCCCATTTTTCTTGTTGATTCACTCATCATGTGTCTTACTTTGACACAACACCACTCATAATGTCTCTTGCTTTGACACACAACAACACTCATAATGTGTCTTGATTTGACACACAGCAACACTCATAATGTGTCTTACTTTGACACCCAATAACTGTCATCATGTCCTACTTTGACACACAGCACCACTCATAATGTGTCTTGCTTTGACACACAAAAACATTCATAATGTGTCTTGCTTTGACACACAACACTTATAATGTGTCTTGCTTTGACACAGAACAAGACTCATAATGTGTCTTGCTTGACACTCAACAACACTCATAATGTGTCTTGCTGTGACACTCAACATTAACCATCATGTCTTGGCTTGACACAACAACACTCATCAAGTGTCTTATTTTGAAACACAACAACACTCATAATCAACGTTCTCTCTAAGTAAATGGTAGATGTGCACGCAGTGCTCGCTGCACTGCGCAAGCATTATGGAGAAGAGCAAAATTTAACATTGGATTGAGCAAAAATTGACAATTCAGCTGTGCGGGGATGCTTGAGCAGCTACGTACATGCAGCTTAGAGAAAACATTACTCATAATGTGTCTTGCTTTTACACAATAACACTCATAATGTGGCTTGCTTTGACACACAACACTACACATCATGTGTCTTACTTTGACACTCAACAACACTCATGTGTCTTGTTTTGACACAACAACACATGTGTCTTACTTTTGACACACAACAACACTCATCTTACTTTGACACTCAGCAGGAACCATCATATGTCATGCTTGGACACTCTACAGCACCCAACATTTGTCTTGGTTGGACACTATAGAACACTACAGCGCCTGTCATGTGTTTTGTTTGGACACTTAGCAACACCCATTATGCATTCATGCTTTGGCACTCTACAGCTCTCAGCATGTCTTGTACACTCTACAGCACCCATCATGTGTCATGTTAGGACACTCACCAGCACACATTGCATTTTGTTTGGACACTCTACAGCATCCATCTTGTGTTTGGTTTGGACATTCTACAGCACCCATCATGTCTTTTGTTGGGAAAATCTGCAGTAGCCATCATGTGTTTTGTTTGGATACTACAGCACTCATCATATATTTTGTTTGGACACTACAGCATCCATCATGTGTTTTGTTTGGGCACTCTATTGCACCCATCATGTGTTTTGTTTGGACACTATGTTATGCACATCATGTGTTTTGGTTGGACATTCTACAGTACCCATTATTTGTTTTGTTTGGACACTCTGTTACACCCATCATGTGTTTTGTTTGGACACACTATAGCACCCATCATGTGTTTTGTTTGGACACACTATATCACCCATCATGTGTTTTGTTTGGACACTCTGTTACACCCATCATGTGTTTTGGTTGGACATTCTACGGTACCCATTATTTGTTTTGTTTGGACACTCTGTTACACCCATCATGTGTTTTGTTTGGACACACTATAGCACCCATCATATATTTTGTTTGGACACTCTACAACACCCATCACATGTTTTGTTTGGACACTTTACAGCACCCATCATCTGTTTTGTTTGGACACTCTACAGCACCCATCATGTGTTTTGTTTGGACACTCTACAGCACCCATCATGTGTTTTGTTTGGACACTCTACAACACCCATCACATGTTTTGTTAGGACACTTTACAGCACCCATCATCTGTTTTGTTTGGACACTCTACAGCACCCATCATGTGTTTTGTTTGGACACTCTACAGCACCCATCATGTGTTTTGTTTGGACATTCTACAGCACCCATCATGTGTTTTGTTTGGACACTCTACAGCACCCATCATGTGTTTTGTTTGGACACTCTACAGCACCCATCATGTGTTTTGTTTGGACACTCTGATACGCACATCATCTGTTTTGTTTGGACATTCTACAGCACCCATTATGTGTTTTGTTTGGACATTCTACAGCACCCATCATGTGTTTTGTTTGGACACTATGTTACGCACATCATGTGTTTTGGTTGGACATTCTACAGTACCCATTATTTGTTTTGTTTGGACACTCTGTTACACCCATCATGTGTTTTGTTTGGACACACTATAGCACCCATCATGTGTTTTGTTTGGACACACTATATCACCCATCATGTGTTTTGTTTGGACACTCTGTTACACCCATCATGTGTTTTGGTTGGACATTCTACGGTACCCATTATTTGTTTTGTTTGGACACTCTGTTACACCCATCATGTGTTTTGTTTGGACACACTATAGCACCCATCATATATTTTGTTTGGACACTCTACAACACCCATTACATGTTTTGTTTGGACACTTTACAGCACCCATCATCTGTTTTGTTTGGACACTCTACAGCACCCATCATGTGTTTTGTTTGGACACTCTAGAGCACCCATCATGTGTTTTGTTTGGACACTCTACAACACCCATCACATGTTTTGTTAGGACACTTTACAGCACCCATCATCTGTTTTGTTTGGACACTCTACAGCACCCATCATGTGTTTTGTTTGGACACTCTACAGCACCCATCATGTGTTTTGTTTGGACACTCTACAGCACCCATCATGTGTTTTGTTTGGACACTCTACAGCACCCATCATGTGTTTTGTTTGGACACTCTGATACGCACATCATCTGTTTTGTTTGGACATTCTACAGCACCCATCATGTGTTTTGTTTGGACACTCTACAGCACCCATCATGTGTTTTGTTTGGACACTCTACAGCACCCATCATGTGTTTTGTTTGGACACTCTACAGCATTCGTCATGTGTTTTGTTTGGACACTCTGATACGCACATCATGTGTTTTGTTTGGACATTCTACAGCACCCATCATTTTGTTTTGTTTGGACACTCTACAGCACCCATCATGTGTTTTGTTTGGACATTCTACAGCACCCATCATGTCTTTTGTTTGGATTTTTGGACACTCTACAGCACCCATCATGTGTTTTGTTTGGACACTCTGCAACACCCATCATGTGTTTTGTTTGGACACTCTACAGCACCCATCATGTGTTTTGTTTGGACATTCTACAGCACCCATCATGTCTTTTGTTTGGATTTTTGGACACTCTATTGCACCCATCATGTGTCTTGTTTGGACACTCTACAACACCCATCATGTGTTTTGTTTGGACATTCTACAGCATCCAATAGTTTTAAATAAGCACAAAAAAACCAATGATAAATCAGCATGTGATTCTACTTAAAATTCATTACCTAATCATAACACATTATAAGATTTACTACTACCTTTCAAATCCAGCCTTTCCAGATTAAAATGTTTCAGTTAAAAAGATAAAAGTTATCCACCCACCTAGGTGTCATTTATGGAGAGTGATCTCCCCATAATACCAAGATTGACACCAATCCCTTGAAATCATAAGTTATGACTTCTGTTGAGTATAATATTCTCTGCAAACAGTGATACCTTGCAAAATTCATACAAACACCTAACAAGCTTTCTACCTTAAAACCAGAAGTTTCATTTTCAAACGTAAGTATACTCCATATAAGTTTTCAATATTTTTGTTCTTTCTATCAACAACAACAAAGTTTAGAACTTTCTGATGTTATCACTTTGCCATCTTCACACCCTTAGATGCCTTTGGTACATAGCTACATGATGGCATCCCCACACATTGCTCTAATCATATTCATAAAGTTTTCTGTATTATCTTGTCATGTCTTCCACTTCATGCCAATAGGCGTGATACTTTTCTGATTTTACATGTGCAAAATGGCATCTGACTTTTTCTACATTTATTCATTTCAGAATCGGATTCCATGCATGATAGATGAACTAATTGCAAATGAATCTACATTTCCCTTACTGGAGCCATTTTTGGAGAATAAAGCACCCATTGTGCTGGGTGAGAGCCTGTAAGAACAGTTTATTATAAAATCCTAATTCAGTGTTATTATGTTTCATCATTTCAGTTAATGTTTTATGACACATTTTTAAAGGGTCAAGTGGTCTAAAGCACTTTACGTTACGGATCACTGCCGTCTAACCTCTGTCTGCGTGAGTTCGAGTCTAAGATTTGGCTAATGTGGTTATGTGAGAAAGCTTGCCAGTAGCTTCTCATGGGTCGGTGGTTCTTTCCGGGGGTTTTCCCAGGTTCTTCCTCCATCAATAATACTGGCCGCAATGTATAGTCTATCATGTGCTGAAAAATGGCGTTAAACCCTAAAACAAAAAAAGCAACACATTTTTATTGATATCTCTTTTCAACAGTGAAAATATAATTGAATGATTTTCAGTACCATAATGCTTCTTATCATTATTTTTGTATGAATGTTTTAGACAATATAAGGAAACTAATCACATTTGTCTTAGAAAATTGGGGAATTTCTGAAAGTCAGCTTAAATGAAAATCATAACCTTCATTACAGGCAAATTATGTCAGAGCGTACGAAGGCAGCAATTAAGAAGTTGATTCTAAAATTGAAAGAGATCAAGTCATTCATAGAAAACGTGAGTACCATGAACGTGGTAATGTACCTGAGTTTAAAATGCCATTTCTTCAATTGAATAAAATGAAGCTAAAAAGGGTTCTGTAATAAGTAGTTTCTGAGTACTGGAATTCTGACCTCTGAATTCTTTTTAAGTTGTCCTGTATGGTATATTTGCACATTTAGGATATCTCCATATCACATTTAGGATATCTCCATATCACATTTAGGATATCTCCATATCACATTTAGGATATCTCCATATTCCGTGTATGAACTGTAGATTCATCTATCAGCCAGAATGCTTCTGGCATTTTGTTCGAATCTGAAGGACTTGTATGTGTTTGCTCAGTGTGGCTGCCTCTCAGAATATCGCCATGATGGTAATAATTTCAACAAATGTTAGGCTTTATAAAAAAGAAAACTCTTAACCTAAAATTGTTCAAATCGAATAGTTGTCTTCATCCAAGAATTCATCTGAATCATGTATTGATAATACGTCATTTTCTTGATTAGTATCTAAATATGTCATCAAAGTCAGCTTTTCTGACTTTAACAAAAATAAATCAGTGTAAATTTCTGATGAAATAATGTCAGATACAATGTTAACCATTGCATTTAATAGTAGAATGGTTTTCTGATGAAATAATGTCAGATACAATGTTAACCATTGTATTTAATAGTAGAATGGTTCCACCTACTTAATTATATATACTCTCAGAATTGTAACAACAGTATGGTCAGCTTTGCACTTCATGAACTCAATATTGACCTAACTACTGCTTTTCACTTGACAAACCCATACTAGATTGACCACTGCTTTGTACTTTTTAAACCCAATATTTAATTAACTACTGCTTTACACTTCTCAAACCCATTACTAGATTGAATACTGCTTTGTTTAGTTTCTATCAGTTAAAATTCAAGCTCAGATGGATGCATTATGATCAAAATGTCTTCTCTGTCCTTTACAAATTAGTATGGCTTGATCATGCATTGCTTTCAGATCTAGTTATTGAGAAGAATTACTGGTCATGTTACTGGAACTAATTGTCACTAATTACCCTCAATGAGTAATTTCTTTAATGACAAGCAGTAGAAGGAATTATAGCTGATTAAGTAAGTTTAGGAAAATCCAGTGAAGTCAGTCATTTACTAATTGTAGCAATATATGCCCTATACAAGGAAGATTTGTGGTATACTCGGATGGGAAAACGGGGCACAGAATTATAGAGATACGCTACGGTGGCATACCTCCCTTAATGTCACCCCAGAAGAGGTCCACCAAAAAGGTTTGGATGAAGTCGACCGCATCCATCAGCAAATGATAAAGGTAGGTAACAATATTGGGGGCATATTTTCACATGGCCTTTGAATATTTCTGTGCTATATTATCAATGGATGATATTTTGCCTGCATGATGCTAATAAAATAAACAAGAAAGCTGTTTTGTCATATTATTCAGCTTTGAAGATACATCAGAAAGAAAGATGTATTATGCTGTAGCTGTGAATTATTTTAAAGATTGCATAATTCTTTTTGTCTATTTATGTTGACTAGTATGACGTGAAGACTTGATTATGTATATTGTCTAGTATGACTGTGGAAACTTGTTTATGTATGTTGACTAGACTACTATGACTGTGAAGACTTGTTTTTGTATGTTGACTAGACTAGTATGACTTTGAAGACTTGTTTTTGTATGTTGACTAGACTACTATGACTGTGAAGACTTGTTTTTGTATGTTGACTAGACTAGTATGACTTTGAAGACTTGTTTTTGTATGTTGACTAGACTACTATGACTGTGAAGACTTGTTTTTGTATGTTGACTAGACTACTATGACTGTGAAGACTTGTTTTTGTATGTTGACTAGACTAGTATGACTTTGAAGACTTGTTTATGTATGTTGACTAGACTACTATGACTGTGAAGACTTGTTTATGTATGTTGACTAGACTACTATGACTGTGAAGACATGTTTACTTCTGTTGACTAGACTAGTATGACTGTGAAGACATGTTTACTTCTGTTGACTAGACTAGTATGACTGTGAAGACTTATTTATTTCTGTTGACTGGACTAGCATGACTGTGAAGACTTGTTTATGTATGTTGACTAGACTAACTTTGAAGACATATTTATTTATATTTATTAGTATGACTGTGAAGATTTGTTTATTTCTGTTGACTAGACTAGTATGACTGTGAAGACTTGATTATGTATGTTGACTAGACTAGTATGATTGAAGACTTGTTTATTTATGTTGACTAATATGACTGTAAAGGGTTGTTTACTTATGTTGACTAGACTAGTATGACTAAAGACTTGTTTATGTATATTGACTAGACTAGTATAACTTTGAAGACTTGTTTTCTTCTGTTGACTAAACTAGTATGACTGTGAAGACTTGTTTATATATGTTGATAAGACTAGTATGACTTTGAAGACTTGTTTATGTATGTTGACTAAACTAGTATGACTGTGAAGACTTGTTTACTTCTATTGACTAGACTAGTATGACTGTGAAGACATGTTTATGTATGTTGACTAGACTAGTATAACTGTGAAGACTTGTTTATGTATGTTGACTAGACTTGTATGACTGTGAAGACTTGTTTACTTCTGTTGACTAGACTAGTATGACTGAAGACTTGTTTATGTATGTTGACTAGACTAGTATGACTGAAGACTTGTTTATGTATGTTGACTAGACTAGTATAACTATGAAGACTTGTTTATGTATGTTGGCTAGACTAGTATAACTGTGAAGACTTGTTTATTTCTGTTGACTAGACTAGTATGACTGTGAAGACTTGTTTACTTCTGTTGACTAGACTAGTATGACTGTGAAGACTTGTTTACTTCTGTTGACTAGACTAGTATGACTGTGAAGACTTGTTTATGTATGTTGACTAGACTAGTATAACTGTGAAGACTTGTTTATGTATGTTGACTAAACTAGTTTAACTGTGAAGACTTGTTTATTTCTGTTGACTAGACTAGTATGACTGTGACGACATGTTTACTTCTGTCGACTAGACTGGTATGACTGTGAAGACTTGTTTATGTATGTCGACTAGACTACTATGACTGTGAAGACATGTTTACTTTTGTAGACTAGACTAGTATGACTGTGAAGACTTGTTTATGTATGTTGACTAGACTAGTATGACTGTGAAGACTTGTGTATTTAAGTTGTCTAGTATGACTGTGAAGATTTGTTCTTTTATGTTGACTAGACTAGTATGACTGTGGAGATTTGTTTATGTATGTTGTCTAGAGCATTTTGACTGTGAAGACTTGTTAATATATACTGACTTGACTAGTGAGACTCTGAAGACTTGTTTATTTCTGTTTACTAGACTAGTAGGACTGAAGACTTATTTCTGTTGACTAGGGTAGTATGACTTTGAAGACTTGTTTACTTCTGTTGACTAGACTAGTATGATTGTGAAGACTTGTTTATTTCTGTTGACTAGACTAGTATGACTGAAGACTTGTTTACTTCTGTTGACTAGACTAGTAAGACTGTGATGACTTGTTTATTTCTGTTGACTAGTCTAGTATGACTTTGAAGACTTGTTTACTTCTGTTGACTAGACTAGTATGATTGTGAAGACTTGTTTATTTCTGTTCACTAGACTAGTATGACTGAAGACTTGTTTACTTCTGTTGACTAGACTAGTAAGACTGAAGACTTGTTTATGTATGTTGACTAGTCTAGTATGACTGTGAAGACTTGTTTATGCATGTTGACTAGACTAGTATGACTTTGAGGACTTGTTTACTTCTGTTGACTAGACTAGTATGACTTTGTAGACTTGTTTACTTCTGTTGACTAGACTAGTAAGACTGTGAAGACATGTTTACTTCTGTCGACTAGACTGGTATGACTGTGAAGACTTGTTTATGTATGTTGACTAGACTACTATGACTGTGAAGACATGTTTACTTTTGTAGACTAGACTAGTATGACTGTGAAGACTTGTTTATGTATGTTGACTAGACTAGTATGACTGTGAAGACTTGTGTATTTAAGTTGTCTAGTATGACTGTGAAGATTTGTTCTTTTATGTTGACTAGACTAGTATGACTGTGGAGATTTGTTTATTTATGTTGTCTAGAGCATTTTGACTGTGAAGACTTGTTAATATATACTGACTTGACTAGTGAGACTCTGAAGACTTGTTTATTTCTGTTGACTAGACTAGTAAGACTGAAGACTTATTTCTGTTGACTAGGGTAGTATGACTTTGAAGACTTGTTTACTTCTGTTGACTAGACTAGTATGATTGTGAAGACTTGTTTATTTCTGTTGACTAGACTAGTATGACTGAAGACTTGTTTACTTCTGTTGACTAGACTAGTAAGACTGTGATGACTTGTTTATTTCTGTTGACTAGTCTAGTGTGGCTTTGAAGACTTGTTTACTTCTGTTGACTAGACTAGTATGATTGTGAAGACTTGTTTATTTCTGTTCACTAGACTAGTATGACTGAAGACTTGTTTACTTCTGTTGACTAGACTAGTAAGACTGAAGACTTGTTTATGTATGTTGACTAGTCTAGTATGACTGTGAAGACTTGTTTATGCATGTTGACTAGACTAGTATGACTTTGAGGACTTGTTTACTTCTGTTGACTAGACTAGTATGACTTTGTAGACTTGTTTACTTCTGTTGACTAGACTAGTAAGACTGTGAAGACTTGTTTATGTATGTTGACTAGACTAGTAAGACTGTGAAGACTTGTTTATGTATGTTGACTAGTCTAGTATGACTGTGAAGACTTGTTTATGTATGTTGACTAGACTAGTATGATTGTGAAGACTTGTTTATTTCTGTTGACTAGACTAGTATGACTGTGAAGACTTGATTATGTATGTTGACTAGACTAGTAAGACTGTGAAGACTTGTTTATTTCTGTTGACTAGTCTAGTATGACTTTCAGGACTTGTTTACTTCTGTTGACTAGACTAGTATGACTGTGAAGACTTGTTTATGTATGTTGACTAGACTAGTATGACTGAAGACTTGTTTATGTATGTTGACTAGACTAGTATGACTTTGAGGACTTGTTTACTTCTGTTGACTAGACTAGTAAGACTGTGAAGACTTGTTTATGTATGTTGACTAGACTAGTATGACTGAAGACTTGTTTATTTCTGTTGACTAGTCTAGTATGACTTTGAGGACTTGTTTACTTCTGTTGACTAGACTAGTATGATTGTGAAGACTTGTTTATTTCTGTTGACTAGACTAGCATGACTGAAGACTTGTTTACTTCTGTTGACTAGACTAGTAAGACTGTGAAGACTAGTTTATGTATGTTGACTAGACTGGTATGACTTTGAAGACTTGTTTACTTCTGTTGACTAGACTAGTATGACTGAAGACTTGTTTACTTCTGTTGACTAGACTAGTAAGACTGTGAAGACTTGTTTATTTCTGTTGACTAGTCTAGTATGACTTTGAAGACTTGTTTACTTCTGTTGACTAGACTAGTATGATTGTAAAGACTTGTTTATTTCTGTTGACTAGACTAGTATGACTGAAGACTTGTTTATGTATGTTGACTAGACTAGTATGATTGTGATGACTTGTTTATTTCTGTTGACTAGACTATTATGACTTTGAAGACTTTGTTTATTTATGTTGACAAATAGTATGACTGAAAACTTGTATAATTACATTATTTAGTATGACTATGAAATCTTGTAACATGTTATTGAACTCCTTCGGTATGTAATAGTGTATTAGATGAAAATGATGTAAATTTTAACCAATTTACCTAACACAAACTTGTGGTTTTTTTCTCTGAGCTGGCTGTAAAAATGTTTTTGTAGCATATTAATATGTTGAACCCATCATGCCACAATGAATTCACATGTTGCATTAATCAAGTGCATTTCTTGACTTTATACAAATCACAAATGCATTTTGTGTGTTTATCACAAAACCCTACTTGTTTGATTTCCAAATAATGACTTCCATAGAGTACGATAGCAATAAAAAGCAAATTGAGAATCATTAAAAGTTTGATGTATTGAAAACCAGATCAAATATTTAATGATATGCAATAATATTGAATGATGTAGATGGTTGTTTTGCATGGTCTAGATACCTCCATCACTAGATATCACCTTTATGGTTGTTTTATATCCATTATACTGTCATTTTAATTACTTGTCTTTGCATAACTGCTGATATTTTATGTATTTATTAAGGTAATGGGTAAACTTGGATTCAAGGGAAGTGTGCGGGATTGCTTCACTACACTGAAGGGGAAACCAGATTTTCTATTGACAGATCCAGTATGTAACATTTTCAAAATAATAATTAATAATGACTTGTATTCACACAAAAATAATTTCATCAATCCAGTATATATATATATATATATATATATTCTGTTTCTGTATGTATGTAAATAGAGGTATAGTTAGTATTTTTAATGTAGCTTTAATACTTTGCGTCATATTGCTATGTCTGCAGTACTACAGTTTAAAGTGATGTCTAGTTCTGGGGTGCATTAGTTACATTATTCAGACACCAGGCTGACCAGTTCTAACACTAACTATTTAATGCTGAGCACCAAGCAAAGCAACTGTTTGTACCAACTGCAGACAAGTTTTTGACCAAAAGAAAATAATGATTTCCAACCAATTATTGTAATGATGTATTAGTATTGCAGTCAACCTTGCTAAGAGAAAAATTACCACATAATTTCATGACCAGGGTTTATATTGAATATATGCAACCACTTTCTTTGTTATTGGCTGTATTTGTGTATTACCAAAATTGGTCAAGCTACACACACCTGATATAGATAGTTAATTGTTGCATGTATGAAGATAGGTAGTTAAATCAAATACTTATATAGATAAGTAGATAGATTAAGTATGTATATAGACAGATAAGTTGATAGGTAAATAGATATTGTATGTATATAGATAAATAAGTAGACAGAGAATATATGTAGATAGAAAGTAGATGTTCTGAAACTTCTGATAGATTGTTTATATAATGTTTTCTTTCTCAGTCATTCAGTCTGATGATTTAACTAATGGTTTATACTCAATGGTTAAGTGATCTAACTGCCTTCATATTCATAACACACATCAATGTTTATTACACAATTTTTACTTGTTATCCTTCAGACATGATGCATTTTTAAGGGAACAAAATCATTTCAGGAAGATGCTCTCCAGAGATATCGTGACATCATATTTCAGCGCATCATGCCAGAACTTCCAAAATATTTCAAAAATCTTCCAAACTTACCAATAGTGTAAGTATTACTACAAAATAATGCCAGTGTTTAGTGATTGGAAAACAAAAATCTTGTTTTGTAATCTCTCGTTTGTTTGTTTAACCATTTATGTTCTCTGAGGATTTGCAATGATCAACAGTTTTTCTTCAGACCATCCTTACGTATTAAGAATATAATATATAGTTTATTTTATCTTGAAATATCTATTGAAACCAATGGCATAATTCATTGTTAATGTATTACTACATCAAGTCTTAATTGACACCTTCATTATCAGCTGCAAACTCTCCGAAATTTAATCAATTTTGTTCTTAAGGGGGATAAGATGGGATAGTCCAATTCAGCCAAAAAATTTGTATTGTAACAATCTGTTACTCACAGAAAACTTCACAGTTAATTTCTTGCTAGTCTTTTCTTAACGGTTACATGATACATGATGGAAGCTGAGTGCAAGTGAACAACCGTGATTAGATGACTAATACCATCTGATATGAATGCTTAGTTCTTATGTGTCAAGGTCTACTTGTAAACCCAATGAATTTTTAAGTAATGAGCTCAGAAGCAGTATCAGCGAATAGTGTGGTTATTTCTGCTTCTTTTCTTCCTTATTTTGACTGCTATGTGCTGAAAAATAACATACTAGCAAATTTCAGAAAAAGTCGTACATATTTGTATATTGTTGTCCTATATTCTTGTATAATTGTATTTGGGCTTGAAAATACCTGATTGCAGTGTCAAGCATTCATCGCAGGATGGAGTTAGAGGTGAGTATGAACCAGGATCTAAGGATGGGATGAGACCAGGTACCTTTTATGCCAATGTTAGAAGACCTGAAGATAAGTAAGTTTTGTTCTTTGTTTTTCTAATTAACATCTCTTATGCAGAGAACAACTCTTTACCCAAGTTTTTCAACTCTTGAATTTCACAGTTTTCAGATGCAACAAATTTGCAGTAATAATGTTTTGAGAATGGGTCTCTATTCCATTATCAAATATTCATACATATTATAAATATTTCATATTTATTTTATATAAATATTTCATAATTCATAAATATTATCATTTCTCCTCCAGAACAGTCTCACATCAAAATTGGCCACCATGGCAGCCATCTTGAGACTCTTGTTATGGATATTCCTTCTGAAATAAAAATTCACTATTCCTCTTCTCAGGATGGAAATTCATGTTAGCATGATTGAAAGAATAAAAAAAAAATGCTTTAAGCACATCAAACTTTATAACCACTCTGGTGGCCTAGTGGTTAGAGCGTCCACCACAGAAGCAGTAAGGTCATGGGTTCGATCCCCGGGCTGAGTCAAATCAAAGACTTACAAAAATGGTACTAACAGCTGCCTCGCTTTGTGCTCAGCATTAAGAGGTTAGTGTTAGGACTGGTCGGCCTGGTGTCAGGATAATGTGACTGGGTGGGACATCATGCTACATGTCTGCGGCATGATGCCCCAGTGTTAGACGTCACTATAAATGGCCTCACTGCAGACATTGTGGTGATATGACAGAAAAATTGTTAAAGCTATGTTAAAAATCCTAATCAAACAAAGTCAAACTTTATACAAGAAAAACAGTTTGGGCTATAAAGGTTAGAGGTCACCCTCTCTGAAAGAAAAATGAAAATTTCACCTTTCAATCTTGTACTTTCACCAAATCTTGTGGATGACTTGCATACTGGTTTTTTAAAAAAAAAAGCTGATTGGGGAAGGGTGTGAAAAATGTCAAAGGTCAGGGTCACTGACTGAACAATTTGTTTTCCTTCCATAAAGCTTTAGATCAAGACCTTAACCAAAGTTTGTAGAATATCAGCACATCAAGTATGGAATATGTCAGTATGTCTAAAGGGTCAAGGTCATTGTGACTCAAAGAAAAGTAAGATTTGCAGAATAAATTTTGTTTTAAACCAAGTTCCCTGGATGGCATGTTGTTAGGATAATAAAGAAGATAGGATCTAAAGATGAGAGATAATGGCTATGGTAAAGTTGATAAGAAAAAAAATGGCTACAAACCTTGACCAGATGTTAAGGTTATTTAGACTCATTGGTCAGTAATTTCCAGAGTCAGCCATACATTACTAGTGACTATACATCGATGATGATAAAATACAGAATGAATGTGCCATTCACATACTCTTGTTGTCTTACTTATGAATGTATGATGTGAAATTTCTGCTGTACAAACTTTGTGTGTATTTACAATTATGACATTTTTCATATAATTGTTATTTTGAAAAGGAGCTGTTTTAGCTTCTTTAATTTCCACAAGGTTAACTGTCATATTATTAAATTCAACTCCAAAGTTGCAAAAATAAATGTCAGCATTTTACATTTATTTTATGTTTAGTGAACTTAATTTGTGCTTTTTTAATTGAAGTCCAACATTCTCAATGGTTTCCATGACATTACATGAGACTGTGCTTTTTTAATTGAAGTCCAACATTCTCAATGGTTTCCATGACATTACATGAGGCTGTGCTTTTTTAATTGAAGTCCAACATTCTCAATGGTTTCCATGACATTACATGAGACTGTGCTTTTTTAATTGAAGTCCAACATTCTCAATGGTTTCCATGACATTACATGAGACTGTGCTTTTTTAATTGAAGTCCAACATTCTCAATGGTTTCCATGACATTACATGAGACTGTGCTTTTTTAATTGAAGTCCAACATTCTCAATGGTTTCCATGACATTACATGAGACTGTGCTTTTTTAATTGAAGTCCAACATTCTCAATGGTTTCCATGACATTACATGAGGCTGTGCTTTTTTAATTGAAGTCCAACATTCTCAATGGTTTCCATGACATTACATGAGACTGTGCTTTTTTAATTGAAGTCCAACATTCTCAATGGTTTCCATGACATTACATGAGACTGTGCTTTTTTAATTGAAGTCCAACATTCTCAATGGTTTCCATGACATTACATGAGACTGTGCCTGGTCATCATTTGGCGGTAAGTGCTTACATTTACTGATTTAATATGTCACACGTGAAGTTAAATATAACAATAGTGACATAAATAAAGTGATAAAGCATTTCAACATTACAGTAATGTAAAGATATGAAACAATATTTGATAAGGATTGTACACAACAATCAGTGATAGTTGTCACTTCCCACAACAGTCGAATGTCAGTTGTAGCAGTCGAGCTGCAACACTTGAAGACAATTGTAACTTTAGTTTGAGTAAAAGTGGATATTTTGCAATGCATCTCATTGCTTGAAATGTAGTGTAATGATTGTAATAAACACAATCCAAAGCATCAATAATACAATAGAACCAAATTTACTTTGTAATGCCATTAATTTATCAGACTAGTGACTGTAGGACTAGCATTACAGTCATCAGGAATACAATAGAACCAAATTTATTTTGTAATGCCATTAATTTATCAGACTAGTGACTGTAGGATACTGATGACTAGCATTACATTCATCAATAATACATTAGAACCAAATTTATTTTGTAATACCAGTAATTTATTAGACTAGTGACTGTAGGATACTGATGACTAGCATTAGTCATCAATACAACAACAAAGCCAAATTTATTTTGTAATGCCAGTAATTTATCAGACTAGTGACTGTAGGATACTGATGACTAGCATTACATTCATCAATAATACATTAGAACCAAATTTATTTTGTAATGCCAGTAATTTATCAGACTAGTGACTGTAGGATACTGATGACTAGCAGATACTGATGACTAGCATTACAGTCATCAGTAATACAATAGAACCAAATTTATTTTGTAATGCCAGTAATTTATCAGACTAGTGACTGTAGGATACTGATGACTAGCAGATACTGATGACTAGCATTACAGTCATCAGTAAAACAATAGAACCAAATTTACTATGTAATGTGGGTAATTTATCAGACTAGTGACTGTAGTATACTGATGACTAGCATTAGTCATCAATACAACAACAAAGCCAAATTTATTTTGTAATGCCAGTAATTTATCAGACTAGTGACTGTTGGATACTGATGACTAGCAGATACTGATGACTAGCATTACAGTCATCAGTAAAACAATAGAACCAAATTTACTATGTAATGTGGGTAATTTATCAGACTAGTGACTGTTGGAAAAGTCTAGAGTTTTTCTTAGTGTTATACTTTATAAAAAGTACCAATCTTCTTATTTTGATTGCAAGTTTACTGTGTAATTTTATTTTTTTCAATGTAACATACCTCTTGATCATCAGTTATGTTCAGGAAGAATATTTCATTATAATTAATTGCCTTTTAATCAGCTTATCAAGGGAAAAAATATCATATTTTAACTGGTTTCACACAATGTTTTTTCCGAGGTCATAGACAGTTGAGTATGTACAAATTAAAGATATGGGAACTGTAATACACTTTGCACAGTTATCAGATAGTTTAAAAAATAAATTTTAAATACATTTATGTGGACGATATTAATGGACCATGTATAACAGTTTTATCTGTACTTTTGAACAGGAGAGCTACAGCCTAGTGTCTGATTTGCCTCCCTTTAGGAAGCACATGAACTGGAGAGCCATCAGTGCACCTTTCTATTTTCCATTTTTCAATTCATATGCAGAGGTAAATAAAAGTAAAATACATTACACAAATGCCAACCATTACACTTTTGGAATAATCATTACGCTTTTTCACTAAATTACACTTTACGCTTAAACATATATGGATAATACTTTTTTGGATTTGTTTTCTCGCTTTTATTAACATCAATTAATCCTACAGGCCATATTTTAGAAAAGATGGTTTCTACGTAACAATATAATAAGAGTATGCTTGTCCGTGTATTTGCACATATTCTCCAAACAGTATCATGTTCTATTTATAGCAACTTTCGACCTTTTATTCTATTTATAGCAACTATATGGCTTAATGAGGAGAGATTAGACTGGTTTTCTATTTTCAATCTTTACTCGCAGATTCTTTGTTCTAATTCATTTTTAGTGGAGAACTAGTCTAAAGGTATTTGGTGCTGAAAAGTATATTTTATTTTAGCCGATGCGTATACGAGAACAAAAATATCTCCTTTCAAATAATTTCACATATGGATTAGAAAAAGGCAAAAAATAAATGAAACAAAAAATAGCAGAATCCTCCAAATATGAAGACACGAGGGCAGCATCACAAGATGTCTATTACAGGCCGTGTGGAAAGAATTTTATTATTTGGCGCTAAAAGTCTTCAGATTGGATTCTAGTCGATGTGCTTGTAAAGCTAAAAGTGCTACATATGAAAACCTGAAGCAGTAAAGGATATTAAAAGATTTAAGAGGCAAATAAATCATTGTTCCTTGAAATTTTATCATGTTATATGTGGTTTACGCTTTTTCTGCTAGGATTTCTCTTTTTGACCAATTGGATTAAACTTTTTCCTTGTCAGGGGTTGGCATGTATGGCATTATAATCTAACTGAAATAAAAAAAATGATAATTCAAACTAGATATCATGATGTGGAAGGGATTTAAATTTTTTTTTATTGTTTTCCTCAAATACAGTTTTAATAGATATCATACATTTTATAGAAAGAGATTGTGCTGTGTGCATTACAATATCATCGTGTGATTTTAGAAATTACTGTATATTGCAAATGTTAAGCTGTGGCCTAAAGATAGAAGATCGATATTTTAATTTTGGATCCTTTTTTCTCTGGCCCTATTTGACTTATATCTCATTCTTACCACACTGCAAGTTATAGCAATAATCAATCAAAATATGATATTTGATACAAATATTTTCAGTATAAAGTGTTTCCCTCATTGAAAGATATATTTAATCCTGCCTTACCTTATTACCTCTTATTTTTCCTAGGGCTGGGCCTTATATGCTGAATTTTTGGGAGAGGAAATGGGCATATACAGAGATGACTTTGAATTGTAAGCTATCCAGTTTTAGAGAAATGTTTTTTTTTTTTGGTTTCCTAGACAATTATATGGCTTTTAATAAGAAGCTTTCAGTTAATATTTGTCATTGTATATGAGATATCACTGACTCCAGTTTAACCTGCACAAATTTTTTCTCTTCCTTTGTACAGTTCCTGCTAATTTTCCTGCTGACTCAGCATTCTGGCCAACATTATGCGCTTTCAGATTCAGGTTGTTCCTTTGGAATGGTCCCACCATCAATCGGTTTTTCAGCAGATTTGTGAGATTTGGAGTGTCTGATGATTGACTTGTCTGTGACAATATGGCGACACAAGCTGCATGTCCCACCAGTCTGAGACCCAGTTACTTTAGTCATGGATACATAGTCATGGATACATAATAATGGATACATAGCCATGGATACATAGTTATGAATACATAGTCATGGATACAATGGATACATAGTCATGGATACATTGCAATGGATACAATGGATACATAGCCATGGATACATAGTCATGATACATAGTCATGGATACAATGGATACATAGCCATGGATACATAGTCATGGATACATAGTCATGGATACATAGTCATAGATACATAGTCAGTTGGGAGTTGTTATGGACCTTTGCTTATTTACCCACCCACAATTTAGTAGCATAATTAATACAAAAAATAAGGTATAATTCAGATAGCGAGTCTCACATGGTCAACAATCTACTTAAGCTAGTGGTAGAGCTACACAAGAAGATTGTAGGGGCCCGACGTATCTGAGTGGCCTAAAGCGATGTCTTTTATGGCTCACTGCCACCTCACCTCTGTCTGTGTGGGTTCGAGTCTCAGATTTAGCCAATGTGGGTACGTGAGAACGCTTGGCAGTAGCTTCTCATGGGTCAGTGGTTCTTTCTGGGTTTTCCTGGGTTCTTCCTCCACCATTATTACTGGCCGCTGTGTATAGCTTATCATGTACTGAAAAATGGCATTAAAACCCTACAACAACAACAACTGTTACAACAAGATTATGGCTAAATTCAATCTTCTTAAATAAACAAAGTTGCTGTTGTTCCATCCCTGCCCAAACCATCTTTTCTTTCAGATGTAGCTTTTGTCAGGAGAGCACTGTGAAGGAAAGAGGGAAAGAATTCAGAGCTTCAATTCTGTGGAGAGGACCCTCCTTTTGGAAGGCTTATGAAAGAAAGTGATGTGTTTTTAGGGAATAATGAATAATAGTTAATACCATAATATCTTTTGAATGTCTTGATTCCGCAACTGGCCAATTTTTTTTTCTCCATGCTCTATGAGGAGAGGATGGTAACAGTTACCATCTGAGACATTCAAGCACCGTGATATAAGAGATATCATTAATGATAAAGATCGGGGGCCCCGAGTGGCCAAGTGGTCTAAAGCACTTTCAGTTACGGATCACTGACATCTCACCTCTATCTGCGTCGGTTTAAGTCCAAGAATCAGAAAATGTTATGTGAGAAAGCTTGCCAGTAGCTTCTCGTGGGTTGGTGGTTCTTTTCGGGAGTTTTTCTGGGTTCTTCCTCCACTAATAATACTGGCCGCCATGTATAGCCTATATTGTGCTGAACAATTTTGTTAAACATTAAAACAAACAAAAATAATGATAAGGATCTGTCAGACCAGTTTTGACCTGAATAAACCAATATCTCTCACCATGCTTCCAAACATGCAATCTGTCATGTGTCAATGTTGTGGCAAACATTCATGTCTGTTGTATTGTAATTGCAAACTAAAGTTTTTGAAACATACTAATGGATTGACACCATCTGTATTTAACTGGGCAGCAAATTTTCCAAGATCTTTTGGTTTCACACATGCTACTCATTGTCGCCTGAGACACTTATAATCATTGTGATATTGTTAATTGGCAGCAATTGTCCGTCTTTTTAGGAATGTTGTTGTTTATAAACACTATTATGATGTTTATTGGTAGCATTGCATGCTTCAATGGTGATATTTACTGGTATTTGTGGTATTTACTGGTATTTGTGATATTTACTGGTATTTGTGATATTTACTGGTATTTGTGGTATTTACTGGTATTTGTGGTATTTACTGGTATTTGTTATATTTACTGGTATTTGTGGTGTTTACTGGTATTTGCGATATTTACTGGTATTTGTGGTGTTTGCTGGTATTTGCGATATTTACTGGTATTTGTGGCATTTACTGGTATTTGTAGTATTTAATATTAATAATAATGAGGACTTTGTATAGCGCCTAATCTTTCGATGCTCTAAGTGCTTTACACCATCAATAATGATAAGACTACACTACAGAACAACAAATGACAAAAACAATGAAATTGGAAAACATCAAAACATGCTGAAAACATATAAGATACAAAACATGATTAGGTAGCTAAGTTTGTCCCTGCAGTCAAAACAGGTGAGTCTTAAGAGCACTCTTAAAAGGGACCACTGTGTCTTTGTGTCTAATTTCAATGGGCAATTCGTTCCACGTCGCCGGGCCCTGGTGTGCAAACGAACGTTGCCCATATGACTTTGTTTTCACCTTGGGAACAATGAGTATACGATTATCAGAAGAAGAGCGTAAGGATCTAGCTGGTGTATACACATGGGTGAGGCTGGATAGGTATGTTGGACTGGAGTCTGTCATTGAAACATAGCACAGAGAACAAATTTTGTGTTTGATTCTGTATCGAATTGATTGCCAATGTAGGGTACAGACAGTGGTGAGGTGTGCTCTGATCGCGGTACTCTAAAGATGATCTGTGCAGCTGTGTTTTGAAGTTTCTGGAGTAAATATTGTGACAAACCAGACAGAATTGAGTTACAATAGTCTGGTCTTGAAAGTACTAATGAACACACAAGTGTTTTAGTGGCATCAACTGAAAGATATTTACGAATGGAACTGATGCGTCTCAATTCAAGATATGCAGCCTTGCATATGTTCATGACATGTTGGTGCAATGTGAGAGTACTGTCTAGAGTAACGCCTAGGTTCCGTACTGACTGTGAGAATTTAATGTTGGTGTTGCTGATATTTATTGTATGAGGTAAAGGATGTGAATGAGAATGTCTTTGTGTTGTGATCAGAATAGCCTCAGTTTTATCATCATTCATCTGCAGCTTGTTACATGTCATCCATAATTTCACATCAGAAATGCACTTCTCTACTCCATGGATGGTAGCATCAACTTCAGTTGGGTGGCTAGATTTGTATATTTGGGTGTCATCAGCATGCGACACTGGGTGATGATCTATGACACTTGAGAGCAGCTGAGTATACAGAATGAAGAGAACAGGTCCAAGAACAGATCCCTGTGGAACACCACAACATACGTCAACTGGGCTGGAGTGTATTCCATTTGCAGATATAATTTGTGTCCTGTTGACTAAGTAGGACTTGAACCACTGTAAGGCTATATTCTGAATGCCAAATACATGCTGGAGACGGTGAAGTAATATATCATGGTCTATTGTGTCAAATGCTGCAGATAAATCCAGAAGAGTGAGGACTGTAATCTTTCAACTATCCAAAGCAGAGAGAATGTCACTAAATACTTTCAGAAGAGTAGTTTCCGTACTGTGGCAAGGGCGATGTGCAAACTGTACATTGCTAAAAAGACTGTTTTAATTCAAATGAGATACAAGTTGAGTTAGAACAACCTTTTCTAAGATTTTTGATGTGAATGGGAGATTAGAAACTGGGCGGTAGTTCTTTAAATCATTATGGTCCAGTGTTGGTTTCTTCAGCAGTGGCTTTACAATGGCAGTTTTGAAAAATGATGGGAATTCCCCTGATGAGAAAGAGATATTAATAACATCAGTCAGTGAAGGCAATATTGGGTCTAAGCACTCAAGCAGCAGTGATGTCAGAATTGGATCAAGTTCACAAGACTTTGGTGCACTTTTCATCACGATTGTTCGTACTGAATCAATAGAAACAGGTTCAAATGCTCCTAACGGTTGTCGCTGAAATTCTGCATCATAACTGTATGGTGACAAATCAGTTGAAATTGTGCTGTCAAGCGAATCTCTAATGGTTTGTACTTTGTCATCAAAGAAATTTGCAAATTGGTCTGGTAGGTCTAGTGGAGAGAAGGTTGTTGGAAGTGGTGTACACTTGTTCCTTGATATTAGTTTGTTAGTTATCTCGAAGAGCTCTTTGCAGCTGGAACTCTCTGTGATCTTAGTACTGTAGTGGGATGATTTGGCTAAATGGACTATGTTTGTGACGTTCTTCTTAGCGGCTTCATAGATTTGTTTATGATTAGTGAGTCTGGTGGAAAGCCAAAGCCTCTCTGCTTTTCAGCGATGTCTTTTAGCAGTGCGAAGCTGGTCCCTAACACTGCTATACCATGGAGAACACCTTTTTATTGATACTCTGCATTTGGTGGCTGGGGCATGTATTTCAAGCAATGAACGCATGCAGTTATCAAGTTGTTCCGCTGTTGGATGTAAGAAAGTTGTTAGGTTTTCTTGGATGTCATGCATGAATTTGGTTCTATTTATCATACGGAGGTTTCTCTTAGTAGCAAATAAAGGTGGAGGGTTAGGGACTGATACGTCGAGATGGCATACAATGCAGAGATGATCCAATGCAAGTTCATGGGATACAAGGGTGGATTGCAGAATATTATTATCAGGTCTATAAAGAAACCAGTCTAAAATGTGACCAAGTTTATGGGTAGGTTGGTTAACTGAGTGTTTAAGATTGAAAACATGAATGGAATCTAGGAGTTTTGATATGTATGGTTGACCAGGATGGTCAAAGTGAAAGTTGAAATCTCCAAGAATAATTAGGTTGCCACCTATTGAATTTCCATACTCTAGAAGATTCGGAAACTGCTCCAAAAAGAGAGATTCAGTCGGCTCGTTTTTCTACTTGGAAGAAGACGGTAGAGACAGAAAATATGGACTGACCTTTCTTCCAGTGTGAGCGTTGTTTGGACTAGTTCAATGATGTGTGGCAGAAATTGAAGGTTGTGTTAAGCTTAAGGCATTTAATCATGAAATTCTTTGTAATTACAGCGATTCCACCCCGCAAGAGTTGCGGGGGAACGACTTGATGGAGTAATTGCTGGGTGTTAAATCCACACACTTAGATTCATCACCTGCGGAATGTAACCAAGTTTCTGTCAGGAAGAAGTCAATATTCTGGTCGTTGATAAAATTAACAATTTCTGTGCACTTTTCCGGTAATCCATCTAATTGAGCGTTGAATAATGCAATACGTAGTGGTATCCCTGGGACAGTTGACACAACGGTTAACGATTTAAGAGGAATTTGAACCAGGTTATTAAAATTAATGGCAGAATTTTTAAGTTGTTTATCCATTATGGGCGAAAGGGAGATAACTGGAATTCTTCCTGTTCTATGCTGGCCAGCATTGAAAGAACGTTTCTTTTTTCGCTTCCATTTACATTTAAGAAATGATGAATGCATTCCCAGTTCATTTAGTCTTGAGCACAATGTAGTATCTAGAACCAAGGTGTGGTCATTTAATCCAATTAATGAGGGTCCGTCATATTGTAACAAGTCACGTGATGGCGGTTTATTAAAAAACAAATGACGTTTTAACATTGGGACAAAATGGCTGAGAAAAATTCTAATTGTTCTCGTTTCCAAAACAAGGAGTTGAATTAACACATACGAACGGAACAGCCAATGCATGATGAAACACAATAATGTAGACGATGATAGAGAACAAGCACAAATATCATAAATATAGCACAAAATCGGAAGAGCCTATCTCGAGCAGTTAAGCGATGGCGGCCATCTTTCCAGAATAATTTACTGGTATTTGTGGTATTTCCTGGTATTTGTGGTATTTCCTGGTATTTGTGGTATTTCCTGGTATTTGTGTTATTTACTGGTATTTGTGATATTATCTGGTATTTATAGGTATTTGTGGTATTTACTGGTATTTGTGGTATTTACTAGTATTTATAGGTATTTGTGGTATTTACTGGTATTTGTGATATTTACTGGTATTTGTGATATTTACTGGTATTTATAGGTATTTACTGGTATTTGTGATATTTACGGTATTTGTGGTATTTACTGGTATTTGTGGTATTTACTGGTATTTGTGGTATTTACTGGTATTTATAGGTATTTACTGGTATTTGTGGTATTTACTGGTATTTGTGATATTTGCTGGTATTTATAGGTATTTACTGGTATTTGTGGTATTTACTGGTATTTATAGGTATTTGTGGTATTTACTGGTATTTGTGATATTTGCTGGTATTTATAGGTATTTACTGGTATTTGTGGTATTTACTGGTATTTATAGGTATTTGTGGTATTTACTGGTATTTGTGGTATTTACTGGTATTTGTGATATTTGCTGGTATTTATAGGTATTTACTGGTATTTGTGATATTTACTGGTATTTGTTATATTTACTGGTATTTATAGGTATTTGTGGTATTTACTGGTATTTGTGGTATTTACTGGTATTTGTGGTATTTACTGGTATTTGTGGTAATTACTGGTATTTGTGATATTTACTGGTATTTATGATATTTACTGGTATTTGTGATATTTACTGGTATTTGTGGTATTTACTGGTATTTATGATATTTACTGGTATTTATGGTATTTACTGGTATTTGTGGTATTTACTGGTATTTGCTGTATTTACTGGTATTTGTGGTATTTACTGGTATTTGTGATATTTACTGGTTTTTGTGATATTTACTGGTATTTATAGGTATTTATGGTATTTACTGGTATTTATGATATTTACTGGTATTTGTGATATTTACTGGTATTTGTGATATTTACTGGAATTTGTGATATTTACTGGTATTTATAGGTATTTGTGATATTTACTGGTATTTATAGGTATTTACTGGTATTTGTGGTATTTACTGGTATTTACTGGTATTTATAGGTATTTGTGGTATTTACTGGTATTTGTGGTATTTACTGGTATTTGTGGTATTTACTGGTATTTATAGGTATTTGTGGTATTTACTGGTATTTGTGGTATTTGTGGTATTTACTGGTATTTATGATATTTACTGGTATTTATAGGTATTTGTGGTATTTACTGGTATTTGTAGTATTTACTGGTATTTGTGGTATTTACTGGTATTTGTGGTATTTACTGGTATTTGTGGTATTTACTGGTATTTATGATATTTACTGGTATTTATAGGTATTTGTGGTATTTACTAGTATTTGTGGTATTTTTAGGTATTTGTGGTATTTACTAGTATTTGTGGTATTTTTAGGTATTTGTGGTATTTACTGGTATTTGTGGTATTTATAGGTATTTGTGGTATTTATAGGTTCCACGGCACTTAACTCGACAAATGCACAGCAAGGGTAACCTGGGTAACAGGTAGCAGCAAGGGTAACCTGGGTAACAGGTAACAGCAAGGGTAACCTGGGTAACAGGTAACAGCAAGGGTAACCTGGAGTCGCTAGTTCCGCATATGACAAATGACAGCCACTGCTACACTTCATTCAATGTGATGACAAACAAAATTTCAGTGTGTACTATTTACTAGAATATTCCATGTCCCAGTCAGTGCCTCCTTAGATCGACATAGTACTGTAACTGTTATCATGTCCTAGTTGTCTTGGATTGGAATAAAATGCATTGTAAAATATACCCAATGTAAAATGTACTCATTGTCAAATATACCCAGTGAAAAATGTACCCATTGTAAAACATACCCAAGCCCAGATTGTGTGTATGAAATTCTAAACTATGGTGCTATATTAGACTTTACAATAAATATGAATGGATTTAAGATTCTGCCATGGCTTGTAGTGAGTTTGAAAACATTTCAAAGTGGAAATAATTTCCAGTTACATTTCATACTCCTAAATTGAACACTCTTAAATATGTGTTTTTCTTAGAATGGGACGATACAGTGATGAAATAATTCGGGCATGCAGACTGGTTGTTGATACAGGATTACACTACTACGGGTATGTAGCACATGCTTTAATATTTATCTTAATATTTATCTCAACTGTTATTAGTTACAAAATTAAAATGTCTTCCCATGGTAAATTGAACTAAATATATGATACATAGTTGAATTCAAAGGTGAGAGGGTGGGTTGAAAGTGAAAGAGTGATTCCAGATCTTGCAACACATCAATACATACTTACCTACCTACCAACCTAACTGTATACTTATGTTCCTACCTAATCATCTTCATATATATGTGTGTATGTGTGTATCTGCATGGGAAATACATCTACAGGTGTTGTCATCTCAACTTATGTATTTTATTGAAGCTGGGACCGATACCGAGCAATAGAGTATGTTGTAAACTACACTGGTATCACAAGGGAAGCTGCCGTGATAGATATTGACCGATATACCACCTGGCCAGGTCAGGCATGTGGATATAAGATGGGGGAACTGAAGATAAAAGAATTGAGACAGAAGGCAACAAATGAATTGGGTATGGTTATCAAATTGATATCTTTGCATTGATTAAATGCATCTAGCTGCCAACATTTCAAATGATGTTGGGACTCAGTAATCATATTGTAGGTTACAGAGCTGTGGGAGACGTTCTTGTGATAAGTGATGCTGTTGTATTAAGCAAGTTTTATCTAATCATACAAGCCAACAGTTACAACTGGACATGAACGGAACTAAAGATTTCAAATTAAAAAAACCAGCTGGTAGACAAATATGGCTTCCACACTGCTGGCTTTCCATTTCCATCAACCAAAGTTATCATGGTTTGCATTTTAGGTGTAGAGCCTTTGTCAAAGAAACATTGATGCTATTGTAGATATAGCTTAGCCAACTAATCACAGGTGAGCCACCATCTTCAAAATTCTTAGCCAACTAATCACAAGTGAGCCACCATCCTCGAAATTCTTAGCCTACTATTCACAAGTGAGCCACCATCCTCAAAATTCTTAGCAAACTAATCAGAGGTAGCACAAGAAATATTGGCTTACTGTGATAAGTCATCATTCCCCAACATGACCTGCTGAGTCTACAGTTCTAACATCAGGTGATCATTGTCTACGGAAGAATCTGCCTTAAGTTATTTCCACAATCTGACAAGATCCTAACATGTTGGGACTGATTAGATAGTTAATTATAAGTTCCAAGTGGCTTTGGACATTTTTTCTCATAATGCCAAAGTTTTCTGTTTTCCATTTGGATACCCTTGAGTTGATTCATAATATCTTGACCATACTATCAACATTGCATATAATATCTATGGTGATATTCAGTAAGTGGAATACAGTTTTCCTTATCCCACCCTGAACCTCATGAGAAATATGTGGGAAAATAATATAGACGCCAAGCATACTTTGGCTGTGGCCGTAACAACATAGTTAGAATGAAATCCAATGCTCTCTACCTCCACTATCCTTAGAGACCTTAATGGGCCAAGCTATACTCACAATCTTCATCATCTAGTTTCTTTAATGACCAGTGAGATGGAATTTGGAACAAGCCACCAAGAGTACATTCCTTCCATCCCTCTGTCTTGGCAACAGTGGAGAAATATGCACGGGATCCAATATGAGATTGCTGGAATGTCCTGCGAGCACATCCACTGGGAAGTAGTCCAATCAAATGTACAACTTTCAAAATCCACAATTCTCTTGAACTAAATGGAACAGGTGAAGGGAGGTCAATCATTTTTGCCAATGTTCACAAGACCATCCCTATTTCAAATGACATATATCCATGGCCCCCTTATCAGAGATCCCTTTAGGGAGAATCCTCCATTCTTTTATCACTGAATGGGAAGACTTAGCAGGACATGTACCTGATAATGTTATCCTGCAGGACTTGGTGTCATGTTCAGCGCACTTTAAAACCTTTCCCCAGACTTCTTTCAACTATATCACATGAAACCCCAATCTTTTTATTGTAAAGAACAGGCTACCATTCAAGGGAAATCAGGTATAAGTAATAATTTCTTCGCACTTCCTCTAATGGCCAACAACAGGATCCAGTGCAAAAGTGGCATTCAGAAGGACTGAACTTTCCATCAAGGAAGATCATTTTGCACTCAAAAGAGAAAAAGGACAATTTATCCTTAATAAATTGAGACATCTGCTATGCATTTCTGGACAATCCCCACAATAATGAATTTGCTTCACATATCAGCTTAAGAAACTAGAACAGTCATCACAATTATTAAATATGAGACACTTTGCCAGTTTTCTAAGGCACAGTTTGATTTGAAGAAACCCTTATCAATATTGAAAAACCCTTCATGGCTTTTGCTGCATTTGTGGGAGGGGAAATGTTTCAATTTCAAAGTCTGACATATGGAAAATAGTTTACAGACAGGTTATCCAGAAGCTGTCTCACATACCATAGGGGACTAGAGATACTTTCTTTGGAGTAATCAGATGTATTTCCCTCCACCTCTTACATGTTAGGTATTATGATTTGGTAATGTATTTAAAGAAGAAACAACATTTTTCTGGTAAAATATGTTTCTTGAATAGTACTTACCCAATCATAATATGTGTACATATTTCCAGCCTACCCACTGTTACATCTATATAGAGACGATGCCTTCTTCAGTAGTAATGGACGATTCATGGGATTTGGCCCCAATCTTATAAGCATTATTATGATGTTTATTAGTAACTTATCAGCTTAAGAAAGTAGAACAGTCACCACAAACATTACATACGGACACTTTGCCAGTTTTATAAAAGATCTTTGATCCTAAAAGGCACAGTTTGATTTGGAGGATCCCTTATCCATATTGAAAAAAAACCTTTCTGGGTTGTTTGACAGATTTATAAAGATGCAGCTTCATGGCTTCTGCTGCATTGGTGGGAGGGGAAATGTTTCCCTCTTAAAGCCAATCCCTGACATATAGAATCTAATTTCCAATCAGGTTATCTAGAAGTTGTCTCCCATACCTTAGGGGACAACAGATGGTCTCTCTGGGGTAAGGGGATGTAACTCCCTCCACCTCTTACATATTATCCTAAAGTATTATGATATGGTAATGTATTTAAAAAAGAAACAAAGTTTTTCTGGCAAAATATGTTTCTTGAACAGTACTTACCCAATCATAATATGTGTACATATTTCCAACCTACCCACTGTTACATCTATTTAGAGACCATGCCTTCTTCAGTAGTAATGGACGATTCATGGGAAAAGGGGAGATCATTCCATCTAAATATCACCTAAGTTGACAGATAATTTTTAGTTGTTATTAGATAAAACATGTTAACCTGGGAGGGCTGGATTTGCAAGGTGGTAGTAATTATAATGTATTATGATTGATTAAGTATTATCAAAGATATATATTTTACTTGAAAAAAAATTGGTTGGAAATTCTTATAAAATTGTAAAACGTTGTATTTCAGGTCCACTGTTTCATTTGCCTCAATTCCATGACATCATTCTTAGCAATGGACCCATGCCACTGGGCATACTGGAAAATGTAATAGACAACTGGATCAGAGATGTCAAATCAGCAGCAAGTATTCAATGAATCCTGATAACAACTCAAGAAGAACAATCATGTCCAGGAAAACAGCTGTGTGATCTAATGTTTGGTCTTTTCATTTTTATATTTTATGAGACTTTATTTGTCCACCAATTGGATAAAAATAGCAGCCATTGTGTGCTGTGCTCAAAGGAAATTTGGCCCAGCATTACTGCTTGGTATATGTAAATATTTCATTAAGTATTCAGTGCCGCACAACTGAAGCGAAAACAAAGAACAGAAAAGACAGTATCATTATTTGCATACCATAATTTGAAAATTAAAATGTATATTTCTACTTTTGTGGGTTTATATTACCATCATTTTATAATCAGCATCTCTACATATTGTGGCTTGTTTTAAAAATAAAAGCTAGAGCTACTTAATTTATTCTTGGAATTTTATTATGATCTGACTACTGAGGTTCACAGCTATGATACACTGGCCAGCTTGGGTCAGCTGCCATACAGTAACCATTGTGAAGGCCCTAGACTCCCCTCTTTTTGGTGCAAACAAGCTAATGATTTTCCTAAAAAATACTATTAAGGTTGAGAAAAACATAATGTAAGAGAAATATATTTCATTGCATAGTTTCCAACTTTATATATATATATATGTATATATATATATATATATATATATATATATATATATATATATATATATATATATATATATATATATATTACGCGCTTTTTGCAGCTCTTGTTGTGTAAAAAAATGTTTCTTGCACTGTTATAATGTAATTTCTGAATGTTTTATATCTTTTTTAATGTGAATTATTTAGGGCTTTGCTTTGCGTTTGTATCTTGCCCTCTTTTTTTGTGTTTTATTACTTTCTGTATTCTGTGAGTGCAATCTTTTGAGTGATCCACTTGATAATGTATGAATCTTTTGAGTGACCCACTTTATAATGTATGAATCTTTTGAGTGACCCACTTTATAATGTATGAATCTTTTGAGTGACCCACTTTATAATGTATTTATCTTTTGAGTGACCCACTTGATAATGTATGAATCTTTTGAGTGACCCACTTTATAATGTATGAACCTTTTGAGCGACCCACTTTATAACGAATGAATCTTTTGTAAATTGGCTGACAAATTGTAATGTGAAGTCTCTTAACTGATGCCCTTTACAGCCTAAAACCCACAGTGAATCACCACCTTTATGCCAAGTTTTTCTGACAGACAGGAACAACATTTATTCGCATTGGCATAGGGATTCCAGACAATCGTTCATACGAATAAATTTTGGATGGCTGAGTTGGAGGCAATTAATATATTTTCCATGACCATGTTTACAAGTACAGTAGTCCCCCTCTTATACGGCCACCCCTGCTGCACCGGGAAAGTGGCCTTATAAGGCGGGTGGCCGTTCCAGAGGGGGGGGGGAATAAAATTATTTTGCGAAGTACATGTATATGTAATGTACGTAGTAAGAAAGCTACATACTTCAAAACATTAAATATCTTTGTCTAAATGAAACATTAATCAAAATAAGTTTTTTTTTGTTATAATAACAAATTTATTTCAACTGAATATACGTTACTATTTTTGCTTTCTCGGCGTAAGTTTGATATGCGAGCTGGTATTGTTGTCATGCACATTGCAAATGGATTCAAAAACGTCATTTACTTCTTGGTACATACATAATTATCTTTCCTTTGCTCCATTTTCCCACTGCTGCTGAATAACCTTCTTATCGGTTATTACTTTATTTATTCAAATTATTTCAACATAAACTTGTTTTTTCGAGTCTTTTTTTTGTACATACAATTTTTCGGCATCCCCCCCTCCCCATGTCGTCGAGTAGAATAACCGACTTTCTTCGAAAATATTAAGTACGTTTTCCAGAAACCGGTTATTGCTGACTGTATGCGATTTAATTATGCAGACAAAACTTGTGTCGATTCTACCAAATACAGCCTTCGTAAAGGAACCCTTAAAAAAGACAATAGGGTACCAGACAAAGACCGGAAAAATCACGTGAAATCACAATATGTGTGGTCACGTGATTTTTCCGGTCTTTGTCTGGTACCCTATTGTCTTTTTTAACGTTGTCTGTATGTGCCAATGTACAAAATCTATTTTTAGCCTATGCTGACCTTGTTTTGATTATAACAATTACGTCTGGTTATAATCATCAACGAGAAGAACTCATGGTCTTCTGTACATGTAGGATTTAAAACCATATATGTGTGTTTGTCGAATATTTTTTAGACGTTATATATTTTAGGTTGATAAGGTAGGAAGGAAATCTAACTCCGGAAATGATATCACCATATAGTGCAGACTACATTCATCATCTGTCCGTTTATCAATACTCCTTCACCCCAACAAGTGCGACAAAACTACACAATCTTATTTATATTTTATATGGTAGAGTACAATGCATGGTCAACATCGTTGACCAGATTCTATTACTGTGATAAGATGTTAACCGTCAAGGTCCTGATTATATAAATTCGTAGAATACTACGAGTTAGCAGGTCATATCTTTAAAGAAATGCTGTCAGTTATTTCGGTAGATGTTATATTCTAAAGACTATATACATAGTTACGAAAATTATATTTTACGTCGGCTTTGTCTTACCAAGAGAAAAACAGTGTTCTTTTGTGGGATTTGTTTTGGTATTTTTCCTTTTGCTTGTTTGTAAATTTTATTGACAATCGACTTAGAAGAAAAGAAAGAGAAGCTTATTATACGTATCCAGAATTCACTAAACTTTACCATCAACCTCTCATTTTGTTAGGCCTACCCCTACTCCTCCGCTAGACAAGGGGGGTAAACTCACTCAAGTACCCAAATGTTAACGCTTGCGTTCACGTTGAAATGCTTTACGAATGACCATGTAAATACTCCCATATTTCCTGTTTTTACACATCAAAACAAAAATACTTCTATATTTTTGTTACCTTTACATAAACATGTAAAACGTACATAGCAAAAATGCAAAGAAGAACGGCAATTGTTTTCTTCTCATTTCAATACAAAATGAATGTAGATTATTTTTTAAACTAGACTCCATCACCTTAGATTCGCCAAACTCTCAACAATCTGCTTTTCGACCCTGAAAAACTTGTCAAATCAATTCATTTTTCTGCTTGCATGTAGACTGATATTTAACATGCGCCAAAATACTTATGTATAAAATTTTGAATTAGCATATTATGTTGTTAAACTTTTATGGCGATAATTAGAGAATCCCCTTTTTTGCTTCAGCGAACATTGTGGGTCCAATGATATCTTTTACAAAATGTCTTAGAATAAATAAAAAAATTCAAGTTTTGCATGCTGTTTATTTTAGTAGTTGGTTTGTTGGTTCGTCGGATAGATGGATGGACAGACGGACATACAGATAGATAAGAGCTCACTTGATCATGTATGCGGCAAGAAATCTGTAATTCTAATCATTAATAAATGCTGATACTTCTATCTCTTGCCAGTGTTTCGACCGTCAGTGAGAATAAATTAATGTAGATTATTTTTGAATATACAGTAGGTTTATGAAATGAATTGTCATTTAATACGCTATCATTGCTTAATTTATCATTCCAATACCCCATCGACTTCTAAAAGTAGTCAACATATGACTTTAAAAAAAGACAGTTTTCGGTTTTTAAAATTCTGTTTTTATGTATATGTGAATTTAATTAAAACTTGCTAATTACTGCAGTATCCTGGTCGTTCTCATGATTAAAGAGATTAAAGAAATGGCACATAGAGTAGTCAATCATTTATAAGAACAATTCAGGGTGGGCACATATAGTTGGTTCATATCATATAACATATATTTAGTTTGGAGTTTGCATTATAATGGCAAATATGAACGATGGAGTGTCAAGGAAATAAGCATGGTTCAGTATGATTTATAATCTGCGGAATATATAAACGACGGAAAAGATTGAGCAGTTAAAGGTAGAATTTGTAGCTTATTTGTTTATTTTAAACCTATAATAGACACTTGTATATTTATGTAGTTATTGGCGAGAGAGAAAAGATGTATTTGGTAATTTAGGAAGAGATTTTAATTATTTAAATTTTTCTTTTGCATATGATGGTTTTGTGCAAACACCGACACTGCAAATCTTAGGCATATCTTAAAATGTGTACATGTTACTAAAGTAACTAGAACAATGGCGGTTGTTTTCACTTCGGCGGTCGTAACCATGCACTGAAAATGCCCGGATGTGAGAAAGTGCCCGTATTCCCGACCCAACCCATAGGTGTTAAACCCCAAACTCTATCATAGCATTAATGAGCCCATTTCCTGTAAACATCGACTTTCATAGATAACGATATACTATGAATCTTTAGTCGACACTTTTAACGGCGACTTGACACTCGGAGACGTGTATCTACGATAGAGATAATCAAAATTGCTTACCTTACGTCAAGATTTGAATTAATTATTGGTTCTGGATACATTTAAAAATAAAATGAGGCCGCTCGTGAGGGGTAAATTTTATATTATTGCACAAATATGCTGGCCGCTGGTCGCGTTAGCCGGGTGGCCTTTCGTGAAGGGTACTTTTGAACAGAAACTCGTCGGTGCCAACGAATTCTGGCCGTTGGGAGCGGGTGGCCGCTGGTCAGGGGGCCCGTACAAGAGGGGGACTACTGTATATGTCAAAATGTGTGTTTGTGTTTGAGGAATATATTTGCCATAAGCATGTTTGCAAGGTTATGTCCAGGTGTGTGTGTGTGTTTGAGGAATATATTTGCCATAAGCATGTTTGCAAGGTTATTTCAAGGTGTGTGTGTGTGTTTGAGGAATATATTTGCCATAAGCATGTTTGCAAAGTTATGTCAAGGTGTATGTTTGAGGAATATATTTGCCATAAGCATGTTTGCAAGGTTATATCAAGGTGTGTGAGTGTGTTTGAGGAATATATTTGCCATAAGCATGTTTGCAAGGTTATGTCAAAATGTGTGTGTGTGTGTGTGTTTGAGGAATATATTTGCCATAAGCATGTTTGCAAGGTTATGTCAATGTGTGTGTGTGTGTTTGAGAAATATATTTGCCATAAGCATGTTTGCAAGGTTATGTCAAGGTGTGTGTGTGTTTGAGGAATATATTTGCCATAAGCATGTTTGCAAGGTTATGTCAAAATGTGTGTGTGTGTGTGTTTGAGAAATATATTTGCCATAACCATATTTACAAGTATATGTTAAAATGTGTGTGTGTGTTTGAGGAATATGTTTGCCATAAGCATCTTTGCAAGGTTATGTCAAGGTGTGTGTTTGAGGAATATATTTGCCATAAGCATCTTTGCAAGGTTATGTCAAGGTGTGTGTGTGTCTGAGGAATATATTTGCCATAAGCATGTTTGCAAGGTTATGTCAAGGTGTGTGTTTGAGGAATATATTTGCCATAAGCATGTTTGCAAGGTTATGTCAAGGTGTGTGTTTGAGGAATATATTTGCCATAAGCATCTTTGCAAGGTTATGTCAAAATGTGTGTTTGTGTTTGAGGAATATATTTGCCATAAGCATGTTTGCAAGGTTATGTCAAGGTGTGTGTTTGAGGAATATATTTGCCATAAGCATCTTTGCAAGGTTATGTCAAGGTGTGTGTGTGTTTGAGGAATATATTTGCTATAAGCATGTTTGCAAGGTTATGTCAAAATGTGTGTGTGTTTGAGGAATATATTTGCCATAAGCATGTTTGCAAGGTTATGTCAAAATGTGTGTGTATGTTTGAGGAATAAATTTGCCATAAGCATGTTTGCAAGGTTATGTCAAAATGTGTGTTTGTGTTTGAGGAATTTATTTGCCATAAGCATGTTTGCATGGTTATGTCAAGGGCTTATCCCCTTGATTTGTTACCCATTTCCACAGTTTTTTAAAAACACAATGTTTGGTGAACATATTCATATTTTTGTTCATACTAACTACCAGTTATACAATCTATAAGGCAAGCGTCTTACCTCTTTTCTTCTCTTATGCTTCTAAATTCTTCCTTCTTTATAACCCCACTGACATCTCATAACTGAGTTTAATATTACGAAGGCAGTATAGGCCCCTAAAAAACGCGATACCGCTATGGTTAAAGTATAACCACTAACACGCGCCCATAACTATGATCCCAACTAGAGTGTATGAGGTAGTCTCAAAACCAAGACTATCAGGTCCAGCGACACAATGTTGCAACTAAAAACCTCATCATATATGCATAGGTTATGACCCCAAATTAGATCTTAAAAGGTAGTCTCAAACACAGGCCCAGCAACTCAAGGTTGCAACCAAAAATATGCTAATTTAGAAAATGACCTCAAATTTGTACACTATAAAGATAGCTAACCCCAAAACTATCAGGCCTTGCAGTAACTTAATAACATCATGCATTAACTAATAATGCAAATAGTTGTCATATGGGGTTATATATTCTACACAAAACATCACAAAGAATTCCAAATTGATAGGGAAAAATACGGAAGCAAATTGACGAGGGAGCAAGGATGTTTAGAATGAGAATCCAAAACAAAACACCCAAGATGTATACAGGTAATCATCGAGTGAGTACAGGGTCAAACAAGACACTCAAGAAGTATACAGGGACCAGCCACAGGAGGAGAGGGATAATCGGTCACTAACAAGTGATCATGGGATTCTCCAAAAATAGTCCTTTTTAGGGCTATTGTCTTTCATTGCCTTAATAGGGTCTTCCACTTGGTTACGGAAATCCTCCTTGACAAGTTCTATCCAAAAAGTCTAACTTGATCATTTTCGGACTAACCGCTCAAAATTAACAATCTATTTCTCTCTGACATTATCTACCTTTCAAATGACGTTTAGTCATATTAGCAAAATAAATTGTTAGGGACATATAATATGTACACCTTTGTACTAGAAAATTGGCATAGTTAGGAACGAAATTGTAAGGGCTGTCTCGGTATCAAGGGTTATTAGTACAATATTGCACAAGTCCCTGGTCAGAGGTATTGCGCAACTTGGAAAAACAACACTCGAAACCGCCTCCCGCTAATTCTCGTTATCTAAAGGATGACCTCTACGGTGTAATTTGCCCGGTCATAGAATGGATATGGTAATCTGAGATAGTATCTTGAACAAGACAACACACGAGCCCCGTAAAGATAAAATGAGAATATAATTAAAATACAATTAAAAGAAGAATGACACAGTCAATTACAATTTTCTTTCCTTCTGACCATTCTTTGTTCAGAAGCACTTCAACACCGAAGCTTTAAAATAACTTGATACGTTAATTAAAATTCAAACACTAATAAAATAGATGAATTTAACCGTTAATAACTGATAGTAACTTTCAGCATGAAATCGAGTGTTCATTAACATTGGACTGTTGGGTGATTTACAATGACCTTGTTCGTCGACTGGTTTTTTCCTTCTGCGTGCGTCGCGACTTTAGCTTGCCCTTTGATTGAACCGGGAATTCCACAACTCTGACTTCTGACTTATTTTCCCTCCTTTTGAATTTCGACTTCCTCGTTATTTCTCACTCTTTCTTCAAACAAACTATTTTCCTTTGAAAAGAAAAGGGTAAAACGCCCTAAGTATCTTGTTATGCTTTAAGAGTTGAGATATCTTACTATCAGTGTTAACTTTTATACGGCTAGCAAATACTACACAAGTCTTCAGATCAATAGAGCTATACTGCTAATTATCGACATCAGAATTTGGGAAAGTCACATATATTCCCGTAAATCATTACGTAAATGAGGCAATATATCATAACACACAATCCATATTCACTAATATGATAAATTCAAAATTAATGTAGCACTTTCCAACCATAAATGTACATAGCGGGTTTTCTACACCACCCATTAACCTACCTATGTATATAAGGTGAAAATGCTAATTCAGAATTTAAAAATACATTATTAAATTAATGTAATACCGAACTATCAAAATATGAACACATCATGCATCTGTAACGAAGAAACATCCTATCAAAGTACGTTATTAAATCAATGTAATACCGAACTATTCGTATCATAGTATCAATACATCATGCATCTGTAACAAAGAAATAAAATCATATAAATTACCTCATGATAAATGTGAATTTGAGTTAAATACCTTGTGTTTTTGGCGTCTTACAATCGTTCCTAATTCAGTTTTCCCCTGGAACCCAATATTTTACGAACGTCCTATCCTAAATCCGCTCGGAGTCCTGGTAATTACTTCTACCTTCGGTTCTCTCTTGCAGAGAAGTTTTTAGACTAATTCAAACTCATAAGCTCAGAGAATATATTCCCCAATTCTAGGGTTCGAGCCAACCCTCCTTCTTCATTTGACCAATTGGAATAAATGTTATTCCTACGGACATTTGGAAAACCGTCTATCAAGATGCCAAAAAATTCCATCTTGGTTCGAAATCTCACCCTACCATTTGTTTCAAATCACTTTGAAAGCTTTACGTGAGAAATTCCTTCTTTTTAAGCGTGTCAAACACTCAGTCTAACAGCATGACCCAGTTAGGTAAACATTCCTTCGTCCAAACTCTACTCCAAGACAGTTAATTGTCGGCTAGACTAAGAATTAATTAATGAATTTTACTGGCGAAAAATTTGGCACTTGACAGTAATTTAATTCTTCAACTCTACCATTTGATGAGTTGCATCGGTGGCTTACACAATTTTGGCATAGGGAAATCCACTAGGAAAACTGGATTGAATTTGGAATAAGCGTACATACTTTCGATTGGTTGATAGATTGAGTGCGTGATGGGTCTATTCCCACTCACCCAGATCTAACATTCATATCATTAGCCCCTTTTTATGATATGACGACCAAAGTAAACAGCGCACTCTGTGCGCATAAATGCCAGGAAGATGTGGCACCAATCCATCTTCCTGGATAAATTAAATTACTACCATAAAAATAAATGGCAGTGCAAAATAGTGAACATAATACCCTAGTGGCCGGTTTCACTTTAAATCCAACTATTCATTCATTCAAACAAATCATATTTGAGTACTATCCATTCACTGAATCCTTTTTAGTCTAAACTTCAGCTCTGTTATAAATATTGTATACAATTTTGTTCAGCATTACTGAGTGAACTCATTACTTTGTCAGCACTGAATACTGTATCATTATTGTGTCTAGATTGACTGTCTTGTTTTTATAATTGTTTATCTAGACATGTATAAGCCTTCCAATTAGGACTCATAATTGTCTTGTCTAGACATGTACAAGCCTTTTAATTGGGACTCATAACTGTCTTGTCTAGACATGTACAAGCCTTCTAATTGGGACTCATAATTGTCTTGTCTAGACATGTACAAGCCTTCCAATTATGACTCATAATTGTCTTGTCTAGACATGTACAAGCCTTCTAATTAGGACTCGTACTTATAATTGTCTTATGTAGGTATATGAAATCCTAGCACCTAAAAGGAAAGCAATCCTTTAGAATCACAACCAACCATTTCTAATGAGAATCTCATCTTTGCAGTATATTGATTAAATTGCCCTGCTGTACTGCATTTTAACCAAAAAACTGTGATCAGTATTCCCTTGATGCAGTTGACATCTTAATTGATTTCCCAATAATGATTCATTTATCTTCAAATTAGGTGACACTTTTGTTTTTTTTTTCCAACAAAGAAACAGCTTATATAGCCAAGTCATGGGCAGTTGGATATAATGATGTTTGAGATACTCTATGACTGACATCCAGTTGGTCAAAGTATGTGCTGGTCAAAATCTTTGAACTGGTGGTCACATCTGGCATATACTGGTATTTAGGGGTGACCAATTATAAGTTGCACATACTTGCAAAAGTTACAAACTAGAAGATTAATTTAATTTCTTAAAAATCTCTGTCAACTTTGTGCCAATTTTTGGTGGCATGTTATTATTCATGTGCTTGGTTGTGAGAAGAGGAAAAGGCAGTTGTAAAAATGCCCTTCAAGTTCAAAATTTTCTATCAGAACATATATTCATCATTCATGATATTTGTGCCCATTCTGAGAAAAGGTAAGTTCAGTCATGCATAGTCAAACCAGTATATAGTAGTCACCTGCTCAGAATGGCAATTATGATTTCTGTTAGCACATTCTTATGTAAACATTGGGGTGTTGATGATAAAAGTTCCTTTCTAAAGTTTCTAAATCGCAATGTGTTAATTCAGACTTTCACATTAGCACAGTACCAGAAATACGTCTAATATCATAGTCTTTATCTTGCATGTCTACATTGGTTCCTACCCATGCCATACATACTCAGATCTCTTGCCTCCCATAAAACTACCTTTCTCTCCTTAATAGGTTATGTTGGGAGCATCATTTCACGTTTATCTGCGTCAGTTGATTTTCATCAATTTTGGATTATCCGGCGAGTCTGTCCATTTGCATAAAAATGTCACTCGATAATATAAATATGCCATCAATTACAATAGCGTGGTCGACATTCGCTTTTTGACGAGTAATGTGTAGTTCAAAGAGCCTGTAATATTTTCGTCTGTGTCGTAACTTTGCTATACTAAAATTAGTACATGGATTACCTATATCAGTATGTAATCCTGTCCGAATAGGCTACATACAAGCTGTTCTGACTTGGACTTGTTCATTTAAGTTATTAAACTATCCGATCTAATGGACTGATTTAATCATGCATTATCTACATCTGTTGAATAGTTGCTATCTAATGGACTGATTTAATCATGCATTATCTACATCTGTTGAATAGTTGCTAGCTAATGGACTGATTAGATGCATCCAGTATGTTTTCGGTGTGTATAATAGGATATATGTTTCATCGGAACATCAGCACATCAATCGATTTGAATAGGAGCTTTAACTGTTAACGATTTGCTACAATTCCATAATTCTTTCACAGGTACATGTATCGATGGCTTCGGGCTTATTTATCAAAATTCACCCATATCTATGGTTGTTTCCCAAAACAATTACAAAGCATAATGAGCCATGATATGGTGTTATAAATCAAACTTTGCCTTAAAACAATATATCTCCAATCTACAATATATATTGCATCGATATAGAATCATTTAAGGAAAGAGAGCTAGCGATTAAAATTTGTTTTTCGTTTTCTATTACATCCCATGTGTCGTTAAAGAGGAAAGATGAAGCGAAGGATAAAGAACGTCCAAAACTACATTGGATATTTATAAAATGGATTATATTAATATAAACATTCTAACGTAGTCAATAGGCAACTGCACCAACCGATACGCTGGCAAAACACTTTTTAAAGGTCAAAGCTAAAGGTTAATTCTATAGGAGCTGAAAATATACTCTTTCGCGTGGTTTGCTGTCAATTTGCTCTTATGCCCAAAGAGACAAATTCCACATAATAATCTGATTCCTTTCCTTGTTGGACCGAGTTATAGTGTATGGTTCAACTCTACCTGAAATTAAATCCGAAAGTATTATAGTGAAATATCTGATCTCCAGAAAACATATTTGGAAAAATAACCATGTGTAAACAAGACAGAAAGAAGACCGGCATATTGATTGGACACAAAACAGATTACAATATAATTTTAGTATACTTAAAATGCCTACGCATGGCAAGGGTAAATAATACCGCACATTTAATAATTCTCTTCTTAAGGCAATACTTTGCCGAATGAATAAAATAAAATGAGGTATATTGTAACCAAGAACTACGTGCCGTACCGTACTTCCTTATTCTAGTTAATGAGACTATTCTTAATTATAATTTATTCTTGGTTACAGGATTTGACATCTTCAATAAATCCGGAATTATTGTTGGAAACATTACTAATTTACTGAAGAAAGTAGAAAATAAGATTTGTAATATTGAAAACGAAGAGACGATGGCGCGAAGAGATGCTATTATATATAATGAATTTATAGTGAATACTCGACTTTTGTCTTTAACTGAAGATCCAGTAGTATGTGCCCACCTAATATTTGGTTTTATTGTTTACTAACATTTGAGTGCAATTTTTGTTTTCCTGTCTTATATTCATTCTCTGTGAATCAGTTAAGCTTACATCTGCGTTGAAATGAATGCTTTATTCAAAGTAATAATTGGAAATGATGACATCCTTATTGTGTTATATATACTGAATTTGAATTGTTTATAAATTAGCTTTCTTTTGAATTTTTTAAATTCCATTACATATTATTATAGTATACCTTTATGTATTGGACTAGATCTTTTAATTTCACCTTGAACTGAATTGACATTTTCATGTCAACACATAGCTAAATTATTCTTTATATGTATGGGTTTAAAACAAATACCATTAATTGAAGTAAATATGTATAGTTGGGTCTTTGTTTAGGTTTTGGAATTTCCGTTGTGTATTTGACATAGTTGAGGTTATCTGATAATAACTATTATTATTTTGTAAACATTGTAATCATTCTAGAAGGTTGTTTTCCATTATTAAATAGTTCGGTTTCAATAATGCTAATTGTTACCCGTGATAAAGTAGAAAATATGTCTAATCTTGTAATTGGGAGGAGTTTTTTTGAGTCATTCTTTAATGTTGAACATTTTTAAGTTGTACCATATGTTGTGGCAGCAGGACTGAATGACTTTAAGTGATTTCCTATCTGTGGAAATACAAAACTGCTCTGATCACATTATTGGACAGAGACATTCACTGGAATTTATAGTGAATTCAAACCTGGAATTATTATTCTTGTGATTTAACAAATGACTTGGCACATCATCAGACCTAGGAGCTACGACAAGCACAACATCAGCTTCACTTTTGGATTAAATTTTGACTCCTACTTACTTTTATTCAGGACTTAAAATCATTAGGAATTGAGTTTGCAATTCTGGGATTTAATTGCTATACCGTTAGTATTGTATTGGGATTTAATTGCTATACCGTTAGTATTGTTTTGGGATTTAATTGCTATACCGTTAGTATTGTTTTGGGATTTAATTGCAATACCGTTAGTATTGAAATGGCATTTAATTGCAATACCGTTAGTATTGTTTTGGGATTTAATTGCTATACCGTTAGTATTGTTTTGGCATTTAATTGCTATACCGTTAGTATTGTTTTGGGATTTAATTGCAATACCGTTAATATTGTTTGGGTATTTAATTGCTATACCGTTAATATTGTTTGGGGATTTAATTTCTATACCGTTAATATTGTTTGGGGATTTAATTGCTACACCGTTAGTATTGTTTTGGCATTTAATTGCTATACCGTTAGTATTGTTTTGGGATTTAATTGCTATACCGTTAGTATTGTTTTGGGATTTAATTGCTATACCGTTAGTATTGTTTTGGGATTTAATTTCTATACCGTTAGTATTGTTTTGGGATTTAATTGCTATACCGTTAGTATTGTTTTGGGACTTAATTGCTATACCGTTAGTATTGTTTTGGGTTTTGATTGCTATACCGCTAGAATTGTTTTGGGATTTAATTGCTATACCGTTAGTATTCTTTTGGGATTTAAATGCTATACCGTTAGTTCTTCGTTTTAATGTTTACTTCGTATTTTACGGAAATAAATTATTTGTTGAACATTTACAAAGATTGTAGACTTTGATTCTTTTCTATTACGTATTATTAAGAGTATTAACTGATAACAATTGACTATGGAAATCACACATTACTTTGGATATGTTTTTATTCAGTCTAGGACATTTTGGATTACATCATTGATATAAGAAGACATTCGAGACTTCAGGCATGTTAAAACAATATCTAAGACTACTGGCATATTTAGATATTCCAAACTACTGGTATATCGTCACATGCAAAGACTATTTGAATTTATTCTGAACGTTCGAAATTATTCTACATTGTGATTGAACATTTATGATTTTGGGACATAATTCATGAAAACAATTAAAATTTGATTACATCTTTCTGTTAAATTTTGAAGGCCTAGAGTCACAACAGAAACAAATGAGTCAAAACGTTCAAATGATAGAAGCAAAATTAGATAATAATGTAGTTGATCAGATGATAATAAGTCAAACGTAATTGTGTAGGAGAAATGAGATTGACTGAATAACTTGGCCTAGATTCATATGACATGAATTGTGTAAGAGAAATGGAGTTGACTGAATACCTAGATCTAGATGCATATGACATGAATTGTGTAGGAGAAATGGGGTTGACTGAATAACTTGGCCTAGATTCATATGGCATGAATTGTATATGGGAAATAACGTTGACTAAATAACTTGGTGTAGATTCATATGACATGAATTGTGTATGAGACGTAATGTTGACTGAATTACGTGGCCTAGATGCATATGGCATACAATTTGTAGAGGAAGCGTGGTGGCTGAATAACTTTATCTTGATGCATATGGCATGAATTTTGTGAACATTCTATGACTTGTTTTTGCAATTAAGAAAATAAGAATTTTTCCAAATAAATTCTGCAATCATTAGATGATAATAATGGAAAACGATACGAAAGCTGAATTGAAATCTTGAACAAATAAACAGTTTTATGGATTATAATTTCAAAAATTAGTTGAAAAAAGGATCATTTTGAAAATATTGCAATTATTATGATTTCCCACTTTCATCTGTACAAATAAAAGTCTTTCTAGACCAGACTATTAGTTTAAATTAATTATCTAAAATTTCAATTATTTGAAAATTATACAATTGATTTTCTAAGCAGATGTGCGGTGCGTTTTAAAATATTCACCTTTTTGTAACTACATTCAATTATTTCACTATAGTTACAATAAATTGAAAACAATATCAGCATTTTCAACAAAACAGCAGGAATTTCCAAATCTAAGATTAGATATATATCTTCCTGTGTACGTAACAATAACATATTTCTCTGTAATAGAATATGTACTTTTAATGTATAAGCCACAAAGAATCATTATAGGAAAATTGAAGATGCTTATGATCAAAATTGTATTTGTTAAAGAAACGAATAAAATATGTAATATATAGTACGGATTTGAAATATATTATACATATATGAATATGCTGGGGGCTGGTGTTTGTTTCATTTCTGAAACTCCAAATAAGTAAATATTTATACATGGAAAGTAAATGATATTTGAATTCATTCTGTTACTCAGCACTGTGCATAATGGCGCTATTTTGTCCAGTTTGCTGCGACTTAGACTCTCATCAAAAAAATAAACGAAGAAAGGCTAAACAGTAGATCACGTTAGCCGGGTTCTTGATCATGCTCAAGTTGCTGGTCGGGTTATAGTTTTTGGATTTGATATCTGTAATCCAGTCGTCGATCACATCTTCCAGCAAGCTCAATGACATGGGACCATTGCTGAGAATGACGTAATGGAATCCGCGCAAATCGAAAAGTGGTCCTGGAATACAATTTTGTTTGTGTTTAAAAATAGAACCACACTTTGTTAAGAATTCCCAAAAACTAAATACAATTGACGATGTATTTCCTTGTAATATGCTAAACAGTATTTGCATTGAGAAACAATTTCTTATTAGGTTAAGGAATGACTCATGTGAATGATTAAGAGAAAACAGGATCAACTTTAATATAATCATTGAGCTTCTTGATCATTCAACACTCGAAATATGACCCCTTGAAATGTCCAGTTTGTCCGAGTCTTTATTTAATTTTTTATATTATGCCTAAATTTGTATACATCCTTTGTCTTAGTGTTCTCTACATTGCGAATAATTGGTTCATACAAATGCTTCTCAAGATGTTAAAACTAAAACTTTTAAAATATAATATTTTGAGTTACGATTAAGTCTGTAGGAAACTAAATGCAAACGTCTGTTTTGATTTCGTCTTAGATATAAAACTTTCTTTCTACACGGGCGTTGTATATCTTCTTATCGTAAAGTTAGATAACTTTTTTCTCGTCGTGAGTATTTTGGACAAACTTATTAAACATTTGCAACGGCGAATTCAGTATAACATGTTTGCAGAAAGAAGTTTCCCAAGATTAGTTTCACAGCAAGTTTAAATTTTGATGATGTTATTAGTCATGCTTACTGTCGTGGATTATTGAAGGTGGTAGATCAACTTAGAACCAAAACAAAAATGAAAAAAAAAAACAGAATCATACCAAGCTCTTTTGTTGCCTTTTGTCTCAGTTCTTTGATCTTTATTTCACCCAACTTATATCCGCACGCCTGTCCCGGCCAGGTGATATAGCGGTCGATTTCAGTCTCGAAAACTTCCCTTGTGTAACCACTGTAGTTGCTAAAGTAATCTATTGCCTTGTCTCTGTTCCAGCTGGAACAAAAGTTGTGTTACGAACACGGTAAGATATATATATTTCTTAATCACAATCTCAAACTTAATCAAGATGGATGATAATCATGCGAAGGTCTGGTTACAATTAATGAAATCGGTATGTCTCTAAAACGGATGGAGAATGGAAAAAGGCCTGGCTCAGACGGATTCACTGTAGAGTTCTAAAAATTCTTCTGGAAGTCTCTTGGGGATTTATATGCAGATCGATAAATTACGGATATACTGTAGGAAATCTTCAGATTTTCAGACTCAAGGAGTCATTACATGTCTACTAAAGTAAGAAAAAGATAGAGATATTTATAAATAAAAAAACTGGAGACCTATATCACTTTTAAATATTGACTATAAAATTGCTTCGGGAGCCATTGCAGCCAGGATTAAAAAGGATCTTCCATCAATAATCAGTGATACTCAAAAAGGATATATGAAGAGTAGATTCATTGGAGAAAAAACCGGGCTATTATAGTATATCATGGACCAACTTGAGAATGAAAATAGATGTGGTTTATTATTGTTAATAGACTTTGAAACTATATGTTATTCTATTAGGAAAACAAAAAAAAGAACGGGAACAATTAATGAAAATTGAACAGCAAATAATAGAAATAAGTCCCATTAACTGGACCTTTGTGGAAGAAACTTTAAAATCTTTTTAACTTTAGTGATTCCGTTTGTAAGTGGTTTAAACTGTTTTGTAATGACTCTAACAGTTGTGTTATAAATAATGAGAATATGTCATCATGTTTTTTTAAACAGAAAGAGGATGTCGTCAAGGAGATCCCCTTGCACCTTATTTGTTTATCACTGGGGTTGAGATTTTAGCTATAACTTTAAAGCAAACTGTTGATGTACGGGGATTGATCGTTGACGGCACTGAATATAAATTGGGTCAGTATGCCGATGACGATCTTATCTTCTTGATGGATCTCAACTTTCTATTAAAACAACTATGAATATCTTACAGGATTTTCTCTATTATCTGGACTTAAATGTAACATAACAAAAACAAAAACTATTTGGATTTAAAACAGGAAATTTTCCAATGAAAGAATATGTCCCTAAATGGGCCTAATTTGGTTCTGTTCTAACTTTACACTCATTGGTATAGAATGTTCTCCAGATTTACAACAAATGGTGAAAATTAATTATGTAAAGAAACTAACAACGGCTAAATGAACACGGGCAAGCTGAAGTCAAATACATATGTCATTAGCTGGTAAGGTAATTGTTGTAAAAACTCTTGTTCTGCTCATATTCATACATCTTTTTCAGCACTTCCAAATCCATCAGCAAAAGTTGAAGCAGAACTAAATCGAACATTAATTAAATTTGTATGGGGTTGAAAAGTAGAGAGAACAAAACGCGATATACTAGTATCCCCAGAAAACGAGGGAGGACTAAATATGATACACATATTTTCATTCATTAGGTATATTAAGATAAGATAGGTAAAACGATTGCTGGAAAAGAAAAATGGAGCGTGGCAGAACTTAGTTAATTCAACTGTACTCAGAAAAAAGGATATTTGGAATTTAGGTAGAAGGAAATTATACGAACTTAGTAAGCTCATTAAAAACAGTATTTGGAGAGACCTAATTTTGGCAGTATCTAATTGGAAAGAGGAACCGCAAGGTCCAAACGAGTATCTATCCATGAATATTTTTAATTTTGTCCCCACTAAATTGTTCCATCAATACAAATCATGGACAGAAGCTGGTTTTGAAATTCTGAATGATCTAATAGGTGATAACGGTAATTTAATATATTTTGAAATAATAAAACAAAAGCCAAGAAGCGATGATTTCTTAAAATATTTCTCCTTAATATCCAAAGTTCCAAAAGCATGGAAAGATGCCATAAAAAATAATTTAGTACATAATAATTTTGATAAACAGGAGGATAAAATAATGAACTTGCAAAAACAAAATTCACTCAAGTTTGTTTACAACGATCATTTAAAAAAGAACTAAACGGCAACACACTGCTAAACATGAAACTTGGACGCAAGTATGTAATAAAAATATAAGTAGTGAGGAGTGGTCTGCGATATAGATCCGAGCGAAATCCTGTACTAAGGATGCAGAATTGATCTCTTTTAACTTTAAATTAATCCATAAAATAATTGGTACTAATGATTTTCTGGAAAGAATTAACATATTAGAAGACAATAAATGTACTTTCTGTAAGAGTGAAAATCAACGTATTTAGCATCTCTTCTATGATTACAATATTACTTCACAATTTTGGTTTTATTTAACTTTGTGCACCTTTTTGCCCAAATATTGCACATTTATCCAAACAAGGAACATTTTATAACTGGACAGTTTATGTAATTTCTTGCTTAATTTTGCAAAATATTATATTTATACTTGCAAATTCAATATGAAAAATCCTTATATTTATGTTTTTAAGTAAATAGTTGCAACGCATAAAAACGTTGCAAAATACACTGCTAAAGTAAATAAAAGAAAGAGGACCAATATCTTCAAAAGTGAACCTCAATAATGAATGTAATATGTATCTGATATTATGATAAACAGGAGCAAAATACTGTAATATCACAATGTCACCTTGATCGTGTGCCATATGCACGTGTGTATGTGTGTGTTTGTGTTTTCCTTTATCTGTAGATTATATTTATGATCCCTAGATTATCAGAAATGTTACATTGTAAGGTGAACTTAGGGTGGTTCCCCGACCCAGTGGTGCATATTTAATAATGGTTGAAATAAATTAATGAATACATCAATTATTTTTTTCTCTTCACATTATTATAACATGCGCTTGTACGTACATATTTAAGTAAATGTAAGTGTTCTTAATGGTGTCACCATAATATATGCAAAATGTACAACGAATACAAACTGTGATCTAGCATTTAAATGCGTTATGATATGCTAATACAATTCAGTCATTGTTATAAGTCGTACTTTACAGCTGTAACTGTTACTAATTATTGACATCCCCATTTTATTCGGAAAGGAAGCCCGATATTGTCCACAGCTTAAATCTGTCAAATGTATTTGTACAGACCTCAAATAAAGAGGTTTAATGACACTTTTAATTTATTTACCATATGTTATGTCAAAAAGCGTGGACGATTTGAGTGTTTATTTTATTATTAACACCCCTGTCGGCGACTTGCTAAAACGGACATTGTTTATACAAACGCTGGTTACAATATGGTCACACTACTTAGTTATTGATAGTGGCCATATATTCTCAGGGGGTTCACTATTGTGTGTTATGAATTATTCTACTGAATGTATTTTCATATACTATTTTTCGTGTTTTCTTCTTTTTTGGACAGATTATTTCCGGATTATCGAGACAAGTTTTAATGTAATTTTACACTTTGGTCCCCAGTTTTGATTTAAGGATGCGAAACGCAGATGTCTTGATTAACGGAGCAAATTAACGTTTAGAAATTCCGTTCCCGTTGAATTATATCAGGATAGCGAGGTTTCCGGATACAAGGAGTCCGGATTAATAAAGAGATGATATATATATATATATATATATATATATATATATATATATATATATATATATATATATATATATATATATATATATATATATATAATATATATAATATATAATATATAATGTAATCTCTTCATTAATAACAGCCTACACTGCCAAGGAAAAATATATATTGGTATGTAAATGGGACAGGCAGAAAGGCAAGTAATGCAAGTAGAAGGGTATTCGTCTATATGTCATAATGTGGAGGCGATTCATGATTAATTTGACAATATAGAAGAAAATCGTTGTGTTGCTAAATATATATGTTAAGCTTTTATCTTACAAACTTTCTTGAAAGTATTGCTTTAGCGTGCTTTTTACGATAGTTCTGTCCATGCTTAGTGATTTACTTTTGTAACTACAATTAGAATTTACTTTTAATATCTAAAAATCTTTAAATAGTACTGTATATGTTTGTTCTCACTGTACGTTTTGTAACTACGCCTAGAATTTAATTTTACTTTCTGTAAATCCCTAATAGTATGTGTGGTTGATCTCACCAAGTTTTGTAACTACACCTAGAATTTAATTTACTTTCTGTAAATCCCTAATAGTATGTGTGGTTGATCTCAATGTAAGTTTTGTAACTACACCTAACTACACCTAGAATTTAATTTACTTTTTGTAAATCCCTAATAGTATGTGTGGTTGATCTCACCAAGTTTTGTAACTACACCTAGAATTTAATTTTACTTTCTGTAAATCCCTAATAGTATGTGTGGTTGATCTCATTGTAAGTTTTGTAACTACACCTAGAATTTAATTTTACTTTCTGTAAATCCCTAATAGTATGTGTGGTTGATCTCATTGTAAGTTTTGTAACTGCACTTAGAATTTACTTTTACTTTCTGTAAATCACTAATATTCGGTATGTTTGTTTTCATTGTAAGCTTTGTAAATGCACTTTTAATTTACATTGACTTTCTCTAAATCTCTAAATAGTATATGTGTGGGTTTTCATTGTAAGTTTTTTTTTATTTGGGGGGGGAGGGCACCAGACAGATGCCCCCCCCCCAATCAAAAAAAAAAGTAAAAAGTTTTTATGTGTGTATGTGTACTCCCGATATGTTGTTTGGTTGTTTTTTATTTTTCCATTTATTTCCCCGATTAATTTTTCACCATCGGGGTTATATATTTGATAAGGGGTTATTGTTAGTATCCATAATGTTTCTTTCGTAGATCCTTACTAGGTGGGAGTTGATCTACCCACAAACTAGTATTCTACGTTTTGTTTGATTTTTGACCATGGCTAGTGGTCTCCTATTATCCTTGTGTTTGCTATTTGTGTTAGTGTTATTTGTATGTTGCTATATAAAGTATATACTTTGTATTTGTGTAAAGGATAGCCATTTTCATTCAAATTTGTATCACCAGTTGTCTTACTTTTTGTCTTCCTTAATTGGATGACATCTTCTCTTTTTTATTTTATTTTAATTTAATTTAATTTCATTTTGAATTTTGTATTGATTAAAGTGTTTTATTTAAAGTTTTTGATGTGCTTCAATTTATCTAATAATATTTATCTTTTTTAGGTCCGTCAGCCTTGAGACGGAAACTGTACGATTTTATTTGGTTGTACAGTTCCTATCTCAATTAGGGCCGTCCTGTTATTATTGATTTAAGTAATAGTAAGAAATTTTCGAATTTGCTTATTGTTCCCTTTAATGGGTTCCATGTCTATTACGGGAGATAGACATGGCAGGAAAAGTATGGATGTAGTATCCATAGAAAGAGAAGTGCATTAGAATAATAAGAATTTTCTTTGTGGGTGATTATTTTCCAAACTCTGCCACAGGCCTGCTCACTTCGCGTAGCGCCATGTGGTATAGCCCCATGGCGTCCTCATGTGTACTTTCCCCTTACATAGTTTATATAAATCAATATGAAAATTAACTGTACAGAAGGTTTATTTTTCAAATTATAATTATTATAAAATGTTAAAGCTATTCCCTAACCTTCATTAGGGGTCCACATTTTATTAAGGTTCTCGTTATAAGGTCCGTTATGAGTCGTACCAATTGTTTGTTAAAGTTACCGATTCTGGAATTTTGTCGCCTGCCACTTTAGCGGCATACGAATTTTTGATTCCTTGGTCTTTGTGGCATTGTGCAATTTTTGGCTGAGTGTCCCAGGTTTTTACATCTTGGGCAAGGCCTGTCCTTTTCACACCCTTTGTACCACGTTCTACAGAGGAATCCCATAACGTAGAAGTACGATGGGAATTTCTTTGCTTCTTCAGGTGGTACTTTGATTATTCTCTCACCGTTTTTAATATGTTCGTACCCATAGCAATTGGCCTTCTTTTCGTCCACTACTTTTATTTTATTTACAAACATTAGCTTCTCCAGGACGACAGTGGATGCTATTTCAAGTGGTAAACCCGAAATAAACACGTCTATTTTCTTCGGTTCGATATCCCTTACGATCGGTTCTGTTTGAGATACTTTAACTCTCTGGCCTAAGATCATCATTTCTTTTTGTTTTATTAACATTCTTTGGGACCTAGGGTAAAGAATATAATTGTTCTTTCCTCCGTATTGCCAAGCGTCCACTTGATCTAGATCTATTCCTTGCACCTTCATTTCCATCAAGACTTCTGTCTGTCTGGGTAGGGCGTTTACATCTCCAAAATCCAGGGTCTGGCACCCTTCCATATGGTAGATTACTAGTTTTTGGTTTCAAACTTGCCCTTCTACCACCGTATTGAAGAAATCACTGATTTTATATTTGTACGTCTCCATGTCGCACTGTAAAGTCCAGTCGGTCTTTACGGGATTTGTTATACTAAATAGAAGGAGCCTAACAATTGAAATGGTGCAAAAAAATAATTTAAACGAAAGGGTGCTGAAAAAAGTAATATCAAACAAAATTTCAAACAAAGTAAAGTAAATAGTAATGAAAAAAAAATAGGATTGAGTAGTCTACATAAGGTATGTACTGGTCCTTTTCTGAGTACTTTCCACCACAAATTCAATTACCATACCTGAATTGAAAAGATAATCTAAAAAAAGCTCACTATTACAATCCGGTGGATTTCCTAGCAGTTTGCTTGGTCCTTGCCATTTTTTGTGATTGTGATAAACACTAAGTCGACTTCTCAACTACAAGTACTGGAATCTATTGTAAGTGTGTGCATTAAACTTGGATTGCACTGCTTAGAAGTTCAATTTTACTTTTAGTAAAACTATGTCTTAAGTTCAATATTTAGTGTAACATGTTTTCATGTATATGTACCTATGTTCCAATACAATTAGTTGTTTTGTGTTATATCTATTATTTATTTTGTAATATATCTATTAGTTGTTTTGTAATATATCTATTAGTTATTTTATAATATATATTAGTTGTTCTGTCATATATATATATATATATATATATATATATATATATATATATATATATATATATATATATATATATATATAATTTATTTTGTAATATATCTATTAGTTGTTTTGTAATATATCTATTAGTCATTTTGTAATATATCTATTAGATATTTTGTACTATATCTATTATTTGTTTTGTAATATATCTATTAGTTATTTTTAATATATATTAGTTATTTTGTAATATATCTAAATACGCCCTATGCTTATGCATTTTATACAAAAGTATATTGATTTCAGGAAATTTTTATCTTTATATATTTTAATCCTCTGTCAATGTATTAAAACTTTATTCACGTGATTATTTGCACGAATTTTGTCATGGAAACTTTGGTTTAATTTACGTCAAGTGAAGCAATTAAAATATAAAATGTTTGCTAAGTAAATGTTGATTAATATTGTATTGTTTCTGCTTCGACTAGCTCATTCTTTTAATATGGGATACATATTTTTAATAAACGCTGTAACTCGTCTATTATTTACAGAAACAAACTCGATTTCTGAGCGGTAAACGCATATGATTTCATGGGCTAAAAAACAATATTCACAGAACGTGCGACATACCGGAAGTAGTGTAATCCCGTATCAACAACAAGTCTACATGCCCGAAACATTTCCTCGTTGTATCGTCCCATTCTAAAAAGAATGAATTATATTCATATGTAAAACGATTGTAAATTAGACTAAATTGAGGAACAATACAATGCAAATAGTACTTTTGTGCAATAAAAGAAGTTCGCATCCTCGACAAGAGCCGTGCTGGATGTATATATTTAACGACGTGTATGTAATTTAAGATTTAATTACATTCGAAGATCCTCGAGTCAGAGAATGGTGATCTTGATAATAAATTCATCAAACCATGACAACGTCGTAAATCGGCTCACATTTATTATCACAGATTTAACATTCAAAATGTAATCTTGCATCATAATTCAGCATCTCTTTAAAACGATGCACTCGTTTATTTATATTTGTACATACTTTAAAATCAGAGCATGTATTTCCCAACAAATGTATCCCGGATGCAGTATTAGTTTCAAAACACTTCTGGTCTGTGGACGCATTCATTAAAAAGAATAAACTATTTTAGTAGGTTTACTTTAAAGATAATTTAAACCTACCTGATGTAACAGATACATGTTATTCCATAGTTTAGTATATATAAGGAACTTTTTTGTCATGTACTCTAGACACGCATATTTTCTTGTATGGTTTCATCATCATCATCGTCATAATCATCATCATCATCATCGTCGTCGTCGTCGTCTTAGTCATCATCAACCACGTAACCCAAGAGGTTGTTGGGGTACCACTGATGACTTCGTAACAAATTCTCTCTATCTTTTCCTTTCTCTACTGCCCTTTGGCAACCTACAAAACTCCATGCATTTCAACTCCTTAATGTTTTCTTCCCACCTCTTTTTTCTGTCTGACTCATCTTCTGCATCCTCTCACTTACCTTGAAACATTATTTTTGCCAGTCCAAATGATCTTAACATAACCGGACCAATTCAGATTATTTTTTTTTTAAATCTTTACAATGGTCAGTAGGTCTTCATAAGTTCCGATGGCTCTTTGGATCATGTTGTGGATCTCTTTGATGATTACATGGTTGATGTCTGAGATGCCAGAGATCATACGGTATCATCTCATTTCTAAGACTTGAGTTCCTGCTTTGTAGATCTCATGTAATCGCTCGTGTTTCACAAGCGTACAGAAAAAGGATACAATAACAGTAAGCATCGTTGTTTGTTTGGATCAAACATCATTGGTATCCTTGGGTTTAAATATTAGAGGCTGTAAAACGTCAAAATGCAAGAAGATTTTTCCGTTCTACATATTTGTGTTTAACGCACTGGACATGAATAGTGGTAATACAGTTATATAATAAAGTTTCAAAATTCTAAAGATATTTTGGTACATTAAAGGTTCAAAATTCTAAAGATATTTTGGTACAGTAAAGCTTCAAAATTCTAAAGATATTTTGGTACATTAAAGTTTCAAAATTCTAAAGATATTTTGGTACATTAAAGTTTCAAAATTCTAAAGATATTTTGGTACAGTAAAGTTTCAAAATTCTAAAGATATTTTGGCACAGTAAAGCTTCAAAATTCTAAAGATATTTTGGTACATTAAAGTTTCAAAATTCTAAAGATATTTTGGTACATTAAAGCTTCAAAATTGCTCTCACACAGACGTATCCATATTGTGAATTTGTACATTTTAATAACAGCTGTCACACTTAAATCTGAACAAATTTTGTATTCAGCAGAATATTTCTTGCGCTGGTTAATCCAGTGTGTGTGTGTGTGTGTGAGAGAGAGAGAGAGAGAGAGAGAGAGAGAGAGAGAGAGAGAGAGAGAGAGAGAGAGAGGGGTTCGTCACCCTTCAGAACGTAGTACTTTCAAACTTTAGATTTGAATGGTTATTAGTATCTTCTCAAAGTTTGCATTTTTATTTTATTCTTTCTGCAGTCTTACACGTTATGGTCTTGGCGACCATTAAGTCCAGTTTATTGATAGCCAGGAGACATATAGGGGTATATTTCGTTGATGTAAATCATTAGATGACAATTGGCAGGATTAGTGTGGGTGTATGAGCTATGTGTGAACCTGGATATCTAATTAAGACAGGTCATGTAAGTTCAACCAATTTGCACGATTCGTGTGGACACCTACTTTTAACAGGACAATACCTGAAAACCTTCTTGTTATAAATGTGGCTTATTCATCCTTGGATATTATTTAAAGCAGAACAAGCACCGTATGTACAGACCAATGTACGTAGACACCGATGAAGGAAACCACATACCACAGATGGAAAAAATAAAGTTTCTCTTCAAAAGCGCTTATACTAAAGTAAACTCTTAAAACAGAGGCACACATTGATCTCAATGAATATCACATGTACCACTGAGTCTGTACTTTGACAATAACAATTATCACATTCAGTGTTATAACATGTACCACTGAGTCAGTACTTTGGCAATAACAATTATCACATTCAGACGTTCGGGCGTGAAGTGTTATGTTCCGACAATAGAACAAGCAAATATTGCACACACATGTAACTTTGACTTCAATTTTGCTGGCGTTTCTGAGACGAGATCTTTAACAACGCACATTTCATTATGACGGGATTCTCACTTTACAACACGAATTATAAATTTCAAAAGACTCCATCCATCAATCTGTGCAAAGTGTGTATATTGCTTTGTTGGTAAAAAGATCAAAAGGCAGAAATATGATCTCTTCTTTACTGTACGATTTTCAAACGATCAGGAACAATACACAGGACTTGCCGTGACAGAAGTCGACATTTAATGTAGAGTACTTACCATTCAAGTAGGTAGATTCGAAACAGACAGGAACGTAATTGGCTGTAATGTAGCCTATAAACGCTACTGCCCTCTCAATCATGTTTTGCCCCCCCCCCCTCCCCCTTGAAAAATTGAATTGACATACCCTGGAAACAGAGTATAGGCTATAAGTTTAACATCGAATGTATGACTATGTCATTACAGGTAAGCCATTACAAGTCCATTCGCGGGAAAGGTATTAGAGCAAACACGTTCAGGCCGTGGATAATTGCTTATTTATCTGTCCATTCAAGTTGTGTTCATCCTTTGTCTCGGTCATGTGGAAACAGTTTTAAAATTTGAAAAACACACTTTTGAGTGCCGTCGTATCCAGTGAAACCCAGAGACACAAATAACAAAACTATCTGATCGATACAAAAAAGTGTAGATAGGTCATCATATCGGACCCATGGCTTGCGAAGATGAGGAGACTGCAGCCTCCGTGTATAGCTAACGGCGCTGAAGACACGCACTCTATAATCAACCCAGTTTGTTATTGTTTTGGGATTTAATCCTATTTCCAGCTAACGCAATTTATAAACACATCTGACCCACGGTAAGCTTTCTCATATACCCTCACTCGCGAAGACCAAGACTCGAACCGACGCAGACATTGTTGAGATGGCATTGATAAATAAAGGCGAGCGCCTTAGACCACTCAGACACCCTGGTCAGCTGATTAAAATGAGAGATTAATTATAATATGTAAAAGTTTTGACTTTCATTAATGTGAAAGCTCTAGTTTAATTAGCAAAAATAAAGGTCAACTGAACATAATCTTGTATTGTAGCCTATCATGTCTCTGTTCTCTGTTTTATCGGCGATCTAGATTTTAAGTAGAGTTAAATCAATTTTAATTTACATTATAACGGCCAAATACGAACCGGAAGCTTGTGATGAAAATGAAAATAATAATGCTTGAGGAATCATCGGAAATATATTAATACGACTGGATAACTTACAATTCAAAGTCATCCTTGTATATGCCCATCTCTTCTCCTAGATATTCAGCATATAGGCCCCATCCCTTAGGAAAAACAAAAGAAAATATCGACTTTATATTCAAAGAATTCATTGTTTCAGGATAGATTATATCACTTTCAATGGATACCTGTATTATGTAGGGCGACGTGTAAGTGACATGTAATCAGAGAGGAATACATGCATACACACATACATACATAACTACATACGTACCTACGTCCGTCCATCCATCGATCCATCCATCCATCCATCCATCGATCCATCCATCCATCCATCCATCCATCCATCCATCCATCCATCCATCCATCCATCCATCCATCATACATACATACATACATACATACATACATACATACGTACGTACGTACGTATTACATACATACATACATACATACATACATACATACATACATACATACATACATACATACATACATACATACATACATACATACATACATACATACATACATGATGATCACACATTAGTGGAAACTAAGGGTGCCTGTAGTCATGATAAATATTGGATGTGACTAATCTACATTTGCAACACAAAGAATTCAAAAAAATATATGTCTCTAATAAGGATTTAAGGATTTTAAATTAGTTTATGACACCTTTGGAAAGATGTTTTTGAACGAATGTGTAAATAAATATCATGGCGTGGTTTTTAAACGGGATATTGTTTAAATCTTCTGAGATGATGTTCTATTTGATTTTCTGTTTTAGACCGCTCCGGTGACCTCATGGTTATAGCGTCCGCCTCGGATACGGGAGATCGTGGTGCCCCAGTGCTAGGCATCACTACAAACTTCCACTCTGCAGAAATTGTAGCGATTTTGGTCTGTAGGACCCAAAACAGAACATGATCTTCGATAATTAGACCATGGCTTTACTCTTGTAATATGCAACAATTTCCAATTAAACCATTTCGCATACAACGATATGTTTTTTTATTATAATACGTATCGCACAATTATTTTGTCGATGATGGCGGACATATTTTAAACCTGTATAATGCAATGATTATTTGGATACCAAGGTCATCGTTATGTCGAGTTCAGCTGCAGGAGTGCATTTTCTATTTCAGTTAGAAACCTATATATTTAATTTTTGTTTGTTTATTTTTTTTACCTCCACATACGAATTGAAAAATGGAAAGAAGAATGGTACACTGATAGCTCTCCAGTTCATTTGCTTCCTAAAGGCGGGCAAATCAGATACTAGTCCATAGCTTTCCTGTTCATGAATAGAAAGAAGGAAGCTGTTATACATTGTCAATCACACACACACACACACACACACACACACACACATTGCGCGCAAATGCAAAACAATTTTACAACGTTTGACTAAAGAAAACGTTTTCTAAGTGGAACAAACAGCATACATACACAAACTTAAGACACAAAATCTAAAACAAATCTGGACCTATACATGTTCTAAATATATATGGCAAAGGTGATAAAAGGCCGTATCAATCTTATATAGTTATATAAAATAGTACAGACTTGATTTATAGCTGGAAATGTTGCTATAGGATTAAATGATCATGACTGGGATTTTATTAGTCTGTACATTTTACCTAATCACTCACAAAGTAAATAAAGTCTGAAGGACTTTGTTTTACTTTTGAGAGTATATAGGTAACCATTAACAAATCGATACATACCCAACAAGGGTCATTTAAGCATGTTTCTAAGTTGGCCTCTTTCTGTCATATCAGCTGGTTTCATTAAAAAAGAGTTGACCTCATTAGCCATGAATGGTCGACGATTAGGCAATAACAATAGGCAATAATAATTTGGTAGTGTCAGAAATTTCGTCACAAAAATCAGCAAGGCCAACCAGACCTTCGCAATTCTGAAGCCCATAAGGAGGACAAGAAATCTCAGCGTCCACACGAAGCTCCTTATCTTCAAGAGCAACGTCCTTTTGTACGGTTCAGAGTGTTGGAAGTCCACTGCGAACATAGAACACAAGCTCGAAGTGTTTCAAACCAAATGCCTGCGACGCATCATGAGAATCTTCTGGCCAAACATGATCTCAAACGAGGAACATCGGCACAGAGCGGGTGCAAGCACCATCTCTGAGATCATTTCAACTCGGCGATAGAGATCGCTCGGCCATGTCTGCAGAATGCCCCCTGACTCACTACCAAGGGTGGCACTGAGATGGACAACACAGGGGGAAAAGGAACCGTGGCAGACCCAAAGAGACCTGATTGATTAATTGAGTGTCAGAGATGGTCATGCTATTTGTCTAAGGAGTTTGCTATGATCGTTTGAAGTCCGCATAAATGGTATTGGAAAATTTTGATTTTAGTTGCACCGCAGTTAACTTCAAATATGTTTTACCATGTTCTGGCATAATCGTATTTTGTGAATTTTGGCTGATTTCAATGCAGTAAAAGCCACTGAAATCAAGCAGAGTTTTATTGCTAGATAAATGCATGCAATGTTTGCAAGGAAATATCATACTATCACGCTTACTGTGTCAGTATACCAGTAGTGTGAAATTGTCGATCCTCACATAATGGTACCTGGACTCGGAATCATGAAATCCGCGCAATATTAATCCACCAGCATGCATGTGGGAGAATGGAATCGGTTACAGGACTTTATTCCTATCTTAGATTTGCAGCCTTATCCGTGTAGTGTTGTTCAAACGTGCTAATATCAGTAACCTACAACGGAAATTCAACATTTACAAAGTAAAAATTCACCTAAGATTTGATGGTTAAATTTATTCGTCACTAGCAGGACGTAACATCGACAAAATTACCCATGCTAAACATTGTCATCGATGTTTCACGTTTATCACCTATCGCCATGGAATACACCTTGGTGTTCGAATAAAACTCGATTAGAAAACGGTTGTTATGGGGGAATATATACTTCAGACTGCATAGATGTGTCAAGCGAAACGGTTGTTATGGGGGAATATATACTTCAGACTGCATACATCTATAAAGGGAAACGGTTGGTATGGGGGAATATATACTTCAGACTGCATACATCTGTCAAGCGAAACGGTTGTTATGGGGGAATATATATTTCAGATTCATACATCTGTCAAGCGAAACGGTTGTTATGGGGGGAATATATACTTCAGACTGCATATATCTGTCAAGAGTCCTTACTTACAGAGGAGTGTTATTTCAACGTCTAGAGAATCTCTTAAATTTTTTGTCGATTGTATCATTGATATATCCTTAGTGTCCTCTCGGATAGGATTGTAGGAACACCGCAGTGAATCCAGGTTTAAGCGATTTTCAATCCATTCTTGTCACGATTATAAGGAATAATCTAAATTCACATTATGAGAAGGATCCGCTTTAACTCCTGAGGTACTAGATCGCTGTAACACCGATATGATTCGAGGAATCACATTTGATATTAGTTATCGAGCGTCTTTAACTCCTGAGGTACTAGATCGCTGTGATAACGGTATGATTCGAGGAATCACATTGGTACTAGTTGTCGAACGTCTTTAACTGGGTTGTATACTTGTGGGATATTTGCCACGTAATTTTAACTAATTAACGACTCAGCTTTTAAAACGCAAATTCAGGTAATTCAGGTAATTGTACATTACTGTTGAGCTTTATAATAATAATACGACTTTAATAGGTTTATTAATCTTTGAACACGTAGTAACGCAGATATGTCAGCTTTACTTGTATTTCTTGGTAATCATATATCACTCTCAATTGTAAACTGTTTTAGTTGCTGTACCTTTACATCCGATGATCGATTATCAGGCATATTACGATTATCATGCATATCACGATTATCACTCATAAAGTCTAATAATACAAATATGTCAGCTTCGCGCATAAAAGGTTTGATATTGACATTCCACGCTGCTGCGCGGCTTGCTTGTCTTAGTTACATCCCAGTCGGCATATATATATAAATATATATATATATATATATATATATATATATATATATATATATATATATATATATATATATATATATATATATATATGCGCTTGTGTGTGTGTGTGTGTTGAAATATGACTTTAAAATTGATAGGAAATATCCATACTAAAACCAAAATGCAATAACAAATAAATAAAATTATAAAGAATTTTAATTATAAGAGTTTAATGTGTTGTTTGTTTCTGAGTTTATTGTGGTATAAACAGTCAATTGCCGACTGACTCAGATGTGTGAATCGGCAACTGACAATTAATAACACGATAAAATCAGCTGTGTGTATCGGCAACTGACAATTAATACCACGATAAAATCGGCTGTGTGTATCGGCAACTGACAATTAATACCACGACAAACTCAGCTTTATGAATCGGCGACTGACAATTTACCACGATAAACTCAGCTGTGTGAATCGGCAACTGACAATTAATACCGCGATAAAATCAGCTGTGTCTATCGGCAACTGACAATTTATACCACGATAAACTCAGCTGTGTGAATCGGTGACTGACAATTTATACCACGATAAACTCACAAAAAATAATAAACTCTTAATGCATACTTTCCTATGCAATTGTCCTTATTTGTGGATATAAAATTTCGACAAAGATGATTATAATAAATATGCAAACCAGTTCATAAATGTTTGGTTGAATTTTAAATTGTTATGAAATTAACTCGATAATTATTATTTTTTTCACATAAATAATACTACATATTACAATCAATCACTCTTAGTTCTACATCTGTTTTTCCATTAAATTAAAATAGGTAAAATTCTTATGTAAAAACATACCGCTAAATGGTGGCCTGGAACAGTTTCATGCAACGTCAGGGCTGGCATAGTGTAAGTTGGACTTTAATAAAAAAAAAAATTACGTTAATCATTCTCACCGTTTAAAATTTCCCAATTTTATGGAGAAATTTCTGCTTTTCTGACTTGTGGTAAAGAGTATTGTCCCATGAAATTAAACTTCGTGGAAAGAAATCTAGTTAAACAATCCACGGAACCATAATAAGAGAAGTACTAAAATCAAATTGCTTCAATTTTGTATAATGCAAATTAGTAAACAAATGAAAGATCGCGGTGAATTTCTCCTTGTAACAATATTTCATATATTCTTGTATAGTTTAAAAAAAGATTGAAACTTACTCGTCAAAATTGTGCGGATAATATGTTACTTTATCACTTCAATTTCCTCTGATTTGTTTGTTTGTCAAACAAAAATAAGAATATAAGACATTATTGTAATGGGGTGGGTGGTACCTGCCAGATTTGTTTTTCATGTCGTGATAAACATTTCCTTTAATCAAACGTAAACTTGTTCAAACACGATAACAGACTGAGCAGTGTTAGCACGTTAAATCTATGTTAGATTAGATCAAAATTACAACAGCCTTTTCTATAAGTGCTGCATGACACAGCTAAAGGAGGACACTTCTATGTCCAAATTAACACTGCTAAAGGAGGACACTTATATGTCCAAATTAACACTGCTAAAGGAGGACACTTCTATGTTCAGATTAACACTGCTATAGGAGGACACTTTTATGTCCAAATTAACACTGCTAAAGGAGGACACTTATATGCTCAAATTAACACTGCTAAAGGAGGACACTTTTATGTCCAAATTAACACTGCTAAAGGAAGACACTTATATGTCCAAATTAACACTGCTAAAGGAGGACACTTCTATGTCCAAATTAACACTGCTAAAGGAAGACACTTATATGCTCAAATTAACACTGCTAAAGGAGGACACTTTTATGTCCAAATTAACACTGCTAAAGGAAGACACATATATGTCCAAATTAACACTGCTAAAGGAGGACACTTCTATGTTCAGATTAACACTGCTAAAGGAGGACACTTCTATGTTCAGATTAACACTGCTAAAGGAGGACACTTCAATGTTCAGATTAACACTGCTAAAGGAGGACACTTCAATGTTCAGATTAACACTGCTAAAGGATGACACTTCTATGTTCAGATTAACACTGCTAAAGGAGGACACTTCTATGTTCAGATTAACACTGCTAAAGGAGGACACTTCTATGTTCAGATTAACACTGCTAAAGGAGGACACTACTATGTCCAAATTAACACTGCTAAAGGAGGACACTTCTATGTCCAAATTAACACTGCTAAAGGAGGACACTTCTATGTCCAAATTAACACTGCTAAAGGAGGATACTTCTATGTCCAAATTAACACTGCTAAAGGAGGATACTTCTATGTCCAAATTAACACTGCTAAAGGAGGACACTTCTATGTTCAAATTAACACTGCTAAAGAAAGACACTTATATGTTCAAATTAACACTGCTAAAGGAGGACACTTCTATGTCCAAATTAACACTGCTAAAGGAGGACACTTCTATGTCCAAATTAACACTGCTAAAGGAGGACACTTCTATGTCCAAATTAACACTGCTAAAGGAGGACACTTCTATGTCCAAATTAACACTGCTAAAGGAGGACACTTCTATGTCCAAATTAACACTGCTAAAGGAGGACACTTCTATGTCCAAATTAACACTGCTAAAGGAGGATACTTCTATGTCCAAATTAACACTGCTAAAGGAGGATACTTCTATGTTCAAATTAACACTGCTAAAGGAAGACACTTATATGTTCAAATTAACACTGCTAAAGGAGGACACTTCTATGTCCAAATTAACACTGCTAAAGGAGGACACTTCTATGTCCAAATTAACACTGCTAAAGGAGGATACTTCTATGTCCAAATTAACACTGCTAAAGGAGGACACTTCTATGTCCAAATTAACACTGCTAAAGGAAGACACTTATATGTTCAAATTAACACTGCTAAAGAAGAACACTTATGTTCAAATTAACACTGCTAAAGGAGGACACTTTTATATTCAAATTAACACTGCTAAAGGAGGACACTTTTATATTCAAATTAACACTGCTAAAGGAGGACACTTTTATATTCAAATTAACACACGCTTTATTGATTTAAAGTACTGGAATCGTCTTTTCCAGCATTTCACTCATGTTGCAAGCATATGGATGAAAACCTTGACGGTACAAAAAATTCTATATTGTCATAGTAAGCGAATACATTAGTATTTGTAACTGTTTTCCAATTTACAAGCAGTGCATTATATATATACGTATATATATATATATATATATATATATATATATATATATATATATAGAGAGAGAGAGAGAGAGAGAGAGAGAGAGATTATGAGCATAAACGATGTCATTTGCAAACACAATGGGATATTGAAGGTGGCATGATGATATATTGTAAACCCATTCTTGCATCATTGATGGGAGGAAACTCATGTCTAAAATTAAACAGTCTGTATAAGTGTTCCATGTTCATGGAATATTAGAGACATGAATAGGAAACATTTCGTAAATATGTATTATTGTTCAAATTTTGAAACCTAAAACGAACTAATTCAGCTGCCACAAAAGATTCATATAATTAATAGTGTATTGCTATGAATGTAGATTATTAATTAGATACAGTAATTAAATCTTACTTGTCTTCTGGTCTTCTAACATTGACGTAGAAGGTACCAGGCCTCGAGCCATCCGCTGAACCGGCTATGTACTCACCACCAATACCGTCCGACTCTGTATTCTTGACACTGCAATCATGTATTTTAATGTTTTATTGCACATTATGAAAGAATATTGTGCATCTGCACCTGAAATAGTATGATATCAGGTGGCCCTTGATAGCATTGTAGCCTGTAGCAATAGTCAGGTAATAAAATAAAGAAAAGTAGGTTTCTTAGTTTGCTTCTGAATGGATTACCATCGGCAGTCAAAGAGTTGTTTCGGGTACCGATTAATTAACACACACACACACACACACACACAGACACACACACACACACACACATATATATATATATATATATATATATATATATATATATATATATATATATATATATATATATATATATATATTCTGTAACTTCTGATAAATAAGATTATTCAATTTTTGTAATATTTAATAATGGTCAAAACCAGTATATTTTATGTTTGTTATAAATTGCGTATTTCGGCTCTGTTGTCCATATAACGAAGCATGAAGTTTCATTCCGATTTTTGGAGTCATTCACACTTTTTTGTGCTTATTGTTTAAGTCTTCATACGTATTTTATGTTACTTTTAGAGAAGAAAAAAATTATATCAACTGTTCTGAGGTGATAGAAAGTGTTTATTATTCGGACCGTAGCTATTTCTGATACATTTGTTTGGATCATTGATGATCGTATCGAATAGTCAAACTTAGTCTATCTCGCAGTGTCATGAGTAATTCTTGACAACGCCATTTTGACAACGTCGCGGTTACTAGAGACCAGTTTATTTCCAAAATTGAAACGATAAAAAATGTTCAATTCGTTTAGGACTTTGTTTTAAAAGCAGTAATACATACGTACACTACTGGTAAATTCGGAAACTTTTCGAAGAAGTCTGGAAGTTTTGGCATGATGCGGACCGTTATGATGTCCTGAAATCTTTTGAGAGTGGCTTCCTGAAAATGGAATATTTGTTTTCTACTTTTAATCAGTATATCATAAATGAAGGACACCAGAAAGCAAATAGGTGTACCTTTTACGTTTGGGAACAGGCGTAGCATTTATACCTTTGTTTACAGGTGTAACATTGGTACATATGTGTATAGGCGAAACATTTATCCTTGTGTAAGTGCAACATTTATACTCGTGTGTATTGGTGCAACATTCATACCCGTGTGTATACGTGGTAAAGTTATACACGTGGGTATATGTGTTTCGCTTATACCTGTGTACAGGTGTTACTATTATGCATGTGTGTACGGGTATACTATTTATACCTCCATGTTAGTAGTACATAATCACATGACAGTTACAGTAACGGTTTTCCTTGTTCGAATTCGTGAGATTATTAGATCAATAATAGAAATATAGCCATACATACATACATGCATGCCTCCATCCAACCATCCGACCGACCGACCGTACATACATACATACATACATACATACATACATACATACATACATACATACATACATACATACATACATACTTACTTACTTACATACATACATACATACATACATACATACATACATACATACATACATACATACATACATACATACATACATACATACATACATACATACATACATACATACATACATACATACATGATCGTAATTGTTTAATAATGTTTCAGATAGAAAAAATTGTCTTTAAAATTTAAACTGACTTTGTTTAGGAAATTTCATTTTCGCAAGTACAGATTAATTTCAGACATTCGAGAAGACTGTTGTGAAACAGCAAGTATTTGTAATATCATTTAAAGTTGCTAAGCTTGTTTCAAAACCTACAAAGGAAGGATTAGACGTTAACAAAAATGTCGAATTGCCTGAGGTTGCCAGTCAGCATCACCTTTCTAAAGCGAAGATTAAATATACTGACCATTTGGAGGGGACGAAATTATTGTATTATAGTGTTTTTGGTTCCAGTGGTAAGTATGCATCTTGTAGAACGTAAAAGAAAGCAGCTGCAAATAGTAACACAAATGCAGAGACAGGTAGAGCATACCCCCCCCCCCCCCCTCCAATTTTGCAAACAAATTCAGGTTTGATGTTCATAAAATTATTAAAATAAAACCCTCTTTTCAAGAACTTATAAACTCAAAACATTCTGGATTACATCATTATGGTATATCAGGAAATTAAAGACTATAAAATTAGTTTGGAACTTTCTATATTTCTGGACACTTGTGATAGGACATTAACGATGTTTGGTAACTAAATTGTCAATACTAAAAGTGTCTTTCAGATTTTTACTTTTTCATGCAGGCATGCTGATTTTAATTAAATTGATGGTTTCACTTTCTTTCGGTTACAAAAGAGTCAAAACAATATATATATATATATATATATATATATATATATATATATATATATATATATATATATATATATATCGACAAACATGCACATGTACAGTCTTATGCGTTTAAATACATATAAGTGTGTATGTGTATATACGAACTTAGTGTTGTGTGAATGGAAATATAATTGTTCCATAATCTATTTGACATACCTGGTCCATGATAAGAAAACTAGAGTTCTTGTTTAGTGTTTTGTAGAAATCTTGCACGCTTCCATTGAATTGAAGTCTCTTCATAACCTTTAATAATACAGCAATGTATTTAGTTATATCAACCAAAAGACGAGAGAGAGAGAGAGAGAGAGAGAGAGAGAGAGAGAGAGAGAGAGAGAGAAATATGACAAGTGTCAGCATTTTAAAAATATTCGTCTAATAAGTAGTTTATATCACTAAAGTAATTAATTCAAAGAATTATGAATATAATTTTCAAAGTCATTCCGGCTAATATATTACGTAAACAATAATACTAATTAAAGTAATTTACAAATCCAGAGAAAAATGCTGCATTTTAGTACAAGAGCTTGTGAACTAGTTCAAAAGGTGGAAGAATTTTTTTTGGGTTTTTTGTGTTCCACATATCTGTAGTAAAATATTGTCCAGTCAAAACACATAGGAATTTGTTTTATGTGTATATGAATAGATATGGATAAGGTATTGCTTTCTACCTTTAACATTTCTTTTTGGATGCGGTCTACTTCATCCAAACCTTTCTGATGGACTTCTTCTGGTGTGATGTTAAGGGATGTATGCCACCTTAGCGTATCTAAGTAATTTTGAGTCCCGTTCTCCCATCCGTAGATTCCCCAACTGTTCCTTGCACTTGGCATATATTCCTAAAATGGACGCCGACAGATGAGGACAACAGTAAATAGTGTTGACCTTTTACATGGTCAGTAAATTAGAGAGAGGTGCTGGTACTATCGTTACAATGAACGGAGAGTATAATTTGAGATCCAAATCATGGTATTTGAAAGGGAAAGAGAGTATAACAATATCTCATACGGAACGTTTATGACGTGTTTTCTCTGCAATACAGTTTGAAAGTATATTGTAAGCGATCACTCAATAAACAAAAAAAACAACATGCGTTCCTAAAGCTACTGTCTATAAAGAGGGAACATGCAATCCATAGGTGACAAATAGGAATGGAGATGTGAGCAACTGTGTCAAGTCAGTAAGTTAAATTTTTGTCCTTCTCTCGTATTTTGATACTAGTTGAAGTTGATAAACAGCATACATAGATGTATTCAAAGCGAAAATGTGTGAACTTGAAACCTTGGATAGAATATAGAATGCCAGAATGGATGTTAACTAGAAACTACTTGGTAAAATGTTGATTTGTTGTTTTAAAAACCAGTCAAATTACCATCATCTCGATACTCACGTTTTGAATGAAAGACTTCACCTCTTTCAATTTCGTAATTACGTTCCAATTCGCTGTCTTTATACGGGCTGTCATATTTTGCCTGTAACGAATGTTATGATTAATTCCATTGGAATATATAGTTATTAATTTCAAACATTTCGTCACAAATATGTGGTTATATCGATTCAAATCAAAGAAATGAATGAGAGAAGGAAAAGAGTATTAAAAGTTCGCAAATATTTTATATCTTCAATGAACGTACATAGTCAATATATATAAATATGCATCCAAACGGTGTCGGTCCGCTATTTAATAGCTAGAGAACCAGACTGCTGGTGGATAAATCTAAAAAATAGTAACAACATTTTTAGATGCGTCCAGTAGCTAGAAGGTGGACTCAATTTTTGGTGCATTAATAATTTCACAAACTTCAACGTATGTAGTATATAAAATAATATTTCCTTCTACTTTAATATCTTCTTCTTGGTCTGATCCCAGAAGCAATATACAATGGTATGAAACAATATTGTAACTTATTATTTTTTAGATGACAAACAATCACATATAATAAACCTTTCTTACAGAGATGTGTTCAGTATGGTGGCTGCTTTGGTTGTCAAGAACGGTTCAATTAACGGAAATGATGATTCATTTGCCGTGAGATCGTCTATCATGCCTGGAATCCGATTCTGAATGAAAAGAATGTAACTATTTTCTAATTTTCCTTTTCAAAATATGAAATCATCAAAATATAATACAGTGCAAGTATAGTACAGCTATATATCATTATACTGTACTATATTTATAAAAAATATATATCATTATACTGTACTATATTTATAAAAATATATATCTTATACTGTACTACATTTCTAAAAAATAAATATCATTATACTGTACTATATTTATAAAAATATCTCATACTGTACTGTATTTATAAAAATATATATTTTATACTGTATTATATTTATAAAAATATATATCATTATACTGTACTATATTGATAAAATATATATTTTATACTGTACTATATTTAAAAAATATCATTATACTGTACTATATTTATAAAAAATATATATTTTATACTGTACTATATTTATAAAAAAATATAAATCATTATACTGTACTATATTTGTAAAAATATATATCTTTAACTGTACTTTATTTATAAAAATATATATCATTATACTGTACTATATTTATAAATATATATATCATTATACTGTACTATATTTATAAAAATATATATCATTATACTGAAATATATTTATAAAAAATATATATCATTATACTGTACCATATTGATAAAATATATATTTTATACTGTACTATATTTATAAAAATATATATCTTACCGATAAATGGAACTACGAGGCAGATAAGTATACCTCCTTCTTACATATTTGATTTTCGACGTGTGCTAACAAAGAGGAAATAATTATTTCCTTATTATAATATCAGACTTGATATATAATTAATTATTTCTCGAAACATATTATCAACGAAACATGCATCGGTATCAACAATTGAAGCCGGTGACGTATATCAGAAATGTATTTAAAAAAAACAGAGGTCCGACGCCTGTCGGTATGTATGGTTAGTCATCACGAAATCTTTAGGTAACAAGAACGTCTCTTTGAAATTTGTATTTTTCATTTTATCCTAACAGAAGATTCCATAGCAGACAATACACCACACACGTGACTAAAATGCAATCATAGAAAGACTCATATTAATACATACCACAGAGACGTTATTATAATAATAATAAGTCATTCTAATACATACCACAGAGACATTATTGAGAGTATGGTTATATTGAATAGCCAGTCTTGCGCTTTCCATCATTTCGTCATACTGAAAATAAGTATTAATACAAATGTAGTACTTTAAATATTTATTGGGAGGGGCATTTCATGTATAACACCCATGCTTAATGAACGATTATTTTTCTCAAATTCCTCAACGAGAAATGGTGTTCGAAGTCTCAAGAGCAGCTAGTTAATCATGATAACACTTTCAAATAGCATATCACTCATTGAAAAATCCATGTCATTTAGATCGTGTGCAAGAGCTGGAATTTTGGTTTGATTTAAGAAAATGTTTAAATATAATTTTTAGTTTAAGAAATATTGGTAGAGACTAGCAAATCCAGTATCTGCTGCGCCGCTGTCTGATTGGATGCAGCTAAGAGAAACTGATCTAATCAAATTAATTTTAATCCAGGAAGATAGATGGGAATGATCTGATTGGATGCAGCAAGATAAACTGATCTAATCAAATTAATTTTAACCCAGGAAGATAGTTGGGAATGATCTGATTGGATGCAGCAAAGAGAAACTGATCCAATCAGATTATCTTTACCCAGCAAGATATTTGGGAAGATCATATGATCATGATCATATGTCTCGTTTAAAGTTCGTGAATTTAAACAACTCATACATGTTTTTCTTTCATTGAAAAGCATGTGAACACCATGAAAGGTAACATTGCTTTATATAGATGGTAGCTTTAGATTCGAAATTGTTAAAAACACTGTTTTTGGATAGCACCATGTACCAATACTGGATATATTAAATTATTAAATTGTGGATCAACGACGCTTGGCTAGCGAAAGTGTGGCCGTCATGTTACTGCGAATCAAGTAGTTGTTTGTTTTGTTTTGAATCATACCATTTTTGGACAAATACGATTTGGATGATTGTGCAACAGCTAATTGAAACCGATAAGGTTTCCAAAATATTAGGCCCATTTCAAAAATAGATTTGTATATAAAGAAAACAAAGCTATATTAGTAACTTTTAAAAATTGTGCTGAAGTCTTTAGGATTAATGCATATACTTTTCGAGCACATAATAGTAACCTAATGCAAACAAAATAAATCTTGTCCAGTGGTTTCAAGATAGCATGCAGTTTTCTTAGAATCTAAATCAATCAGATCATTATATGCAGTTAAGGATTAATAATGTTGTTAATAATAAATAATGTTTCGTCACTTGGCCTGTTTTTCGAAAATTATTAGGTAGAATAAAAAGAAAATTAACATATGTGTCCATGTTTTTATATAGTACAGAGATAATGATTGAAAGATATTTATTACCACCATTGACATCCTCCCTCCTACCATCCTAGTTTGTATCTGTTTCATTTCATCAGTCACTCGTGCCAAAGCTGCACTAAAACTTTGGTGAGTGGATATAAATGCAGATTGTTTATGATTTCATTGGGAATGGTTAAGTTATACAGGATCAAAAGGATGCGGACCTTACAGAGGATATAGATATAAACGGACCCAACTGAGTGTGTATATATATATATATATATATATATATATATATATATATATATATATATATATATATATATATATATATATATACGGACCTAACATGATAAATATATCTGGACCTAACATAGGATATATATCTAGACCTAACAAAGGATATATATCTAGACCTAACAAAGGATATATATCTAGACGTAACAAAGGAAATATATCTGGATCTAACAGAGGATTTATATCTAGACCTAACAAAGGATATATATATGGACCTAACAAAGGATATATATCTAGACCTAACAAAATATATATATATCTAGACCTAACAAAGGATATATATCTAGACCTAACATAGGATATATATATATATATATATATATATATATATATATATATATATATATATATATATATATATATATATATAGACCTAACAAAGGAAATCTATCTAGACCTAACAAAGGATATATATATGGATCTAACATAGGATTTATATCTAGACCTAACATAGGATATATATCTGGACGTAACAAAAGATATATATCTAGACCTAACAAAGGATATATATCTAGACCTAACATAGGATATATATCTGGACCTAACAAAGGATATATATCTAGACCTAACATAGGATATATATCTAGACCTAACAAAGGATATATATCCAGACCTAAGAAAGGATATATATCTAGACCTAACAAACGATATATATCTAGACCTAAGAAAGGAAATATATCTAGACCTAACATAGGATATATATATCTAGACCTAACAAAGGATATATATCTAGACCTAACAAAGGATATATATGTCTAGACCTAACAAAGGAAGTATATCTGGACCTAACAAAGGATATATATCTAGACCTAACAAAGGATATATATGTGGATCTAACATAGGATTTATATCTAGACCTAACAAAGGATATATATATATATCTAGACCTAACAATGGATATATATCTAGACCTAACATAGGATATATATCTGGACCTAACAAAGGATATATATCTAGACCTATCATAGGATATATATCTAGACCTAACAAAGGATATATATGTAGACCTAACAAAGGATATATATCTAGACCTAACGAAGGATATATATCTGGACCTAAACAGAGGATATATATCTGGACCTAACATAGGATTTATATCTAGACCTAACAATGGATTTATATCTAGACCTAAAAAAATATATATATATATATATATATATATATATATATATATATATATATATATATATATATATATATATATATATATATATATATATATATATATCTGGATGTAACATAGGATATATATCTTGACCTAACAGGAGGAACGTAGACAGCTGCATTGGATATTTTTATGATCTACATAAAAAATGAGAGAATTATAATTTGTTGCCCATCGCGGATATATGAAAGGAAATTTAACAAAACAAGTTATGGTTCTGGCTCTCTCTCTCTCTCTCTCTCTCTCTCTCTCTCTCTCTCTCTCTCTCTCTCTCTCTCTCTCTTTACTGTCCATTTCAACTGAGATGTAAATATCTGGGTTTTCATTTTTCATGTGACTCAGAGATTTAATATGCTGAATTTGTTTATATTGTTGCGATCGTTTGCATACGTAGCCATATGTAGTGTATAATACTTTGTAATTTGGGAATACATAACAATATTTCCGGTTGGCATCAATAATGTTTGACATGAAAACATATCCTAAGGTAAATATACACTCTGACATAATTATTAGAAACTTTGTTTAAAGAAATCCTTTGACTATGTAACTAAGCTCACAGATATATACATTAAAAGGGTCTGTAAAGTTTTCAAGCAAGAGATAATCAAAGAAAAAAAAATTAATTTTAAATGATCGGTGACTTTCAAGTTGATCTTTAAAATATGCAATAAACCGTTATTAAATACATGAATATTTTTAAAAAATCTTAAATTCTAAATTTGACACCTTTGTACAAGAAGAAACAACATTATCTATTTGAATCATGTTAGAGAGTTATAATGTTTCGCCCACACGGTACATATACATGTAATACAAAATGTGGCTGACATGTTGCAACGTGAATGTGTATTATTATGAGTTTCAACACAGTTATGCCATGCAAACGCTGCTACAAAAAACAATTCTTCTGAGAAATTTCTGTTTCGCTTATGCAGCAAGAAGCAATTGTTCAAATTAGCACAACTAAGCAGTAAAGGTTTTGGATTTTCTGTCTCAGATATTTTACTTTGATCTGTATGGTTGAGACAACAACAACAGCAAAAATGTCCCCGCCCCCCCCCCCCCCCAAAAAAAAACCTAGACGAAATCCTAAATACTTTGAGAATAACGTATGTACAGGTCGCTTTTATTATTTTCTTCTAGCAAGTTTGTAATATAGCATTTGACTTTTCATTCGAACCTACGTAGTTTTCATTGCACTAGATGTACCCGTCTCACACCTCAAACGACAAATACTAACTCTTCATTTGACATGCATGTAAATCTATTTCACATACGGCTATGCTTTAGCGGTAATATGATATATGAATGAACAATGTTGATACATGTATCTAGCCGTTAACCTTTACAGTACACTATAATCTGATAAAGGGGTCTCCAAACTACGGCCCGCGAGGCCCTCTCATCCGGCCAATGGAGACCGTTTTGTCTACGGAAAAAAATTACGGAAATTTACATGTATCCTGCCAAGATCAGCCGCCGCTTACGTGGACGTTATGTTCTTACCGAATTAAAATAGAGGCGCGCAGTAGTGCGTTATGTTTTCCAAGCGATCACTACATTGCAAAACCTTGTTCGCTGCTTACTTTTTCTACTTCCGTTCACAGTCAATGAGATGATACAACGCCATCTAGTGGCGGAGTTTTTAAATGGTTTGCTGCTTGTTCAAGACTTGATTATTTTGATCACAGTTTGCCAGTTGCGGTTGACTACTGCGATGAGGAGGTGTTGGTGTAAGTTAGCGTCTGATTGCGAAACATGTTGCACTTTATTTTATTTAGTGATAATTTCCTTCGCGTAATTACTTATCAGTGTGTTTAAAGTATTGGGAATGTCGTTAGTTTAGTAAGAATTTTTCGAATATTCTGAAGAGGAAACATTAAAAGCAACAATATCTCTACCATAAGTGGATATATTTGGACATTATATCCAGGTAAGTTTAACTTAAGAAATCATAAGAATTTTTAAAAATTGTTTCGGGTCATTTGCTGCTATAATTGCGACGAAATTAGTTTGCATAATCAGGTTTTTTGAGCGATATTGTGTGCAAGATACTTTCAGTTTCACTATTTATTCATGTTGAATTCACTTTATTTTAGTGCCCAACGATGGTCGAGAAGAGGAAAAGAAAAATAGACGATGAGTGTCTGCAATTTCAAGAAGAATGGAGTTTGAAATACTTCTTCATCACATCCGGCGAGAAAGCATTGTGTGTGATTTGCAAAGAAACTGTGGCTGTGATGAAAGAATACAACCTGCGCCGTCATCATCAAAGCAAACATCAGGAGAAATATGCACAGTTGGAGGGTAAAGTCCGTGCCAAAAAAGTTTCTTAATTACAAAATCAACTCACATCTCATAGGACATTATTCAGTACATCCTCAAATGAAAATGAATCCTTAACTAAGGCCAGTTATAAAGTTGCCTACGTCCTGGCTAAAACTGGCAAACCGTTTACAGATGGTGAAGTAGTGAAGGAATGTTTGTTGGAGGCGGCTGAGGAACTTTGCCCAGAAAAGTCAAAACAATTTAAAAATGTAGTTTTGGGTGCAAATACCATTTCCCGCCGTATTACAGACATGGGTGAAAACATTGTGACTCAAATAGCGAAAAATGCAAGCAAGTTTCGCCATTTTTCAATTGCAATGAATGAATCGCTGGACATCTGTTCCACCTCTCAACTGCTTGTGTTCATTAGAGGTGTGGATGAAGACATGAACATAACACAAGATCTGGCTTCCATACATAGCATGTATGGCACTGTTTTTCAATGAGTTGAAAAAAACATTTGCTGATTATAATTTGGACTGGACTAATCTCATTTGCCTGACTGTTGATGGAAGAAAGAACATGATTGGCATAAAGAAAGGCTTGGTTGGACAAGTGAAGCAGATGTGTAATAAAAACAACATTCTACAACCAATGTTCCTGCACTGTATTATTCACCAGCAAGCTTTGTGTGCTAAATATGTGGACATTAGCAGTGTACTGAATCCTGTTTTGAAGATGGTGAATTTAATAAGGTCACATGGGCTCAACCATAGACAGTTCAGAGACATGTTGAAAGATACAGACACAGAATCGCAAGATTTACCATATTACACAGCAATAAGATGGCTAAGTTGTGAGAAAGTTCTGAGCAGAGTATTTAAGGTAAGAAAGGAAATATGTGACTTCCTGGAAAGTAAAGGCAAGCCACAGCCATTACTGTCTGATGAAGAGTGGGTATGGAAATTGGCCTCTGCTGCAGACATAACTAGTCATTTAAATTTTCTGAACCTAAAACTACAAGGAGAGGAAAATCTAGCTTCTCATCTATACACCCACCTAAAGGCCTTCAGATCCAAACTTGTCTTGTTTTTGGAACAAGTACAGGCCAACAATTTGACGCACTTTTAGCAGTGCAAGGTCTTCATGGCTGAAGCAACAGCTGAGTTCCCCACGTCATTTGCATGTGAGATCTTCAAAGACCTCCAGCTGCAGTTTCAGGAGCGGTTTTCTGACTTGGATTCAAAGGCAGAAGAATTGAGACTGTTTCAAAACCATTTGAAGCAGATATGGCCAGTTGCCCAGATGAACTGCAGCGGGAGGTCATTGAGTTGCAAGCAAATGACCTCCTTAGGGACAAGTTCAAAGAAGTACTGGTGGGTTTTCACCAGTTTTTGCCCAAGGAAGACTTTCCTAATGTCAAAACGTTTGCATCAAGGTATCTTTCAATCTTTGGAACAACACACCTGTGTGAACAAACATTTTCAAGAATGAAATACGTGAAGAACAGTTTGAGAACAAACTTGTCCGAAGATAATCTCAGGTCACTGTTGATGTTAGGGACACCAAATCTAAAGCCAGAAATGTCTGCTATTTTGGCATCCAGGAAACAATTTCACCATTCCCACTAATACAGGTGTTCATGTGTAGTGTATCAATGTGTTATTAAATAATAACTGAATAAAATAATATTAAATAAATAATTAAAAACAACATCCATATTTTGTTTCTTTTTTATATGGAGCTCGAGTGTGTAGTCGGCCCTCGAACTTGCTGTTTGATAGTTAATGCAGCCCTCGGGCTGAAAAGTTTGGAGACCCCTGATCTAATACAAGTGCAATGTCTGCTTATGCTGACAATCTTTATTAGGATTCATTCAGAGATACTGTATATGTAACTCAAATGTCTTCTAAGTTTGTTAATGGAAATATCTTCGAAATGTCTAATTTTCAATATACTGCTACAAATTATACCGCAAATTATAAGCAAATAGCACGAGACGGTTACTATTACAGAATTATAAATTGATCAATTATACCCATTTTATCTGTATATTTAGTTAGTTCATTTGTATTTGTTTATGTTTGTGTAAAAAACATCTTATGAAGTAATACAATCTAGGTTTCAATTATTTTGAATGATCGCTCTGGTTCAGCGGTTTTATAGGTCAGATATAATAAACTAAATAACATTAAGCAGATCTGTACATGAAAGTCACCGGATCTTAGCATTTCTACTTTATGGATAAATTATTATATCACATGTATTTTACCATTTAAGCCTTCATTTAGCGAAACGTATGTTCCTTTAGACATCATCATTTAAACGAGTAACCTTGTGATCATATTTAAATCCCGATGATAGTATTATATAGTGTAGCTTCGGATATGTTCATACAACGAAGTGTGCGTGCAGGAAAAATTACAACTCGATTTTGCGATCACAAATATGTTACAGCAAATGACAAATGCTTGTTATGCTTGTTATTGCCAATCGTCTGGCTTTTATAATTTTGTAATGTAATGCGTGCGATAGCATGTTTATGATTTAAACAAGGTGGTAAGTTGCGTGGTCTTAACAAAATTTTCTAACTTTTAAAAAAAAAATTATTTCCTCTGAACTTCTAAATACATGAGCTAAAATATATTCTTATTATTATTATAGGATAGAATGCTGGGTTTTAAAACAAATTGCTAGTAACCTTTGGCTCAGAAATGTTAGTAATTCAATTTCTGTTCCGTTGGAACATTAGTTTTAGAAAATGAAATAAATGTTATGCTTGGCTCTTTTCATCGATTCTATATTACTTACAGAACCAGATGCAACATTATTTATTTTAATACTCAAATCGAAATTGGTACTTGCATACTTTAGCATGGACGGCAAAGAAATTACTGAATGTGGCATGAAATATTTGAAAACTATTGTTGTATATTATTGTCATATAAATAATAATAATAATAATAATAATAATAATAATAATAATAATAATAATAATAATAATAATACAAATAATAATATTTTTAATAATAATAATATTAATAATAGTAATAATAATAATGTTTAGTAGTAGTAGTAGTATCAATAAATTAATAATAACTAAATGAAGTATTGATGTAAAACAAATCATCTAAAATTAATCCTGGTAAATTAATAAGCAAGAAATGTTTGAATTTATTGTTTAAACCTTTCTTCTCTCTGTTCACTATTTATGCAGCATTATGTTATTCTTCATAAACGTTGTTGTTGTTGATTTAACGCCATTTTTCATAAAAGTCTAGTGTCGTTTGCATATTTGATTACTAAATAAAATAAATAAGTCAATGAACAGAAACGTTGTTTAATTCTGTTAACACACATATAACAAAGTGATTGGTCATCGGTTTTGGAACGAATTGCTGTCTAAGAAAGCATTGTTTACCTTTCAATGTCCAACTTATCGTCTTTATTTTACAACATTTCTACAGGTATTCACTAACTGTTATTACTTCCTTCTTTCATCTTGTTTCTTTTATTAGTTTTTTTGTTTTATCAGCTGATTTGGTTGTTTATATTTGTGCTTTATATTTTTTGGGTGAAAATTATAATGTGTAATTAGAAATATCTGTTGTTGCACAATACAAAAGTTTAAAAATTGTCTTCAGACTTTAATGATATCCGTCATATTTACAAATATTCACCATTTTTCAACCTTCAAAATAAAACATTGTATTTCATTGATTTTATATGTAATGAAATAGTTTCTATATTGTATATCTTGTAATTTCCAGCTGCAAAGTTAGAAAATAAAATAAGTTTCAACTGAACGGTATGCTTAGCTGAATCGTACCTGCTGTGGCATCTTCTCAACCTGAACAATGAAATTCAGATAATCAGCAAAGGTGTCGAAAGGTGTTGCACCTATAAGATCTTGTGGGTAAGCTATAAATCCTTCAAGGAACGTTAATGGATTTAACGGCTGGAACCTTTATAAAATAGGAAATGCATATATAATTATATAATGTAAATTATTTGTATTTGTTCTTCCTTTTTCCTACTTGATAAATCTTTGAAATTTTCCATTTTTTTCAGACATGTAATAGTACATTTTTACTTTAAAGGAGACTAATAACGAAATTTTTTATTTTTTAAATGTAATTCTTTACAAATTCTAATTTGAATATAATGTTTATAAAAAAAATATCGTGTGCGGATATTGATTATATTGCAAAGATACCATGATTCCGTAAATTGCCGAGTATTTCCAAGTTTTAATGAGACGACAGATCACGTGGTCTCGTGACGTCATACTAGCCAGTCCTCGTATAGAAACAGAAAAATGGCAAGCGAGACAGACAGCAGGAGACTAGATTTGGGTTGCACATTCAAACGTTGAATCTGCTTCCGAGATCTGCTCATAACTATATATGTTGAAGTATGTTTTGACAATGTTTTTAAGACATATCAGCAGAAAAGTACAGTAGTAAGAAAGTGTTCATATTTCATATTTTGGAATTTAAAAAAACAAAACAATTGTAATTTTAAAATAAATACTGATGAGATGTGTGCTGTGCAAAAATGTGAAAATGATTAAGTGATGTTATCCAATGCAAACCAATTATTTTTGTTGCCACAATGCAATAAATTAATTTAAGAAAGATGAGGTTCAATCGTAATATATCTAAAAATAGCATATTCATTACCTACCCATAACACACAACAACAACAACAACAACAACAACAACAACAACACCCCACAAATAAATCTGCGAGAAGGAAATACGTAATCAATTTGAACATAAAGAAGCTGCCTTTCTATGATTCAATTACAGTGTATTTTACGTGCAGGCTACAGTTAGCGTATTGACAAATCTGTTTACATGCCTCGTTAAAATAGATAATGTACTGTACAGTGCTGAAAAAAATGTTTTAAGCACAGGCCCCGGGCTCATGACTTAAATAAGCTTACTAGCCCTGACTGAAATTCCACAAACCTGAATAGTTCATATCTGTTAACTTTCAAGCCCAGAGAAGAAAGAAGGAAAAAAAAAGAAAAAGAAAAACCATATATAAATTTGTGTGCAAGTGTGCAATCCACAGATGCCATATTCTATTTTATCACTTGTGAATATTGTAGTGAAGAAATAATTAATATAACACGACAGTTTTTGTCTTCAGTAATATTAAAGATTAATTAAGATTAAACATTATTCACGTAAATTTCAGATTGTTTAACTACAACAGAAGTACTTCTTGTAAACATATTGTCACCAATTAGTTTAAAACTCATGAATGATCACAATGAAGGCTGCGTAAATTTCTCTGCAAACAAAATCTCCATTTCGGCCAACGAAACTCGGCCAGTTAACACCTGACATTACTTTACAATATATGTAAAGTTTCATTACCATGATTAAATTAAAAAGAAGGAATCAAATAAAATATACGACGCACTATATGTGCCCCTAATAAACTGATTCAAAATAAATATTTCATTCAGTAAACAGTGTTACATATCTTAACACTTAAACTAAAGGAAATAGGGTGGGATATAAAATGTGGGAAAACAATGGCCACATACATGTACGGTAACGTTTGACTGCAGATTTAAACTCTTAAAATGAAGTCTTTGGTTTCGAAGTTACAACAAAATTGGGCATCGTTTATTTGCCAATGAATTTCTGGTGCTGACATACACACTCTGTAGCTCATGGTTTCTTTGAACTATGTCAGAGGGCCAGTCCTTTTCACAAGATAAGTGCAATGAAAAGGAATAATTGCTAATTTGTTAAACTGCCATTATGCCAATAGTTGCCTCCCTCAATTTCTATTGTCAGACAGTTAATGTGAAACTTTGATTTTATATCGGATCTCTTTTCTTTTAATCGCTGCTATTTAAACTGCCCAAGGCATAGTTTTATATCAGTTCCAATCACTACAGATTACCGTTTATACATTTTACGTGTAATATGCATATACTGAAAGGTTGAGCTTCTTTTTTTTTTTATTAATTTTTGATTTTTTTAAGATTACTTAAAATTGTTTTTCTCGAAACACGACCGTTTCAAGGGTTAAGAATCTTATTTTTTTTTTTTATAGCAAAGCTTCCATTTGATTAAAGTCAGATATCAATTTCACATAGGACAGTGGTGACTTTATTTCGATTGTGATCTTGAAAAAATAACATTTACTCATTTCATCAGCATGATCAGGTGTCGGGCTGTCATATTTTTATTAGCACTTACTCGGCTTTCTGCCTATTTTCGTAACTCGTACGTTTGACACTCTTTACCAGGATTTAAAATATACAATGGTATGTCTGGAACAGTTTCAACTTTTAGTCTAGGCTTAGCATTCGCGTATCCTAGAGCTTCTATTTTTCAGGATCCCTCCGGTAATAATAATAATAATAATAATAATAATAATAATAATAATAATAATAATAATAATAATAATAATAAGGACTTTGTATAGCGCCTAATCTTTCGAAGCTCTAAGCGCTTTACACTACACTAGAGAACAACAAATGACAAAAACAATGAAATTGGAAAACATAAAACGTGCTGAAAACATATAAGATACAAAACATGATTAGGTCGCTAAGTTTCTCTCTGCATTCGAAACAGGTGAGTCTTAAGAGCACTCTTAAAAGGGACCACTGTGTCTTTATGTCTAATTTCAATGGGCCAACATTCCTTTGAGAAATGTAATGAGCATGGATTGCTGTATGGTGTTGCATTGAAATCGACTCGCTTGTAATATTGTTATGCCTTTATCATTTGGAAAAGAAGAAAAATGTTGTCCATTGCCTTTTCTTAATGTGCTATGTACACCCGTAAGCAATACAAAATCGCCAGTCGGGATGCTGGAGTCGCTACTATGACGTCACATCACGAGAGTAACCGAATAGGTGCGGAAATGTTGCATACGAGGTCACGGAAATTCAGCTCTTCGAACATATGGCAATATTTAAATACTGGGATTGCGGTCACATATAATACTTTAAAATAAGGTTTTCTTCATTAGTATTGTTATTATTATTCTATATTTCCATTGGTTTCTGGTCTCCTTTAAGTCATTTGTGTTTAATGTATTTATATTTTGTATAAATTGTTTCCTACCCCGATGAAGATAGTATACATTTTGCATTTAATATAATTTTTAACGGATTGTAAATTCTAAGAAGAAAAAGATATGAAATAACTTACTTCCACCATCGATACCCATCTATATATGTTGTAAGAACGTCCTTTAGAATATCGTAGGTGACCATATTTGTCTTGTCTAGATCGGATCTCTTGATTAACATCACCTGATCCAAAAACGTTTGAGCCTTGTCCTGCACAATTCACAAGAAATTTCAATCTGTTTTAAACAGCAATTGATAAAACGCCTTAAGACCTTTACTGCGTAATTGGCATGAACTATGAAAAATAAATTTGGTGTCACTATGATAAATCCCAACACTAATTTAGTAAATTATCCATTTTTATGTCTATTAATCTGTTTAAAAAAGGATAAAGGTAGACTTGATGTTGAAGTTGTCACTAAAATGAAACTATACTCCTTTTTTAGTTTTTGATGTTATTTTGCAAGTAATACATTACAAAATATACAATAGGGCAGAAAAAGTGATTTATGTAAACATGTAAAAGCGCTTTAAGGTCAAGAGCACTTACAAATTGTCATCTGAGTTGATTCTGTCAATCAGGATAAGTTGACAAGGCAGCATGTAATTAATATAAAATTAATGTTTATTTCCCTGTAATATTAATCTCTGGTGCATTTTAATAGTATTTTATATTTGGGAATACTGCACTTAAATTACAAAATTAACAAACATAAAAAGTACGAAATAAAGGAAAGACATTTACACTATTACGTCCTAAAACGATCGCTGATATTTAACATTTGAAAGTCGTATTTACATCTCAGATCATGCATCAAGTTAATTAAATGGATACAGATTTATTATTTTCATTAAAATTTAAATTTTACAACTAAATCAGAAAGGTGGACAGTAAATCATAAATTCTACCTTACGACTCTTGAAATCCGTGTAGTTCCAGGACTCTAGTTTATCATTATATTTGTAAACACCCACTTTTTTTGCCCATTCTGGCTCCATTTCTAATCTCCAATTGAAGTAATCGCTGGCAGTCTTGTTCAGCTGTCCATTGGCATCTAAAATACACAGTAGACACATCTTAATATGCGTGTACTTGCACAAAGTTTTAAGTTGATATGTACGTACTTGTATCTCGGTTTGAATTGATATACATGTATTTACATATAGTTTTGACTTAATATGCATGTACTTACAGCTAGCCGTGAGTTAATATTTCGTGATACTTTGTAATTACTAGATATACAGGATTACATATGCAGTTTTGAGTTATTATTTCGTGATACTTTGTACTTACTAGATATAAAGTATTACATATGCAGTCTTGAGTTATATTTCGTGATACTTTGTAATTACTAGATATAAAGGATTACATAAGTAGTCTTGAGTTAATATTTCGTGATTCTTTGTAATTACTAGGTATAAATATTACATAAGTAGTCTTGAGTTAATATTTCGTGATAATTTGTAATTACTAGATATAAATATTACATAAGTAGTCTTGAGTTAATATTTCGTGATACTTTGTAATTATTAGTGTTACGTATATTGATTTAAATCATTTATATTAAATTGTCAGATCCAAATTTGTCATTTTGGGTTTAAAATTAATTAATTTGGAGATATCTATTCTGGAAAATTCAGTCTGACCTAGACTTTATTTGTAAACAACGGGGTTGACCTCATTTCTGACCCTGCTTTAGAGAGTGTCAACAAGCTTCTAAAACGATTGGCTAAATCCAAGGACATCTTTTTATTTTTAGTTCTTGGGGGTGAAAAATGGATGATTTTCATCTGGGTCATTTTATGTGTACGTGTTTTGTATGATCGTACGTTCTTTCTATGAGCTTCTGGAAAATCACGTGATCCTTTGTTTACGTCAAAACAGGTATTTAAATTATTGTTTGGGAGAGAACAATTCAGTAGAATCTCTGGGCTTTAAATTAATAGTTTTGTTTTGAATTATATTGCAAACTGTGTGAATTCGTTGGAGCAAGAGGAATTATTTTATTTATCTGGAAAAGAACATGTGATCATAGACTTTTGATTTGGATTATTATAAAAACAAGAAATGACTAAATCACGTGACATCGTCGTCCATATTGGATCATATCGTCAAGATTCGAACCTGGAACTATTAGGACATTTATTTATCAGGCCTCTTGCAATTCCATTAGTGGATTATTTTTGTGAATTCTACATTGGATTTTTTTTTTACTTGATTATCTAAAACCGTAAGCTTATATATTTTATGAAATTATTTGTTCTTAATAAATTGATTGGTAAAATTTTAGAAGCTTGTTATGTTCACTTCTGTCTGTGTTGCTCCTTATTCGAGCCTAATCACGTAGCAATATATATAAAAGATTACATAAGCAGTGTTGAGTTAATATTTCGTGATACTTTGTAATTACTAATGTTACATATATTTGATTTAAATCATTTAATTTTAATTGTCAGATATCAAATTTGTCATTTTGGGTTTAAATTAATTAATTGGAAGATATCTATTCTGGAAAATTCAGGCTGACCTAGACTCTGTTTGTAGACAACAGGGTTGACCTCATTTCTGACCCTGCTTCAGAGAGTGTCAACAAGCTTCTAAAATGATTGGCTAAATCCAAGGACATCTTTGTATTTTTAGTTCTTGGGGGTGAGAAATGGATGATTTTCATCTGGGTCATTTTATTTGTACGTGTTTTGTATGATCGTACGTTCTCTCTGTGAGCTTCTGAAAAATCACGTGATCCCTTGTTTACATCAAAACAGGTATTTAAATTATTGTTTAGGAGAGAACAATTCAGTAGAATCTCTGGGCTTTAAATTAATAGTTGTGTTTTGAGTTATATTGGAAACTGTGCCAATTCGTTGGAACAAGTGGAATTATTTTATTTATCTGGGAAAGATCATGTGCTCATAGATTTTTTTATTTGGATTATTATAAAAACAAAAACTGACTAAATCACGTGATATCGTCGTCCATATTGGATTAAATCGTCAAGATTCGAACCTGGAGCTATTAGGACATTTATTTATCAGGCCTCTTGCAATTCCATTAGTGGATTGTTTCTGTGAATTCTACATTGGATTAATTTTGGACTTGATTATCTAAAACCGTAAGTTTATATATTTTATGAAATTATCTGTACTTAATAAATTGATTGGTAAAATTTTACAAGCTTGTTATTTTCACTTCTGTCTGTGTTGCTGCTTATTCGAGCCTAAGCACGTAACAATAGATATAAAGGATTACATATTACATTGAGTTAATATTTCGTGATACTTTGTAATTACTAGGTCTAAAGGATTACATATGCAGTCTTGAGTTAATATTTCGGGATACTTTGTAATTATTAGATATAAAGGATTACATAAGTAGTCTTGAGTTAATATTTCGTGATACTTTGTACATACTAGATATAAAGGATTACGTATGCAGTCTTGAGTTAATATTCGTGATACTTTGTAATTACTAGTGTTACGTGTATTTGATTTTAGTCAATTATTTTTTATTTTAATTGTTTGTTTGTCAGATTCAAATTTGACATTTTAATTTTACGATTCATTCATTGGGAGATATTTTTTAGAAAGTGGGATGACATGTACTTTTAAGAATAAACACCAGGTGTTGACCTCATTTCTGACCTGGCTTCAGATTTGTAAACCAGTTTTTAAAATGATTGGTTGATTCTATGGACATTATGGAGCCTTGTTATAAAGATCTTTCGTTTTTTAGTTGGGTCATACGGTGTGTACGAGATTTTTTGAACGTAAATTTGTTCTAAAAGATTCTATAAGATCATGTGACCAGTTTCTTGTTTACGTAAAAACAGGTATGTAAATTATGTTTTGGAGCGAACTATTTAGTAGTAGAAGTAGAAATTAGGCTGTTAAAATACTAAGTTGTGTGTTGTTTTGAGTTATTTTAAATTACCTTGTATTGGAAATTATTTCATTTCGTTTGGATGAAAAGGATTTATTTTGTTATTTATCTGGAAAATAATTGTGCTCATTGAATTTCATAAGACCAGAACTGATCTGATCACGTGACATCGTCTTCCATCTTGGATGCTTCACTAAGATTCGAACTGGGAATTATTTGGACATTTCAATAACAGGACATTTGCAATTTCTCTAGTGGATTATATTTTGAATTATGTTTGGATTAATTTTGGAATTGATTCTTAAAACCGTAAGTTTATTTTTTTTTCTGGAAAATATTTGTGCTCAATACATTGTTTATTACGTTTTTACAAGCTTGTTATTTTCACTCCTTCTATGTTACTGTTTATTCGAGCCTAAGCATGTAACACTAGATATAAAGGAATACATAATTAGTCTTGAGTTAATATTTCTTGATACTTGGTAATTACTAGATAAAAAGGATTGCATATGCAGTCTTGAGTTAATATTTCGTGATACTTTGTAATAATTAGATATAAAGGATTACAAATGCAGTCGATAGTTAATATTTCGTGATACTTTGTAATTACTAGGTATAAAGGATTACAAATGCAGTCGTTAGTTAATATTTCGTGATACTTTGTAATTACTAGATATAAAACAAATGCAGTCGTTAGTTAATATTTCGTGATACTTTGTAATTACTAGGTATAAAGGATTGCATATGCTTCAACCTATCTCTTTTGATGATTAGTATGCCTGCAAAGTTTCTCGACGTTGTAAGGGATGAAGGGGAAAAAGAAGTAGCAGGGAGGGCGAATCCCACAAACCTTTATAGAGGCGTCCATTTGGCAAACCAAGGCTTCCTCGTAAATCGTAAAAAAGCATCCATTTGGCAAACCAAGGCTTTCTCGTAAATCTTTAAAAAAAGACGCCAAAGTTGTTGTCGCAACCTCCCTGCTGCTATGGAGTTTAAAATCCTTTGAGGATTTCAACCGAATATTTGATCAAGTCCGATATGATATCTTGATCTAGGGTCATGCAAATTTATCGTTACAAATCCATGTGGGATTAACTGAGCCGATTAAAGAAATTTCTAAAGAGATTATAATCCATATCACCGCCGCACCAAATTTGCCAAATATTTCGTAGTGAATGTGTGTCAACTCCGTTGAATACATCAAGAATATTGCAGTTATCTCTGATCACTTTTGGTATTTGAGTGTATCGTTTAGTGACATATATCACATCGGTATTTTTATGCCTACATCTGGAAAATATCCTACGAGGATTCTTTTGATTGTCTAACAGGACATCATCAAATACGACTAAATTGTTAATACTTCCATCAATATCATCAATACTCGGTGCTTCCTCGATATCGGTTATAAACTCAATATCTTCATCGATTTCCGATTTTGTTCTCTCGTAAAAATCCTTTAACACCTCGTAACATCGCTGATCGTCTACACTTGGGGCTATTAAATACAACTTGTCCCATTTCGTCCATCTCATTATCAAATTAAGTAGCAAGTGCGTCTTGCCACTTCCAGATGGTCCGATTAAAATCATGCGCATAGAATTCGGTAGCGCTGCACGATGCTTAACTGGTTCTCGTGTTTTTGATTACAACTAAAAATAACAGATCAACACTTGCTGGTAGGTGAGTACAATTTGGTACAAAAGTTTGATTTGTTTCTATGAAATCTGCAAATAACAGATCAACACTTGCTGGTAGGTGATTACAATGTGGTACAAAAATTTTAGATTTTTTTCTATGAAATCTGCAGATGATTTAAAACAAAACGAGGAGGTGATATTGCAGCCAAGTTAGTAAAACTCCCATGAACACCATGGGCAAAATATCCAGGAGAAATACACCTTCCAGGGTATAGTTATTGTGGACCCGGGGCCACACTCGATATCAGACTCGATGATCAAAACCAACCTCGACCCGGTGAAAACCCAATAAACGCTATTGATAAGGCGTGTCATGCTCATGATGTTGCTTATAAAAGAAGTAATCTGCAGCATAGACATATCGCAGATGTGAAATTCATTCATGCGGTGAATTATATCGATGAAAAGTAAATTGATGTTGCTTGCTGGTAATTAATAAGATCATGGAATCTATTTATTATTCTCCAAGAGGATAATGGAGGGGTAAATCAGCAATCAGTAAACTCGCTAGCGCCGCAAAGGTGAAAAACACCAATGCAACGGATTGGTTATCCAAACAGGCGATACGACAAATTTATCTATCACCGCCTAAACAAATTAACTACTCGCATTTTGATGTCAGCGTCCCTAATGAAGTTCAACGGGCTGATATATTATTTCTTCCGCATGATGGTTTTTACAAGTATGCACTAACCGTAGTTGATGTTGCGAGTCGATACGAAGAAGCAGAAGTGGCTTCTGCGTTTGAAAGGATTTATCGACGAGGTCCTTTGCATCGGCCAAATCTATTACAAGTTGATCCTGGCAAGGAATTTCAGGGTGCAGTGTTATCAACAATGAAGCATCATAATGTCACTATCAGACGAGGACATACTGCACTACATTGCGATCAGGCAATTGTTGAACGATTTAATCGGACACTTGCTGAGCAGTTATTTGGATATCAATACGTGAAGGAGTTTATTCCGGATAAACGATCCCATGAATGGGTCAAGAGATTACCAGGCGTAATTACCGCGCTGAATAATGAGATTACTCGAACAATTAATATGAAACCTAACAACGCGATTGAAAAAAGTATATACCTGTAAAACAGCAAAATGATTTTTCAAAACAACCAATACTCGGCAATGTCACTGTTAGGTATTTATATGAACCAGGAGAGCTCGAAGGTGGCACAAACAGAGCTACTGATCCGATTTGGAGTGCCACTACGCATACAATATCTAGCATAACACGATCCACGGGTACACCGCCAGTCTATAGGTTGGATTCAACTGCACCTCAGCGAGGATTTATTAGCGAACAACTACAAGTGATACCCAAGGATACTCAGTTACCGCCGCTTGGTCTTAACTAGCACCTCTGCGTCTGTTGCACTCAAGATAAGTCAGCATCACATTATCTCTGGTATGATCTACGCTTCTATTTTTTCTGTCTACGGTAAATTGGCTGGGGTCTTTATCCGACCAACACCAACGCATTATACAATTGCAACTCGCGCAGTGATTATTATGTTGTTGTTTCAGTGTGATTATAAATTCAGCATCAATATCAAGTTTTCTGTTATTTTGTTTTGTCTTGTTGTTTATAACCAGAGAGTTTTTTCTGATTATATCATCACTGACAATGTCACTTATTGTAGTGTCATTATAGTCTAAAACAACTCTTCGAAGTTGATTTATTCTTCGTACTCTGGACAATAAGATAAACTAAATTCGACCACTCGATGCAATTATCTATGATCCAAACAATTGTATCGGATATAGTCAACCCCTGCGAAGAATGCATCGTCTCTGCGTATCCTAGCTTCCATGGGGATTTATCAGCACGCAATGTATCTTCGACAACACTGATATCAACCAACAAAATATCATTTAAAACGAGAATTTGTTTTTCACTTTGTGCAGGAATATCAACTTCGATATTTTGTCTTCGTGTATCCTTGAGTCTATAACATAAAGGTACTGGAAGTGTTGCAATTTTTTCTTTGTGTGTGTTAAATAACTTCATCTGAAGTGTATCTCTGACTATCTTTCTACTTGCCACTATCAAATCGTTTGGTCTCCACGCTTCCCATAAATCATTTAATGGGGTTTCCGAAATTATTTCATGTGCTATTTCACATTGGATTCTATCCGGATGTAATCTAATTAGTTTCTTGAACTCGCGTAAATGTTCATCAAGTGCTCTATGATCACTACTAATTTCTTCATAATAGTCTAGAAAATTCTTTAGCCAATCATGTGGAGACAAACCGACAAATGGTGATGGCTGACCATGATCGCCACGCATTAGCACTTTTGTATTCGCTAGTAATAACCAATCAAGAAACCTTTTTAATATATATAACGACACCGTGAATATCTCATCCCAAATCATGACTTCAGGAATAAATTTCTCGCCTATTCGATCAGGAGTTCATTCGTCACCTTTCCATCGAAAGAAACTGTGATGAGTGCAAACATTAATTCCTCGTTGTTTCATCTCTCTTGCAAGTCTGTGGATCGGTGTTAGCACAATCATGTTTGAATTCACTCGAAATAATTCAATCGCACGAGATGTCTTTCCTGACCCACCGCAGCCGTTTAAATAACTGGCTTTATGTCTACATATTGGATCGGAACACGACGGTGCATTAGATAGTTCTGATATCTGATTTTTTTCAAGTAAGTGTTTTCAATCGTAACATCTGCTGATTTGGAGTAATCTCGCAGTAATTCTTTTTTAATTCTCCATGATCCCCAACTCTCGTCTGATTTTTGAATTCAGCCACTGCTTCGCTATGTTTTACGTCTATATGAATCAGTGACAACTCTAACTGCTGATTCAGGAAATCTATTTATCATCGTACACGAATATACAAGTAATCGCTTTTTAGAGAGAAAATATATAGAATTACATGATTGATATTTGGAGACGTTTATTCAATCAAGTGAAAAAACTAACAGCGTGGTTTTATAAACCCGTTTCTGCTAACATGTCACTGAAAGCCATAGTTCACAAATCCAATCTTAACACGATTGATATAGTACAGAAGATCCCAATAAAACATTTCAGAGGTGCATTCAAGGAAAATCAGTTGCCGATACAACCAAAAATCTTTGAAACTAGTATAATTGATATCGGTTTTAACAAAAATTCTAGATTACATTGGGCGGTTACGTGATACATCCACAATGTTTCATTTATTTTTGATCCGTATGGATTCCCTCCTTGGAAAGGAAGAGAAGGTTTTATTGAATATATATCCAAGTTGAATTCTTCGGCCCTGTTTGGTATTCAGAGTTACCCATACGGGGCCTACTTGAAAACTCATGTGGGGCAAAAGTCCTTGAAATGTTAATGGCGGTTTCAGCATCATCTGAATCACCTCATAAAGTCGTCCTCGGGTACACAACAATAAATTACTTAAAGATAAAAATATAATATAACATGATTGATATTTGGGGACGATCTATCTCAATTCTGAAGGAACCCGATGCCAATGGCACTGCAACCGGTGATGTAAAAAAAAAATCGAAGATGAAATATCCGAGATGTTAAATCTAACAAGTGTTGACCCAAATTAAATAGTTGTATTTCAAGATCGCCAGGGAAAATTGAAAACTAGTAATGTTTCCCTTGATGATATTTTAGTTAAACGACGCGACGCAGTAGAAGATGCTATCGCGTTGTTTTCCAAGGAGGGCAAACTCAAACCGGGTGTACTTGTTTCGACGCTCACAGATAAATTAACAGCGCTCGATGATAATTATTATCAACGATAGAATTATTAAAAAAAACTACGTGATGAATATAACACTCACGTAAATGCGTTTACGGTGTTACAAAATGCTATTACGCTTTTCAGGCCCCCTTAAACGACTTCTTTGGAGATCCACCGGTTACCACACCACATCTCACAGAGATAAAAACTGCTATATTGACAAAATTGCGATCGGAGTATGATACCCATGTATCTCAATTTACTACGTTACGTAAAAACTTTAACAGGACCGTTGACTCCATTGATAAATTTTTTGGTAAAATAAATTCAAAACCAGATGATGTTAAAATAGATCTCGCTCGTATAATCACAAAACTTGATGCAATAACAGCGATTAATCAGCAATTAGGAGGTATTCGCGAAGATAGATCATTTTCAGATGCAATCGTGGAAATAAGGAGGACAATCACAGGTATTAAAACGATCACTGATGCCATCATGGATGATCTACCGGGAATGATAGAAAAACTCGAAAACATAAAAATCCCTCACGAACAAAAAAATGTTATAAATAACGTGTACGCGATCCAAATGGATCATTTACGTAGACACCTACAAACAACATATTAAATATCACCGCGACCATCAAAGGTATTTATCAATTAACACTAGTGACACCAACTAAATTTAATATTTCATCAACGAGTTCATCTGGGGTCAACAATATGATATCAACGATCATCGGCAAGGGAACAGTTGAACAATTCACTATAGTATCCATTGATAATAATTTGGCTAGGGTTTCAGTAACATGGTATGTGGAATTCGTAGCGGAATTAAGTAAACAACTAAATTGAATTCTGTTGTAATAAATAAAATCTCATCACAGCAGTATCGCTATGATCAAGTCAGAGAATTTCAAACTAAACTCAAAACCCTCACTGAGGAATACCAAACGAAAATAAAAAAAACACCGACGAAGAATCACCGCAGTTGATGTTACAGTGTACTCGGAATCAGGTGTAATCACCGGAACCGGTATAACACTCTCCTCGGTAACAATGATTGCCCCGATAGCTATTCCAATTTGTATATCAGCGGCGACAACAATCGCGGGAATAATTTCGATTATAACAAAAAAAATATCATCATACAGCCAGCGCAAACTGCAAGATTACGTAGCTAAATTTCATGTTGTGTCAACAGCGTACTCCCAATTATCCTCGATGATATCGTCGTCACTCGATAGCACATTAATATCAGATAGTGAGTTCTCAGCGATGGCACGTGTTTATGATTCTGCGATGTCAAAATTAGAAAAACAACATGAGTATAATAACAATGGCAACATCGCAAGAACTACTTCAACGAATAGTGGAAAATACCACACCGGTGAAAACCAGCATGATCTCAATAACATCAACCAATCCTGAATTCAGTGTGAATTTCCCTTCTGCAATTCCCATGAAGGACATAGCACTAGCAAAACTACGAGTATACCACAGTTGGCCTAATATTAGATCAGCACCTTTCGGTGGTCAACAACCGAATAATTCCTTGGTGTTTGCGAGTAAAAATAAACCCGATGGTACTCCAGATTGGAAAGTTGTTTCGTTACCATCTGGGTCATACCAAATCGAACAGATCAATAACGAATTACAACTCAGAATAAAATCCATTACTGTAAAAGAATCGAAAATCGCTATAACAGTTCATAAACCAACACTATCATCTGCCACTGAGATAAACTCACCCGGGTATGTCGTAGATATCTATCATAGCTCTATAAGAACCGTGTTAGGATGGCCTGAAAAAACGCCTCCACCTGAACTGAAAATATCTGATTTTACCACAGATAAGATTAATAAAAAGATAAAGATATAATTTTTGTATCTTCTAAAAGGGGAAGATAAAACAAAAATAAAGAAAATATATTTTAATTTCTATAGGAAGGGTTTCTCTGGATTGCATTTTGAATTTGAACACGATAATGAAAACTACGAAAAAAGGGTTCTATTAGATGAAGGTATTAATCCGACATTTAAAGCCATTAATGAATATTTCGAATCTGATAGAGAGAGACTACGGCAAAGTTTTCAAAAATATATTTTGAATGTAACGGGTTCACGTGATCGAATCATAGAATTAATAAAAGATATGAACACTCATAAGAAAGAAATGAAGCAATTAAATTAATTTTTTATAAAATCTTTTCATGAATCTATTGACGTGCGAGAAGGAGAAGAACAAAAATTTATATCCGCATATAATTTAACAAAAGAAGAGTTATTAAATTTTAAATTACCAGGATATAACGTCCTGGAAATGGAAAAATCTCTCAGTGACACCATCGATGATGGTTTTAAAAGGATTCACGACGCATGGAAGAAAATGCCACAACCACAAACAACAACAATTCTCAAGGATAATAATGAACCAGACGGAGGCGGGCGGCATATCTCTCCTCAAAACGTCAATATATCCTCGGTGATTGCATTGAATTTAGTATGTGATGTCATCGAAGGAAGTTATCAAATAAATCTCGAAAGATCAAATCAAGCTCAACAAGGATATATTTTATACTCATTTGTACCAACAGCTCCTCCAGGGTTTCTAATCATGGAGGATCCAACTAATCCAGTCTAAATGCGATGTCATAACGATTCGTTCACGAGAATTAATTTCAAACTCACTGACCAGTCAGATAATCTGATTGATTTACGAGGTGAGGTTTTACAAATTAATCTTTTTGTACAGACTTAAGACTTTCATCGTAAAAAAGATTTTTAACCCCATAGCAGCAGAGGAGGCGCAAAAACAACTTTGGCGTCTTTTTTCTTACAATTTACGAGAAAGCCTTGGTTTGCCAAATGGATGCTCTTTTACGATTTACGAGGAAGGCTTGGTTTGTCAAATGGACGCCTCTATAAAAGGTTGTCGGATTCGCCCTCCCTGCTGCTAAAGAAAACGATACCATGAACAATTTTCGACACGATTGAAACAGTATTTCAACTTCGTTCTTAATTATTCAGCCCCATCGAGAATTATGGAGTTCGTTTTATTATAATCGTTAAACAATTCACGCATACTTTTCAATTTATAAACATCATTAAGACCCACTTTATACACTCGAAATAATTCAATTAAATATTCAATTAAATAATTCAATTAAATATTCAATTAAATATTCAATTAAATATTCAATTAAATATTCAAATACTTTTACATGTGCAATAGCAAGAGAGGAAATATCTATATCGCAGTCGTCGTCTTCAAAAGAATAATGTCCTGCTGTTTTCAAACCTGACAACAACTTAATTCCATGCATTGCAAAAGAAACGTGAATATGTCAAGAACTGATTTGCATAAATCACCTAGTGTAATATGCGACTTCAATACAAACGTATTGAACTGAAATTATTTAATTTTAGTATGCATTGTTAGTATGAAGCGAAAGGTACGGCATTATGATCGTTCAATGCATTTTATCCGAATACACAGAAGCAATACAATTTTCAAAACATACATTTTACTTTTCCTATATAATTCTCTCTCTCTCTCTCTCTCTCTCTCTCTCTCTCTCTCTCTCTCTCTCTCTCTCTCTCTCTCTGACAATATGCATTTTGCACGTGTACAATAATTAAATAGTGCGGACTCTTTGCACCATTCTATTTGTGTAGAAATTATACTGATATTTTTATATGAATTTGTCCTACCTAACATAATCTTGTTTAGTGTAATTCAGTCTGCGTGTAATTGCATTGTTGTATTGTGTTGGGGGAGGGAGATGCGCTCGTATTTATATTAAGCTTGGTGTTCATGTTATTCAACTTTGATACAAGGATTTAAATCACCTCTCCTTATTTACAACTTAACCTATCGTTATTCTACGTATAAAATGTTTACAACTTACCTGTCTTTATTCTACGTATAAAATGTTCACAACTTATCTATCGTTATTCTACGTATAAAATGTTCACAACTTACCTATCGTTATTCTACGTATAAAATGTTCACAACTTACCTATCTTTATTCTACGTATAAAATGTTCACAACTTACCTATCGTTATTCTACGTATAAAATGTCACAATTTACGTATCTTTATTCTACGTATAAAATGTTCACAACTTATCTATCTTTATTCTACGTATAAAATGTTCACAACTTACCTATCTTTATTCTACGTATAAAATGTTCACAACTTATCTATCGTTATTCTACGTATAAAATGTTCACAACTTATCTATCGTTATTCTACGTATAAAATGTTCACAACTTACGTATCTTTATTCTACGTTTAAATGTTCACAACTTATCTATCTTTATTCTACGTATAAAATGTTCACAACTTACCTATCTTTATTCTACGTATAAAATGTTCACAACTTATCTATCGTTATTCTACTTATAAAATGTTCACAACTTATCTATCGTTATTCTACTTATACCTTATTTACAATTTACCTATCGTTATTCTACGTATAAAATTTTCACAACTTACCTATCGTGATTCTATGTATAAAATGTTCACAAGTTACCTATCAATATTCTACGTATAAAATGTTCACAACTTACCTATCGTTATTCTACGTATAAAATGTTCACAACTTACCTATCTTTATTTTACGTATAAAATGTTCACAACTTATCTATCGTTATTCTACTTATACCTTATTTACAAATTACCTATCGTTATTCTACGTATAAAATGTTCACAACTTATATATCGTTATTCTACTTATAAAATGTTCACAACTTATCTATCGTTATTCTACTTATACCTTATTTAAAATTTACCTATCGCTATTCTACGTATAAAATTTTCACAACTTACCTATCTTGATTCTATGTATAAAATGTTCACAAGTTACCTATCAATATTCTACGTATAAAATGTTCACGACTTACCTATCTTTATTTTACGTATAAAATGTTCACAACTTATCTATCGTTATTCTACTAATACCTTATTTACAAATTACCTATCGTTATTCTACGTATAAAATGTTCACGTTGAAATTTAAAGTAATAACTTTAGGTTATATGTGAATCATCGAGAGAAAGTAACAACAACAAAAATTCAGATGATGAAAGACTGAGCTAACGAAAAAGAAACAAAAATACGTTTTAAGGATGCTGTTATTTTTTTCAGACAATGAGTTCAACGTTGTTAAAAATGGTGAATGTCAAGAAAGCTGCTTACTACAACTAGTAGATAGGGAGGGAATGAGAAAACAAAAGCAATTAATTTTACTTACCGGAGGCAGTGGGTCGAAACAGTAGCGTGATCACCGCAGTTGTGAACAACCTAAATTTTCATGGAAAAGAATTAATTCCATTTTGCCGAACAGTGCATGACAAGGCAAACAAAACTAAAATGAGCGTAAAAAGATAGAATCAAGTAACAGAAGGTAAATTGTCCTGGTTGTGTATGGTACGCATAGACGTGTAGTCGTAATGAAATTTAGGAGTTCCAGCGATGATATGGATATGTTTACCTGTCCTAAATTTGGAGCATTTAAACTAAAAACGTACGTTGTAACATACACACAGTATCGTCAAACACGACAGTCACTGATAGATATACTGAGAAATTTAAAACAATCTAAATCAAAAGAAATAGATACATGAACATTAAAAATCAAATTGAAAATCGCTAGATCAGAAGTACGTGCAGGTAGTTTGAAAATTCCTAAATTACCAGCCTTCTTAGACCAAAGTAAACATCAATAAACTGTCGTATCTTAGAATTTGGTTTTGTCTCATCGTTGTACCATCCTGCAAGAAATCTTATTCATGACGCTTGCGAATGATAATATTTTAATCTGGCTGAAATGTTTTTTATTCCACTGACAAAAAAAGATTTTATTCCGCTGAAAAAAGATTTCATACTGAAAAAGATTGTATTCCACTGAAAAAAGATTTCATAATGAAAAAAAAAGATTTTATTCCACTGAAGAAAGGTTTCATAGTTAGAAAAAGATTTTATTCCACTGAAAAAAGATTTCATACTGAAAAAAGATTTTATTCCACTGAAAAAAGATTTTATTCCACTGAAAAAAGATTTTATTCCACTGAAAAAAGATTTCATAATGAAAAAAAGATTTTATTCCACTTAATAAAGGTTTCATAGTGAAAAAGATTTTATTCCACTGAAAAAAGGTTTCATACTGAAAAAAGATTTTATTCCACTGAAAAAAGATTTCATACTGAAAAAAAGATTTTATTCCACGGAAAAATGTTTTACTACTGACTATAGTCTCTCCTAGCATTACAGTGAATTGCTTTGAATTACACTATAGCTAGACACCATATTTAGCACTACAGTGAATTGCTTTGAATTACAGTATAGCTAGACACCATATTTAGCATTACAGTGATATTGCTTTGAATTACAGTATAGCTAGACACCATATTTAGCATTACAGTGCTATTGCTTTGAATTACAATATGGCTAGACACCATATTTAGCATTACAGTGCTATTGCTTTGAATTACAGTATGGCTAGACACCATATTTAGCATTACAGTGAATTGCTTTGAATTACAGTATGGAAAGATGGCCGCCATCGCTTGACTGCTTGAAAGTGGGCTCTTCCGATTTTGTACTATATTTGTGACATTTGTGCTTGTTTTCTGTCATCGTCTACTAGAAAAAACAAGCTGACCGAATCTCTATTTTTGGAGCAGTTTTCAAATCTTCTAGAGTATGGAAATTCGATAGGTGGCAACCTAATTATTCTTGGAGATTTCAACTTTTACTATGACTGTCCTGGTAAACCAAACACGTCAAAACTCCTAGATTCCATTCATGTTTTCAATCTTAAACAGTCAGTTAACCAACCTACCCATAAACTTGGTCACATTTTAGGCTGGTTTCTTTATAGACCTGATGATAATATTCTGCAATCCACCCTTGTATCTCATGAACTTGCATCGGATCACCTCTGCATTGTATGCCATCTCGACGTATCAGTCCCTAACCCTCCACCTCTATTTGCTACTAAGAGAAACCTCCGTATGATATATAGAACCAAATTCATGCATGACATCCAAGAAAACCTAACAACTTTCTTACATCCAACAGCGGAACAACTTGATAACTGCATGCGTTCATTGCTTGAGAAACATACCCCAGCCACCAAATGCAGAGTATCAATTAAAGTGTTCTCCATGGTATAGCAGTGTTAGGGACCAGCTTCGCACTGTTAAAAGACATCGCCGAAAAGCAGAGAGGCTTTGGCTTTCCACCAGACTCACTATTCATAAACAAATATACGTAGCCGCTAAGAAGAACGTCACAAACATAGTCCATTTAGCCAAATCATCCCACTACAGTACTAAGATCAAAGAGAGTTCCAGGTGCAAAGAGCTCTTCTAGATAACTAACAAACGAATGTCAAGGAACAAATGTACACCAGTTCCAACAACCTTCTCTCCACTAGACCTACCAGACCAATTTGCAAATTTCTTCAATGACAAAGTTAAAACCATTAGAGATTCACTTGACAGCACAATTTCAACTGATTCGTCACCGTACAGTTATGATGCAGACTTTCAGCGACAACCGTTAGGAGCACGTGAACCTGTTTCTACTGATTTAGTACGGACAATCGTGATGAAAAGTGCACCAAAGTCTTGTGAACTTGATCCAATTCCGACACCACTGCTGCTTGAGTGCTTAGAACCAATATTGCCTTCACTAACTGATGTTATTAATATCTCTCTCTCATCAGGGGAATTCCCATCATTTTTCAAAACTGCCATCGTAAAGCCACTGCTGAAGAAACCAACACTGGACCATAACGATTTAAAGATCTACCACCCAGTTTCTAATCTCCATTTCATGTCAAAAATCTTAGAAAAGGTTGTTCTTACTCAACTTATATCTCATTTGAATTCAAACAGTCTTTTTAGCAATGTACAGTCTGCATATCGCCCTTGCCACAGTACGGAAGCTACTCTTCTGAAAGTATTTAGTGACATTCTCTCTGCTATGGATAGTGGAAAGATTACAGTCCTCACTCTCCTGGATTTATCTGCAGCAGTTGACACAATAGACCATGATATTCACCGTCTCCAGCATGTATTTGGCATTCAGAATATAGCCTTACAGTGGTTCAAGTCCTACTTAGTCAACAGGACACAAATTATATCGGCAAATGGAATAGACTCCAACCCAGTTGACGTTTGTTGTGGTGTTCCACAGAGATCTGTTCTTGGACCTGTTCTGTTCATTCTGTACACTCAGCCGCTCTCAAGTGTCATAGAGCATCACCCAGTCTCGCACCAATTGTACGCTGATGATACCCAAATATACTAGTTTAGCCACACTGAAGTTGATGCTACCATCCATGGAGTAGACAAGTGTATTTCGGATGTGAAATCATGAATGACATGTAACAAGCTGCAGATGAATGATGATAAAACTGAGGCTATTCTATTCACAACAAAAAGACTTTCTCATTCACATCCTTTACCTCAGACAAAAAATATCAGCAACACCAACATTAAATTCTCACAGTCAGTACGGAATCTAGGTGTTACTCTAGACAGTACTCTCACAATGCACCAACATGTCATGAACATCTGCAGAGCTGCATATCTTGAACTGTGATTCAGCTGATGCCACGAAAACACTTGTGTGTTCATTAGTACTTTCAAGAATGGACTATTGTAACTGAATTTTGTCTGGTTCATCACAATATTTATTCCAGAAACTTCAAAACGTTCAAGAAACAGCTGCACGGATCATCTTTAGAGTTCCTCGATGAGAGCACACCTCACCACTGCTCTGCACCCTACACTTGCTATCAATTCGATACAGAATCAAACACAAAATTTGTTCTCTCTGCTATATTTCAATGACAGACTCCAGTCCAATATACCTATCCAGCCTCACCCATGTGTATACACCAGCTAGATCCTTGCGCTCTTCTTCTGATAATCGTATACTCATTGTTCCCAAAGTGAAAACAAAGTCATATGGACAACGTTCGTTTGCATACCAGGGCCCGGCGACGTGGAACGAAATTCCCAATGAAATTAGACACAAAGACACAGTGGTCCCTTTTAAGAGTGCTCTCAAGACTCACCTGTTTCGACCTCAGGGACAAACTTAGCGACCTAATCAAATTTTGTATGGCTAGACACCATATTTAGCATTATAGTGCAATTACTTTCAATTACAGTATGGCTAGACGCCATATTTAGCAATACAGTGCAATTGCTCTGAATTGTAGTATAGATAGACACCAGCAACGAAAACAGACTATTTTTGGTATTTATGTTAATTACACCATCAAGTTCGAAAAACATTAAAATCATCATTGTACACACCATAATGTTGAAATGTGCAAATATTCGACTGATGATCAAAGGCAATTTACTGTCGATCGTATTCATAAGAAAGTTGCTCATGTACGCGGTAACGATATGTTGACATTGTCGTAGAGGTGTTGGAGCCTTTCATAACACCTTCACTGCATAACCCTCGTGGTGGTGGTGGTCGGAGGTGGGCTTTGTGTTCTGTGGTTGGTTTTGCTTGAAGTTCTTCATGGACGAGTGGACATATGGGTGCTCATATCCCATGTGTTTGTTCTCCAAGATAATATATTCTACGAGCGTTACGCTTCGGTTAATATGTGAAATCTTATGCGAGGTTAAACTCCATATGGGCCCTATACCCCTTCTCTGTCGCATGGATGAGAAAAAGATATCACGATAACATCGTGGCCTAATATTGATTCTAATAGCCGTGTTTGTGATTTTATCGATGCACTGGTGCGCGCCATCACTACTATATTTTTTAAAATCTCTTCCAAGGGGTTCAATGTATTTGTGCGCTTAACTTCATTGTTCAAAGCGGACACAGCTGCGTCTTGCTACCCACTCGCCAGGTCGAGTCTTAGAGCTTAAAGGTGAACAGAAATCGATGGAAATATAGCATAATAATAAATGCACTATAGAAGAAAACCTTATTCGGAAATATAATATGCGACCGTAATTCCAATATTTCAATATTGATGCGCCTTATTATCATCGAGGAAAAGACCCTGTTGCATATTCTGGACAGCTTTCGTTAACTACAAAATATCTGAAGTTTTTTGTTAAGTACACAAGCAATATATCCATTGTGACTAATTAACAGTTAATCCTTATCATTGCATTTATATTGTAGAATGGACTGCTTTTCCGACATACTTCAAATAAACAATGTTCATCCAAAGGATACGGTGCTAATTTCGTTAATGAGTGTTCCAAACTCAAAACACTTATAGAACTGAAATTCGATTAAAAAATGTCTCTATTTTTCTTAGTTACAATTAGTTACAGATCTCAAAGGATTATTTATACTAAACTCTAAATTTCATTATCAATCAATCCTGGCTAGAAACACCCATATATGCTCTATTTTATATTCATCCATTTCCAGACAGGATCACGTCTTTTTTAAAACCATTTAGTAAAATGCGTCCTAAATATTTAAGCAAAGATACAGATGTAAAGTTAATATTAAAACCAGTCGTAAAAATCCATTACAGGCAAACTATCCTTTTCTTCTGGATTTATCTCCACGTGATCACGAGTCAATTATTACCTTGAGTTATAGTGACAACAAATAGTGACTACAACGTCGTCCATATAATAATATTTAATAAAATTTTGGAAACTAAAAGTTTGATAAAGCAGCGGGGGGGGGGGGGGCGAAACGGACAACTTTTTCCGACAAAATCACTTTAAGCCCTCAAAACGGAAAATAGAGCCTTCCTGCGGATCTCATGTTTTAACCAAAAAACGGAGACTTAACGATTTCTTGCTCAAAACATACTCTATTCGCGTTTTCGTTGCTAAATCATAAAACGTCGCAACGATGTTGTCATCGCCCCCCCCCCCCTGCTGCTATGGTTTAACCAAACATTTGATCGAGTCTTTAGGACGAAAATCATTTATGATTTCACAAACAAACTAATCGCTAAAACCTCGTCTTGTAGATCAATCAAATTATTTGACTGGTCGGTGAGTCGGAAATTAATTCTCGTTAGCGAATTATTATGGCATCGCATGTAGACAGGATTAATTGGGTTTTCAATAATTAGGTATCCTGGAGGAGCTGTTGGTGCAAACGAATAAAGAATATATCCTTGCTGAGCTTGATTTGATTGCTCGAGATTAATTTGATAGCTTCCTTCAATTGCGTCACATGTTAAGTTGAGAGCAATCACCGTTGAAATATTCACATTGTGCGGGGCAATATGACTACCGCCACCATCTGGATCATTATTATATTTGAGGAGGACAGTTGAATCTAGTGTTTGTAATACCTTGATATTGTTTCTAACAGATTCTTTTAGTTCCTCAGCGTTATATCCTGGAAACTTGAAATTACGCAGATCGGCTTATGTGATATTGTAACCGGTTAGGAATCGTTGTTTACTGTCGCAGTTGTCATTGGTTATTGTTTGAATAATTAGTTCATTGATATATTCCATGTCAGATATAAGCTGATTTAATATTTCAACGTGTTTTTGCGATTTTGTTTGCCGTAGTTGTTCTAGTTGTGTTTTATGATGTCAGTTAGCGTAAATGAAATAGTAACAGATGAGTCGGCTGTTCTTTTAATGATAAAATCCCATTGCAATGTGTTTTTGTTGGTAAATATAAATCTATCGGCGATTTTTCCTTTTTTTATATCAGATAAATTATCTCGATATATGGGATTGATTTCATGATACGATTGTACGTCTGTGGTTAAGTCGGTGGTGGATTTTTCCGGTGGTTTTTCAGGCCATCCTAACACTGTTCTTAACGAGCTGTTATAGATATCTACAATGTATTCCTCTGTGCTTATTTCGATCGACGACGAGAGCGTCGGTTCATGAACTTTAATAGCTATTTTTGATTCTTTTCCAGTGATTGATTTTATTCTACGCTGAATTTCAGCATCGATTTGCACAATTTGGTATGACCCAGTTGGTAACGAAACAGTTTCCCACGCTGGAGTACCATCGGGTTTATTCTTATACGTGAACACCAGTGCGTTATTGGGTTGCTGACCGCCAAACGCAACCGATCTGATATTAGGCCAGCTATGATATATTCGTAATATTGCCAGCGCGATCTCGCGCACAGGAATCGGAGAAGGGAAGTTCACGTTGAATTCAGGGTTTGTTGATGTTATTGATATCATGCTTGTTCGTATCGGGGTGGTATTCTCCGCGATTCGTTGAAGCAGTTCGAGTTACATTATTGTTAACGCTGTTTTCAATTTCCAATTTCAACATCGCGGAGTTATACAACTGGGTCATCCTGGAAAATTCAACATCGGATATGAACGAATTATCTATCGACAGCGAGATCAACTCGGATAATTTCGAGTACTCGTCAAATACCATCCGGTACCGAGCTGTATAATCGGCGATTTTTTTCTGAGAACACGATGATAACTTATTAGTTATCGCGGTGGCGACTGCCGCAATTGTTGTTGCCGCGGAGATAGCAATTGGAACTGCAATCGGAGCCATCATGGTCACCGTTGACAAAATAACCCCGGCGCTGGCCAACACACTGGACACCGAGTACTCGGTGATGTCGATGATTGGTACGCTGCGTCGGTATTTTTTCATTTTTTCACGATAGCGATCAGAAAGTGATTTCAAGTTCGCGGAAAACTCTTTCACGGTATCATATCGATATCGATGCGATTGTGATACCTCTGGGACTATTATCGGTTCAGTTGATTTCATCGATGTCATTACTATTTTAAACCCGCTAGTGTTTTCAATTATTCGATTGTGTACTCAGATTTATGGTCGGTGGGGGGGAATACCGGATACAAATTCTAGCGTCCAGGGTAGCGACTCCCTAACCCCTGCCGCTGTCCCGTCGGATGTAGTTATATCAATTATAATAGGGTATCTTATTCGGTCGGGCGCTTCGGGTATCATATCGTTTATATATGTTACTGTGTTAACACCGCTTATATGTATTGCTGGGCCGACTCCCAAATCAAATTTACGGCGATGTATTATTGTAAATCGATAACAACCCGGTATACTACCATATTTGCTGTGAAAATATAAACTATTTTCTTTTCCTTGGATCCAATCAAAGGTTCCACTGGCAACTGTTTATACGATGTTACCAACGGTTTTTATGCGGTGTGAAATTTTTACCTTTTCAAAATTTTCTTTTAGTTTAAAAATATCATTGTAAATATCGAGATAACTTGTCTTGATTTCGTTAGTATTTATTATCCTCAACGCCTCCTTGTTAAAAAAGAATAACTCCAGAGGGATTTTAATTTCATCGAGATCTTTTAGTTTAAGAATATCATTGTACATTTCGAGATAATTTGCCCTGACTTCGTTAGAAACCATCATCCTCTTATCCCTCTTGCTAAAAAAGAATGAAACCAGAAGGCCGTCGATTCCAAGCAAAGCTTGGATTTTAATATGCTGGTCGATGTTAGAAAATTTCGTCGTGATATCTTGTAGTTTACTGCCCTCAAAGAACTTATTAACAATTTCGCTGGTGAGCTTTTGTTCGTCAATAGCTTTTTTAACTTCAGCGAGGGTTGGGCCTGTTAGAGATGTGGTTTCAGACACAGGTGTTCTCCCTAAAAATTTATCCACGATGGTATTAAGTGTTGTTTGTCTCACCATAAACATATTAATATCTTTGAGAGTCATCGCAGATGTAGCGGGGACACCAAAGAAATTATTAACGACGTAGGTATTTTGAGTATGCTTGCCAATAAACTCGCTAATTTCAGCGAAAGTCATGCCTGCCACAAGCGGGGTTTCAAAAAACTTACCAACGACGTCGTTAGTGGGTTTTTGTACCTTTTCAAAATTTTCTATTAGTTTAAAAATATCATTGTAAATATCGAGATAATTTGCCTTGATTTCATTTTCATCCATCATCCTTCCCGCTTCCTTGTTAAAAAAGAATAAAGATAGAAAGCTTTTAATTTCAGCGAGAGTCATGCCAACCACAAGCGGGGTTCCAAAGAATTTATGTACGACATTTTTCGAAAACTATTATAACCTCGTATCCAGCTCACGGCCGTGGGCGGAAATCATGCTGTCGTGGGCGGTAATCATGCTGTCGTGGGCGGTAATCATGTCGGTGATCGTAGACACAAGTGCGCCTGGTTTAAGTCGTCCACCGCTGGAATACAGCGCAATAGAGTTTTCAGCGGCATCGCTCTGCCGTATCAAAATGTCATCCGTCGATATATTACTGCTTTTCAATTTACCCTGGCGATCTTGAAATACAACTATTTCGTTCGGGTCAACACTTGCTAAATTTAACGTCTCAGCGATTTCATCTTCAATTATTTTCTTACATCCTCGATAGAACCCGCAGATGTTTCCGCGGTGGGTTTCAACATTGACAGAGATCGTCCCCAAATATCAATCATTATTGTTAGCGCAACTTGTATTTTCAATTTATTGATTCTCTAAAATTACCTTGTAATTTCCCACTCGTGTATTTATTTACAACCAGATGAGGTGGTTTCTGTGACGATGAAATCTCCGCAAGGACATTTAATACTTCACGGCCGCATATCGGTGGATCATTTAATTGTTGTGTTGGCAGCGTGGAATAAAAAATGGGAAACTCAAAGAGTTTCATCGAAGAATTTATATACCGCATAAACGCGTTCGGTGGGGCTAGCCCATATGAATCAAAATAGACAATCCCACGTGGATCGATCGCGTATGCAACCCAGTGAGTTCCCGATCTGCTGCTGTTATCAAGATTGATGATACCGGTTTCAACGCGTTTAGGTTTTCTCGGTAATTGATCTCTCATAAAAACCCCTCTGAAGTTTTTTATCGCTAGTTTTTTAGCAGCATCAATTAAATCAAAATTGGACATAGGGAGAATTGGGCTTTCAACTAATAAACCGTTCCTGGTATTCTTAGACCCTTTCCGCTGTACCATGAATACGATGTTCCTGGTAGGTACAACCCCTTTCCTTTTTTTATATCCTTTCCCAGTTGCCTTTTTCAACGCCATCCCTGCCGCGGTCCCAACGGCTCCCAACGCAGCCGCCTTCGCCACCGCTGGGGCAGCCGCTGCAATCAATGCTGGTATTGCGGCTAACAATGGAAATATACCAGCTGATTTTATCATGTTGGCGACGGCAGCCTTTGAAAATACAATTTGAACCCCTCTCTTATTATTTAGCGCATCATTGAAATGTTTTAGTTGACGATCCGTCAATGATATTTTATGTGTACCGCCGGACATCTGCGCTGGTTTCAACGTTATTGTGGTTCCACATTCTTAAGCGAATTTTGATCGCAATTTCTTGACCTGACCATCAGTCAGCTTGACACTAACATCACTATATGTCATTTTATTGTAAAACACATTTATACTTTCAATTGACCTAATTGGAGACTCTTCAAGTTTCATTTACATATTTTCCACTGGTGCATCAACGATTCTCATTCGTCCACCAACACCTTCAAGTAGCATTGATTTATCACTGAGAATGACAGCAACCGCTCTATAATTAGCAAGAGTACCACGAATGACATTGGCTCTGAAGTGTATATCAACGACGGATTGCCTTGCTTAATCAAGATGTTCCAGCGAAAAGTAGTATATCGGATAAAAGTTCTTAAAATCATATTGCGATATTTGCAAACCAGTATCAACATTTTGATCACGGCCCATATATGACAGCATACGATGGTACACGCGCGCAATATGGTTTTGACCGAAATTAAGTTGTATGTCTTCGGATGGTTCCTGCTGGCCATTTATTCTCAACGAGACCTCAGTAACTCCTAATTGATCAAATATCATATGACTGTGTAATTGTGATTCCACTCTTGTCATATCCTGTAACGTGATAAATATATGACGTGTAGCTGAAACGCCTTATTGTGATGCCAAGTTCCATGTAAATGTGCCATTGATATTTGATTGCTTAACATCAGTTGTTGTTGTTAGCCAACTTAGCAATGATTTGCCACCCGCATCGATAAATGATAGTAGTCGCTGTTCTGTGGTAATTGATGGGGTCATTACTGGCATCCACAAGACCAATTTAGTTAAAATGACTTTACCAGCGTCAGCATCTGGATTTGCAGGATCCGCTATAATTCTCCAGATTGCATCATTGTCACTACCCTTTCGCACGAGTACTACTGTATGCTTCGCTCCATAAATAACGTGTCGTACATTTCTGCAGAATCCAAATATATGATGCAAAGGAATCGCACATGAAAACGATCTACGCTGTCCTGCCAACATTGCTATTCGTGTTGCAGCTCCTAGATTGTACTGGGGATCAGTATTTGTAATCATATCCTCGATAGCAGCAGGGGCGGGAGGACCAGCACGATCATTTGGTCGTCGTACAATAAATTGAGTGTGCCCACCAGTGTCTTTATTATCTTTTGCAAACATCATAGACGGACCTGCTGATCTTGTATAATCGTCAGAATATCTTGCTAACCCAATTATTGTTGTAGCCACATCAACATCACGTTCTATAGACTCAATCTCTTTTCCGTCAATGAGATATCTCGCGGATTCAAATAGCGCCATGATACCATTATTGACTAAGCCGACTTTGGTACCATCTGGATACGGTGCGGGTACAGCAGGAGTATCAGTAAGTCGTACAAGTTCTCCTTCTACTTCGATAAACGCTTCAGCGGGTAGAAAGTATTTGCTGGTATCATGGCTTGAAGTTCAATTCGCGATCGAATATCTGCTTGTATTTCATGATAGGAATAAAATTGATAATCGCGGACGGAATTGTCCTTGGGTACTGGGGCTTCCATATCTAACGCTGAATCAGCTGTTCTTTTGAACATTAATATTATTATTCACATCAGAATTTTCAATTGTGAAATTCTTTGTAATCATCGTCGTTTTTGTTTTCGTTTCAAACCACTTCCTGCTATCATGTTTGCGATATCATCTTGGTTACTGTTCGCCAGCGGCGCAGCCACGGATGACGGAGTCACCGAAGCAGCCAACAACGCTAATTTTTCTTCCACTGCGCTATTTATTGCTTTGCTGACACTTGCAGGCATCACTGTTGTAGATGGCAGTACAACTGGTTGCTTTTTTCGTCGTCGTACCAATGCTGTTATTTTATCTTTCGCGGCAGAAAATGCCTTTCCGGCAAGATTTCCAACAGCGCTGATTCCCTTATCACGAATAATATCAATGGCCTTCATTGATAATTGTTTAGCTAACGGCGCCACATTGGGAGCCATTCTTGTAAATAATCCCGCAATGGTATTGCCGAAACCATCTCCGTAATATGCTCTATAAACAGGCAATCGTGAGTTCACCACGTAGACGCTTACGGGTTTATCATGGTTGTAGTGTATGATCATCTTGTTATAAAACTAGTAGTTTTTCAATTAGTGATCAATCGCTAAGATCCGTATAATTTTCATCATAACCATGGGCGTCTCTGTGATTTTCAACTAATTCAGCAATGAGTTCTCGATATACATCAATGTCCATGATATCGCCGGCAAATAATCGTCTACAGATATCAGCTGCTTCATTAATTATCTCGACGGAGTTGTTTCCGGCTCGCTTTCCACCCATAGGTACTTCTAACCGTGATATATCACTTAGGATGTTACCAGGACATGTCACGGCTGCGTTGAAATCCAAAGGATTTTTAATTGAATATCCTTTTCCGCTTGTTTTCTTAGAACCAGCTTCTGCTTTTATGTCTATTTCTTCCGGGATTGGATCCTCCGTATAACGTGGTGGTTGTGGACCGCCTTTAATCGCAACTAGAAAGTCATCATAACCAGGGTGCTGCAACGCCGAGATTTTATTCCCGCCGCGTTTCACTAAATATATTTTTGATGTCCAAGTGTCTTTGTTTTTTATAAAGCTTTTAAACTCGTATTTTAATAAATTTTCTCTTTTACCCTTTGGAAAATTGTCTCTAGCAAAATCAGCTAATTCGTAATCCGTACGGATTCCTCTAATTTCATTTAATGCTGCGACTGTAAATATATTCTCAGGTGAATAGTCTTTTCCTCCAGCTGCACCTTGTTGTTCTTCTTCGAGTTCTTCAATTTCGCGTTGAGTTTTTATATCACTGGATAGCTGTTGTATCCCTGCGCGCGTTTGTTCGGTCTCTGCTGCTATATTTTGAAGTGTATCTAGCAGCGGCGCCTTCGTTGCTTGTTCTTTTTCAGGAATATCTCCGTATATCGCTGCTTCAGTTAACTTTTTCACATCTTTGGTCGCACTTGTTATCGGAGTAAACAGTTGTTCACTTGACACAGAAAAGTCAGTCTGCGCTTGTTGTCGTTGTTGAAGTTTCTCGCGAAGTCTGTCTCGAACCGGTATAAACTTTTTAATTGCTCCTAGCCGCTCTCGGGTTAATTTAGTTGTAAGCAATTCACCTACCATATATTGTTTGTGAATTGAGTTTTCAAATGTGAAACTATAACAATTAAAAGCTGAGTTATTAAATAATGTACTATCAAGCTAACGTATCCATCTCCGACAAGGTTAAACTGTACGACGCTATCCGCGAGTGTTTCAGAAATAACATCGCTGGGAGTTTCAAAATTGTAATATCTGAGAACGGCGATGAACGATTTTTGTTAACGACGCGGCAACAACAACAACTACATGAAAATGGAGGCGTCGCGGTGATTACTTGCTACCACAGCCAGATCATCCAGTACGCACATAACTGCATGAGCAAGCCCAAACTGTTGAGTATTCTTTCAGGAGATAATCCTATGTGAGTGTACAAAAAACGCTAAAAAAATATTTTTTTACTGAAAATTTACTGAAAGCCTATTTTTTATAGTAACGCTCACGTGGTTAGGATACTGGTTTTTCGTCGTTTAATATTTTTCTAAGATCACGAACCATAGAACTAATTTCAGCTCGTTTTTGATACTCTTGGCCGAGATATTGACGTATTGCTTCAACGGTGCTAAATAGCGTTATAAATACATTAATGTCATTACCGTACAAACAAGCATTGATGGACTTTTGAATTCCTTTCACGAGCCTGTACATCTTCGGTAAAACATAACGACCCTTACTAGACTGATACTCAATTTCTTCATATTCCGAGGTAATCCTGTCACAGTCGAGACCTTCAGATAATACTATCCCTCGATTTTTTAAATTTGAAATTTCAGCAATTATAGCATTTACATCTTTGATATCCATTATTTATAAAAATATAATATAATATATTTTACCTCTAATTATTAAAAAATATTGGGGGTCTTTTTTGACCCGTTTTGTTTTATGGACAGTACAATGCCGTATATCTCCACTCGAGTGTTGTGGCAGATTTTAGGCATAACATATACTTAATTAATGAACAGTACAATGCCGTATATCTCCACTCGAGTGTTGTGGCAGATTTTAGGCATAACAAATACTTAATTAATGGACAGTACAATGACGAAATATCTCCACTCGAGTGTTGTGGCAGATTTTAGGCATAACATATACTTAATTAACTTAATTAAGGATGGATATATTCAATGAAACGATGATGGAATTTGTGATGTAATGATGTGGGACGGCACAAGACAGCACAAACATGAAACGACGGGGCGGATTTTCTACGGCCAATCCAACCAATCAAAAGCAACCCAATTAAATTAACTCGGTTGCATGATTGACAAAAGACAAACACACGCCCGAGTTAAATGGCGTGGGTTAGTCTTGATTGGTCAGAATCGACTTTCAAAAGCCCCAAGCTTATTACGAGTCATAACATATATAAGGTGACTAATACAGCAGCGTTGATTCACGGGTGTGTTATTTTATTTCCTTGAATTACTTATTAATGCTGTTTCACAACATTTAAATGAGACAAAATATTTGAATAAAACACTAAACAAAAGAATACAGTTGTTAGATAACAGCGTGTATTTCATTAGTTTTCATTGTAAAATAATTAATTAATCGTAATAATAATTGGACTTCAAGGGGCGTAACTCTGTCATGCGACTTTATTATTGTACAATTTATCTCCCTTGATACATAAAAATTGTATCCTGTGTGTACGTAGTAGTAATTGGACTTCAAGGGACGTAACTCTGTCATGCGACTTTATTATTGTACGATTTATCTCCCTCGATATATGAAAATTGTATCCTGTGTGTTTTTCTTTGACAGAGATGATTTAGTTATATTTTCTGCTACTCTTTGTACTGAAGGCATACAAATATCGAAATATCTACTAGCTTCAATCGTCGACTGAAATATTTTCTCCTCGTTAGTTGATGTATCAAATGATTTGACGGATCTCATTCCAACTGACTTACAAGTCCCTGTCCTGCCCCGTTTTACATTCTGACTTTTTGAGACGGCTTGAAGATTCTCAAGACAATTATCAGTCTTCACGCCATTTATGTGATCAATAACAAGGCCGTTCTTTATTAATCCGTAAAATGCTTCAAAAATAATTCTGTGACAGAGATATTTCTTCTTCCCAGCTGTAAACATCAAAGATCCCATATTATTTACCTGTCTAACCGGCTTCTTTAGTCTGCAATTTCTAACAACACCATCACGGGATGCTTCATAATTAACAAGCACTGGATGAGGTCTGAAATCTTGGCTCATTTGTATAATAATACTATTTGTCTAATTTATTATTTACTTTAATTATAAGTCTATCAATGTAGTCTTGAGGGGTTTTTATGATTTTGTCGCTGACGGAGTCTTCGGTAGGATCAATGACTGCATTTTTTATTCGTTTGTGATAATAGCGTTTTAGTTCTCTGTATCGTTTGCCGCCACAACTGAGACACAACTGCGATTTTCCCCTTACCCCCACCCCACATCGGAGGCACGGAAGGGGGCCAAAACTTCCTCGCCGAACACTTTGTAAATACCCACAGAATTCGCTTCTGCATGATTTGTTACACGGGGTTGTTGATCCAATCATTAACCACTTGCAGTGATTCATTATACTATATTTTTCTATTTAAATACTTGTTTTAATTATATGAATGACGAATTCGAGAGATTATCATCAATTAAGCCTTTCAAAAACGTTAAATTCAATCTCGATAGAACCCTCAAAGATGTGCCAAAACGGGCAATAACGGATAGAGCCTTGATAAATAAAATACGCGATTGTATTCATGAATTCAAGCACAACGGTGCATCTCATAGCTGGTCAACATTTCGAATTGATGGCGTTGTTTATGCCACCATGAACGACAGCAACGCAGCGTTGATGTTATCACAACTTGGTAACAAAAAGTATATTTTTAGAGTGACATTCATTATCCGTGTAGAATCAGGCGGTGGGATTATACGAGACAAATTTGAACCGATTCTCAAAGACAAGAAAACAGTCGTTGTTAGCCGTGATTCTAAGCCGGGTCTGTTAACTGGAATTGACAAACCATACTATGAACGAGCATATCCTGAAACAGCAGTTGAGTATGGGATATATCCGTTAAATGAAAAACCCGATATAAGAAAAATTAAACCAATGAAACAGTCGTCGCCGGCGATTTCGTCGTCAGTGGCTTTGCCACTCAATTGTGTAGCAGCACGAATAACAGAACATTTTACAAATGCATCCCGAGGGAACAAACTTACCGATCTACGGCGTAGCAAAATAGCTCAATGGGAGTTAACGGTGAAAGACTGCGGAGCAACTATTATCGATATAGCGAAATTAGAAATATCACTGAGATTTCCAATAACAGTTATGACGATAACCGGAGAAGTTTTATACGAATCAAAATATAACAAAAATGGAGCCCCAATTAAAATTATTGATCATAACGAACACGCATGGACGTCCGCGGTCACAATATTTCCACGAAACAGAACAATAAAGTATACACCCGACGAATTCTTACGAGAAGAATTTTCCAGAGACGGTTTTCTCGCTGAAAAGAAACTATTCGATGCTATTGCGCATTTGAGTAAAAACGACCCCGTGTCGGTGTGGTTACTTCGCAGCACTGAAAACGACCCGGATACGTTTGATCAGTTTGTAAGACCAAACGGTGAATTATACCGCACTGAAGCATTTCACAACAAAATGAAAAAAACAGCTAGTGGGTTTTTAACGGCGTGTGGCGAAGCCACCGATGAAATCATCAACGACGAACAATTATTGACAAACTGTTTTACAATCCCGTCGGTTGCAGCTCATTTTGCAAGAATCAAAAACGCATGGAAACCAACACGCGTAGAATTCTCGCCAGACACTGAGGCTAGTTGTTTCGAATTTAATCATGGCGGTTTATGGAATAACAAATACGACCATGATAATATCATTTCAGTTGATATGGTTGCTTGTTATCCAGCGAGTTTTCTTGGTTATGGAGAGTGTACTGAGCATTTTAAACGATTTGGACACCCCGTACATGAAATTACTCGTGTTGCAATTAATGGGCCGCTGCCTGATTTTGATTTAACTGGATTCGCTCGTGTAGTATCATTTGAATTGGCAGCAGGACTTCATCGCTGTTGTTATATTTGGATTGGTAGACACATGTCTGAAAAGAAGTGGCTGCCAATAGCGCTATTACGATTCATGATTGATACAAAAATGTTAATTTCGCTGACAGTCAGTGAAGCAATTATATCATATCGGAAACAAATCAATGTCTGGTTACCAACACCGGAACGTCTTGATAGTATAATTGAGGAATCCAGAAAACATATTGATGCCGGCGAAGAATATATCATTGAGTGGTCCAAACGGATATTTAATCAACGAAACATCGAAGCAAAAGATCTCGGCAGAAGAATAATCGGAAAATTCGCTCAGGGAGGAAAAATGCGACTATAGACGATATTGTTCACGGCTGATTATGGATAACATCGAATACGACTTTGTAATCGCGGATGCAGTATCTAAAAACATATATGTGGATCGTTAAGATGCTTTTTTGTCCGATGGAACAAAATTGGGTACAGTTGTTACTTATAGCGACGGTTACAAATCCCCGTATACACATTTGAGGTCGTCGATGCTGGGTTATGCTTGTATTAATTTATTTTCAATGATAAATAGATTTCCTGACACTGCGGTTAGAGTTGCCGTTGATTCATTTTACATTAACAGCAAGTACAGTTGCGCAGTTGCTGAATTCACTAATTCGGATGACAGTTGGGGATCATGGAGAATTAAAAAAGAAATGCTGCGTGATTATTCTGAATCAGCAGACGTTGAAATTAAAAGTAATTACTTACGCGGTGATAATTTATAAGAGCGCTCTAATGCACCATCGATATCAGATCCAATTTGTAGATATAAAACAGTTTATTTAAACGGCTGTCGCGGGTCAGGAAAGACGACTCGCGCGATTGAGTTATATCGTGGGAAAAATCCTACTGATTTCACAAACATGATTGTGCTGACGCCAACACATAGATTAGCCAGAGAGATAAAACAACGAGGCGTTTCCGCGTGTACGTATCATAGTTTTTTTCAGATACAGTGGTGACAAATGGACACCTGAACGAATGGGAGATAAATTCATCCCCGATGTTATAATTTGGGATGAAGTATGCACAGTATCAACAGAAATATTAAAGATGTTCTTGGATTGGCTACTGCAAAAGAATACAGCGGTGATAATGTGCGGAGATCATGGACAGCCACCACCATTTGTCGGCGCGGGTCCACATAAGTGGCTGAAAGAATTCGTGGACTATTATGAAGAAATTGATAGCGATTATATGGCACTTGATGAACAATTAAGTGAGGTTAAAAAATTAATTAGACTGAAACCCGACAGAATCCAATGTGAAATAATCAGGGAAATAATTTCTGAAACTCTAATGGAGGAATTTTATAACACATGGATACCAAACGATTTTGTAGTTGCTAGCAGAAAAAGTTGTTTGAGCTTCACAAAGAAAAATATCCCCTGATAAAAGTTCCATTGTGTTATAGACCCGCTGACACACGGCGACAGAATATTGAAGTTGAAATTCCAGGAGAGCGCGAAAGACAAACACTATTGTTAAATGATATTGTGCTGGTTGATATCAGTGTTGTCGAAGATGCATTGCGTGCTAATAAATCGCCATGGACACTGGGTTACTTAACAACAATACATTCCTCGCAGGGATTAACCATCGCGGATACAATAGTTTGGATAGTCGATAATCGCATAGAGTGGTCAAATTTAGTCTATCTTGCAGTGTCTAGAGTACGGCGAATAAATCAACGTCGAAGAATTGTTTTCGATGACGACACCACAATGGATGATATTGATGTTAGCATCATTAATAAAAAACTCTCCGGATACAAACAACAAGACAAAAAAAAAAACAACGAGAATTTGATATTGATGCTGAATTAATAATTACGCTGACGCAACAACAGAATAATCACTGCGCGAGTTGCAATTGTATAATGCGTTGGCAGTATTCGGATAAAGATCATCACCAATTTACCGTAGACAGAAAAAATAACAGTCTCGGTCATGTCAGAAACAATGTGATGTTGACTTGTCTTGAGTGCAACAGACGCAACGGCGCTAGTTAACGCCGCGCGGTGGCAATTGAGTATCATCCGGAATCACTTGTAATTGTTCGCGTGTAAAACCCCGCTGAGGGGCAGTTGAATACAATTTATAGATTTTAGGTCTACCAGTTGATCGTGTTATAGTAGTCATGCTATGCCTAGTGACACTCCAAATATGATCAGTAGCCCTTTTTTTTTACCACCTTCGAGTTCTCCTGGTTCATATAAATATCTCACGGTGACATTGCTGAGATTGGAAGAGAAACGCTATCCCGCTGTGGTTGTGGTATATACTTTTTTCATTGCGTTGTTAGGTTTCATATTGATTGCTCTGGTAATCTCGTTATTTAGCGCTGCAACTACCCCTGGTAACCTTTTGACCCATTCACGGGATCGCTTTTCTTGGATGAATTCTTTTGCGTATTGATATCCAAAAAACCGCTCAGCAAGAGTCCGATTAAATCGTTTTACAATTGCCTGATCGCGATGTAATGCAGTATGCCCCCGTCTGATGGTGACATTGTGATGTTTCATTGTAGATAAAACAGCGCCTTGAAATTCCTTGCCAGGTTCAACTTGTAACAGATTTGGCCAGCGTAGTGGGCCTCTTCGATAAATCTTTTCAAATGCAGAAGCAACTTCAGGTGATGATTTTGTTTTTAGCGGTTCTGCTTGTTTGTATCGACTCGCAACGTCAACTACGGTTAGCGCGTATTTGTAACCGTTATCATGTGGTAAAAACAATAAATCAGCTTGATGAATTTCATTGGGTCCGGTAACATCAAATGCGAGACATTGATTTGTTTAGGACGCGGTAGATAAATTTGCCATATAGCCTGTTTGGATAACCAATTAGCCGCAGTAGCCTTTTTCACTTTTGCGGCGTTGGCGAGTTTATTGATTTCAGCGATACTCCTCCAGTATCCCCTCGCAGAATAATAAAAAAATTCCATATTATTAATTACCAGCGCCCATCATCAATTTGCCTTTCATAGCCGATTTTACCAACCACGAAGCCAATTTTTCTTTGAAAGATTTTTAACATCATGAACATGACACGCCTTATCAATAGCGTTTATCGGATACTCGCCAGGTCGGGGCTGATTTTGATCATCAAGTCTGATATCTAATCGTGTTCCTGGGCCACAATAGCTATATCCTGGAAGGTGCTTTTCTCCTGGATACTTTGCCCACGGCGTTCCTGGAGTTTTACTAACTTGGCTGCAATATCACCTCCTCGTTTTTTTAAAAACATCTCCAGATTTCAAAGAAACAAATCTAAACTTTTTTATACCACATGTTGCACATCTACCAGTTAGTGCAGATCTGTTTTTTTTTAGTTGTAATCGTCGTCACATCATTTGTGCTAGTACGCGTTTTACACTTCACACAATATAGATCCATAATTTATGTATAGAGATATGAATATAATTGATTTCTCAGCGACTAAAACAAGAGAACCAGTTAAGCATCATGCAGCGCTACCAAACTCTATCCGCGCAATTATAATCGGGCCATCTGGATCCGGCAAGAAGCAATTGTTGCTCAATTTAATAGTGAGATGGATGAAGTGGAATAAGTTGTATTTAGTTGCTCCTAGCGTAGATGATCAACGATGCTATGAAGTGTTAAAGGATTTTAACGAGAATGCATCATAAATTAAGGGTGAGAACGTCATTGAATTTGTAACTGATATTGACGAGGCACCATCCGTGGATGATCTTGATGGGAGCATTAACAATTTAGTCGTATACGACGATGTGATGTTAGACAATCAAAAAAACCCAGCTAGAATATTTTCCCGAGGCAGGCATAAAAAACACCGACGTGATATATGTCCCTCAACGCTACACTCATATTCCAAAAGTGATCAGAGATAACTGTAATATTCTTGCTGTGTTTAACGGCGTTGATACACATACGTTACGAAATATTTGGCAGACATGGTGTTCCGATATGGACTTCAATCAATTTAAAAATTTCTTTAGTAACGCTCAGTCAACCCCGCATGGATTTATAACAATAAATTTACATGATCCTCGGGCACGATATCGTATCGGACTCGATCAAATATTTGGTTGAAATAAATTATTAACCTGTAGCAGCGGTGGGGGGGGGCGATGACAACATCGTTGCGACGTTTTATGGTTTAGCAACGAAAACGCGAATATAGTATGTTTTGAGCAAGAAATCGTTAAGTCTCCGTTTGCCAAACGGAGACTTATTTTTTTTTTTGGTTAAAACATGAGATTCGCAGGAAGGCTCTATTTTCCGTTTTGAGGGTTTAAAGTGATTTTGTCGGAAAAAGTTGTCCGATTCGCCCCCCCCCCCCCCCCCCGCTGCTGCTAATTAATGGATGGATACAAATAGGTCACTCCCAACGCAAAACATCTTATTCGAGAGTGACGGCATCCCATTTGCGTGCTTTTTTCAACATAAATTATCTCACCATTATCAAACACACACAAACTTCAACGCAGTGAATTAATATTTGATAACGGCACGGTGTTCGTCGGAAACACATCAGTTATCAATGGAACCAAATCTGATAAGAAAACAAAACAACCCTGTATCGAATATTTTCTGATGCATTATAAAAATAAGTTAACTTTTATATACTTACCTATATACAGTAATGTCCATGGTGCCTAAGATGATTCATAAATGCCAACGGCAAAGCCACTGCGTCTACAGTGGGACATAAGTGTGACTGAAATAGCAAACGCGATGAACCATTATTCATGCGCGAATACATAATGAAAATTAAAACTATAACAGAAGTACAGAGTCGCCTGTGCATGGTAAATAAATCTGTATTCCGAGGCCATTGATAATGCTATAATTAAGCAGAAGAGTACAACGCTTTGATGTTAGTCAATTTTAACGTGATCGAAACCACATCGATACCAACAGTGTGTAATCCAATTATGAACGACAAAGCCTTAATCAAGCACCCAAACAAAACTCAAAATAGCCAGGTGATAATAGTATGCAGTTTTTATTTGCATGGAGAAACATTTCGCGAAGTTAAACAAGCGATCCGACTCTAAATATTTTTCGTAATAATCCGTAGTCGTATTGTAGTAAGTTGTTTCTCGTATTTAGTTAGTAGTTTTCTTTGAGTATCTTCAACTATTAATCACGTAGGCCTACGAGTATGTTATATTTCTATCTATTAGACGTATATTCAGGCTACAGTAACGACTTTTATTCTCATGATTGACCTGACTGATCTGTCTGACTGATCTGTCTGACTGATCTGTCTGATTTATCTGTCTCACTGAACGTACTTACAAAAATATCTTCGGTGTTCTTTTCATTTCGTCAAATAATCAGTATAAACAATCACCGTAAAGAGGTAGATGCGTTTTGTTTAATCATGTACTTAGCATTTGAATTCTGTTTTAAATTCACATGAAAATTTCTTCCGCAAGTGTAATTATAAATTAAATATCTTGCGCAGAACATCCTAACACTTCATTTCAGGGACTGTGACACAAGGTAAAAACTTGTTTAACATATAAAGCTGAACACGCTAATGTAAATATGTGAAATACAAGCCGAATGACGAAATGCCATTCATTCTGTTTTAAGGTGCGCTAAGTTGTTTGACGTTCCATACTATTTTTAACAGTACAGTGTGGTTATTTAACATTCTACCTGAGATTATAACTAATCCCCCATCCTTATAGTAAATGTTGTGTTCGTTCATAGTTATATGCAAGTGATAGCGGCTTTAGTGACGATCCATCGGATACCTTGATTGATTATCAAACTGTAAAATAAACTGAGATCGTGTCTCTCCGCCCTCCGCCCCCCACCCCCACCCCCTTCTAACGGTTTTATCCTTTATTCCGTCCCCAAATGATATTTTTCATATCTCTATAAGAAAAATGGTCTTTATATGTTTAATTTAATTTATATGATTGCAAGACGCAATATCTCTGTACACAAAGCTTAAACTATTTATTGAGATAGATATTTAGCATCAAGCGGGACTACATAACCAGTGATAAAGGGGGTCTTTAAAAAAATTGTTTTTTAATTGAAGGAAGTGTATACCTTCTAAAGGTGTTATTTTTCATTTCCTGTCAACCTAAAAGTCGACTATGGGAGTGATTTCACTGCATTTTGTATATGATCATGTGACGTTACATATGGCTGGGATGGAGTGCTCCCAATATTTAGTTAAACTGTTATAGAAGTCTCACCCAGGGTCTATTTGTTATAAGTTAAATCTAATGTAAAAGAGATGTAAAATTCTGAGCGATGCTGACGGTTAGATGGTTATATCTACAAAAGGTTGAAATTTAATGAATAACAATTCAATAATCAAATGACTACAATTTTTTCCAATTACACTCCTTCCACTTGACCCATTAATAAGTATATTGCTTCACTTGATTAGCAATGTGAGATTTTTTTCCATCTGTCCTTTTAATTCTACTCATCTGTTATATCATTTCTCTCACTTATTTCTCCCAATTCTCTTTTCTCTTCCTCCACGACCTTTCTACAAGTTCTTTCTCCTCTTCCTCGACTTTTTCAAGACTCCTTCTCCGCCTCATCCTCTACTTTCTCTCCCTCGACTACACTTCTGTCGACTTCGACTGTCTCGACTTCAGTCTGAATTCCGTCTCCAACTCTTGAGGACTTAAGACCCAATGTAACCGAATGTTCTCTGTCCCTGACAAGCTTCCTTCTCGAAGCTTTATCTTTCCTTAGAAATCTACCTATAAGTTTTGCCGCAAAATTACGAGTGACTTCTTCTCCGAGTTAACCTTATCTATCAGCAATCCTTTTAGGCGAATACTAAAGTTTCTTTAACAAATTTGAAGGTATCATTCGGGTCTGAATTGTAAAAACGGCATCGTACTCAAGTTTTGATTGGATATCGCTGTGCACCGATCCAATCAAACTTAGCGACGATGTCCCTCTCGCTGTCTCTCAACGTGGGGACGGGTAATAACATAAACCCATGGATTCCATGGAACCCCAGACTACGCCCCTCCCCTTCCCCCGATATGATCATGTCCTGGGAAACAATCCTGAAATCTTTTTCGATAAACACTAATTATGCTCAACATATCGCAGGATTGTCACGAAAGTGAAATTTTGTAACTAGGATGTGTCAGATACGTGGTCTTACCTTGCCATTATGTGTGCGTTTGTCATGATAAGTCCCCCGTTGAAATTCGTTTGCAAATTATGGTCAGCGACAAGATGTCCACTGGGACTTTACAAAAGCCTGGTCAGCTTCGGCCTAGTAATTCAGAAGTAATATTATTGTCCTTCAAAGGCGCTACGTTTTTCTGGAAACAATATCTCCTGACAAACACCATACAAGGAAGTAAGAAATTAAGATGCGTGCAGTCGCTTTGCACATGTTTTTGTAGTGGTATTGTATTGCGCATGCGTGTGGTCTAAGTGGTATATCACTCATTCTCAGCAAAGCTTTGTATTGGATGTCCTGTTCCAAAATTATGAATCAGAGAACGAAATGATATAAACAATTGCCAACGATCAAATCCATACCAACGGAACAAATCCAGAGTTGCATATAGAACATTATATGATAGGTAGAAATGACTTGGGCACGTTTCGCCCTCATAGTGCCGAAACGTAATGAACGAAAATGCACCAGATTAACAAACGGGAAATTGGCACCCGCGGTATTTGCTATGATATCGTAGCCCCAAATTCAAATTGCCATTCGCAGTGCGACTTTATTTCCACCTACTTATTCCGACAATAAATTGTATTCTAGTAAAACGAAGCACGAAGTCGCAGACATGATGGAATAATTCGTGGATCTGTATAATATAAGGATGTGTAGGTATCAGTGTGAAACTCGGTGCATTGATTTGTATGGTATACACCACAGTTGTATACCGTTCAAACTTTTCTGCTGGATTCTGAGTAAATCCTGGTCAGAACCGAGTTCACGTATGTCGATGTGTTTTTGTCTCTTTGTTGTTGATGGCGTGCTTGCGTGCTCCACAAAGTAAAACTCCGTCGACCAAGTGTTCTGGAATTTATTTTTGGGGGTCTTTTCTGATAGCTAATTGATTCATAAATAGGCTCTAAAAAAAGAACTACACTTGAACGCTATTCGACCAACTGAAATGATCATGGTTTATATTCTATATATGAGCATTGCCTATTGTGTATATGAAACTTTGATGAGAAAATAAATTTTAAAATATACTATATTATTAGGTAGAAAAAACAAAAACAGAAAAATGTTTCGGCTCCTTGCATTGATCTTATTAATATTGCTAAATAATATTCCTTTAAAATAAAATGATACCTGGCATGGTTTGATCGAATGCAAATGTCTTGCAACATTTTGATAAAATTATTTCATACAAAAACTGTAAATATCAACATAATTCAGCATCAATTGGAACGTCTTCGGTCTTTTGCTAGAAAGAGTTATTGGCTTCAAGTAGTGGTCATTTGGTACTGCCTACTGCTACATCATTGTAATTTTAATCATAGTCCGAGGCTTTTGAAACCAAATGATTGCTTCATGTGTGTTTATATGCATCAATATTTAAACTGGAACGAGTGTATTATATCAGGTCGCAATGACTGCTAAACATTCAGGACATTGGTAGATCAAAATCGTATATTTAAAAAAAAAAACCGGTAGTATTAACAGTTTTATTCTTTGATGACCAAGGAAAAAAGATTTATGCACTGTGTAACCTGTTTAATTAAACCCATGATCTTCTTACTACGGATAATACTTCGAAAGTATAGTGAATGTGTCTATATTCTCAAACTCTAGTGAATGTGTCTATATTCTCAAACTCTAGTGAATGTGTCTATATTCTCAAACTCTAGTGAATGTGTCTATATTCTCAAACTCTAGTGAATGTGTCTATATTCTCAAACTCTAGTGAATGTGTCTATATTCTCAAACTCTAGTGAATGTGTCTATATTCTCAGACTCTAGTGAATGTGTCTATATTCTCAAACTCTAGTGATTGTGTCTATATCATCAAACTCTAGTGAATGTGTCTATATTCTCAGACTCTAGTGAATGTGTCTATATTCTCAAACTCTAGTGAATGTGTCTATATTTTCAAACTCTAGTGATTGTGTCTATATTCTCAAACTCTAGTGAATGTGTCTATATTCTCAAACTCTAGTGAATGTGTCTATATTCTCAAAGGTGACATCCGCTATAATGGGAACGTTTTGACTATCAAGACCCATATGTCCATTGTGATCTGTAAATGTCTCATTTCTTGTTTGTTAATGTTACAACATTCGAGATTAATGAAGAGGGAGGGAGCTACTTTTCCGCGTCCGCATTGCAAGAAAGGATCGCACGTACGCATTAGATATCCTCTATATTTTACATATCTTACTTTAGTAGAAAATGTATTTTATGACACGATTATAAATTATCCAGTTTAAGTTTTACTCGAATTATATTCGACGTTTAAACCTATTTAGTGCCCTCAGTTTTTGTTTTTAACAAAACCATTGTATGTTGACTTGCAATGTAGGCTTTTTAATTTCGTTGCAACTTCTCTACAAAGATCTTCATTGCAAAGAGCAAGGCTTAATAAAAAAATTATTCACGATAGCTGATAAGCACATGTCGCGATCTACTGTTTACGATCTAGAGGCACGTGTTCAAAATTCCTTTTCGCGTGCTATCAAAGTGTCTTCAGTAAGAAATCCAACCCTCAAGCTCAAAGTCTCCCAACTAGATAGACACTTTTTAGACTAAACGTACATCTACTAATATTCTACATGCTAATAGAAGAACCAAGACCTTTATATTTCGTCATAATCCTACAAGGTTAACCTCATTTCCATTAGGTTAAATGACAATAAATATAAACACAATCTATGATTTAATAATTAGATGATATATTTAGTACACGTGCGTTGATCGAAATATATAGTTACCTCACAAGCTTAACTACATTTCGATTAACGAGTTTAAATATAATTCCTCTTTACGTCATTTGACGTCAGGAAGTCGATGTCGGAAAACAACCACATTAGTCATAAGTTAGAAGCAGATGAAACTAAACAAGGTATACTTATTGCATAATATTACCCACAATCCCAAAAGTACATGGAAATTACCATTTAAAAATAACACATTAATTTAAAATATCCCTTTAAACGGGTATAAATTGTTCTTAAACGGGAACCTTATCTCATCTTGAAATTTTACTTGATTTCTTAATAATAATAATAATAATAATAATAATAATAATAATAATATATAATAATAATAATAATAATAATAATAATAATAATAATAATAATAATAAATAGTATTAATAATAAGGTCCTATCGCAATAAGTACAGATAAAGAAGAAATTAGTATTAACAAGTGATTTATGTATGTGTTTTAAAATATAAGTATTTTAACGTCATATCTTGTGTAAATGGGGATGGGGTAGTTATGTTTAAAATATTTAATGGGCAGGAATTTATTTGGTAAATTTAAAATAAGTTCGTTAATCATACAGTTGTTGGTGGTAACGCAGGTGAAATGATGTACTAATAACTAAATCCCGGGTATATTTTATATTTGCAGATTAGATTGGTCATAAGTCATACTTTAAACTCTTTACATACATGATAATTCGATGTAGAACCATCCTAAGTATCATTCTCGTTTAAAACAATTTTTACATACTTAATTTAATATTATTAAATTTATTCCTTATTTAATTGTCGCTTACGGTATCATTCATTTTAAAACTTAACTTTTCTTTTGAATTGCAAAATTTGACAATTTAGAAATATTCGTATTATGCACACTTAGCTACTAATCTAAGTATTATACATTTAAAATCAGATTTATTTATTTTAGTATTATCTGTTGCTATCTTTAGAAAAGCACTGCTTCCTCTGCAAGGGTTCTGTTGAATAGTTTTTTCTCTGACGTCGCTACCCAGCGAACGGCAGAATTTTCCGTGGGAGGCACAACATTTTGCAGAATTCAGTGGGTAGTATGCGATAGATTTTCAGTATCTATGGGTTTCCGAGGGTAGTGTTAGAAGTTCTCTGTGTGTTCACACAGTGCGTGAGAAATTCATTATACGATTCTAATACGAAGTCCATTTAAGGCCATGCGCTAAATTATTAATTAGCAATGTCCTACTACGATAGCAGTAGTGTAATAAGAACAATACCAATTCACTGCAAACTAAGGTGCCCTTTTGAAGAATAGAGCAATTATTCTTAGTGCATTGTATTTATTATTATTATTATTACTATTATTATTATTATTATTATTATTATTATTATTATTATTATTATTATTATTACAGCAATTATGAGAGTATTGTATTTGTCGGGTCATATTTTTCAAATATATTCCACACGATGGACTGAAGGAATATCACTGAAACGGTCTCACTTATTATTGGTTTCCTTCTTTTATATTTCCTTAGCAAATATTGTTTTTTTTATATAAAGTAAATTGGATGTATGGTTAGGTACAGTCTGTTTAACATCTTGCCAATGCTAATGATCATCATTACTTACAGTGACAATAGATAACATATACGACATACTTGTATATGATTTTTGTTGTTGATGTTACTGTTGTAGGGTTTAACGCCATTTTTAAACACACGATAGGCATGGCGGGCAATATTAATGGTGGTGGAAAAACCCGGGACAACCCCGGTAAGAACCACCGACCCACGCGCGAGCGTGTGTGTGTGTGTGTGTGTGTGTGTGTGTGTGTGTGTGTGTGTGTGTGCGATTAACATTTTTAACTTAGCTTTAACATTTGTTTCAGTCATATCGCCACGATGTCTGCAGTGAGGCAGTTTATAGTGATGTCTAGCACTGGGGCATTATGATGCAGACATGTAGCATGATGTCCCACGCAGTCAGCGAGGCAGCTGTTAGTACCATTTGTGTAAGTCTTTGGTATGACTCTGCCGGGGATCGAAACCACGTATTCCGGCTTCCGCGGCGGACACTCTAATCACTAGGCCACCGGAGCGGTCCAACCCACGAGAATCTACTGGCCAACCTTCTCACATACCCAATCTCAGACTCGAACCCACGCATACAGAGGTTAGATGGCAGTGATCCGTAACAGAGAGCGCTTTATACCACTCTGCCGCTCAAGCGCCTCAATCGGTAACATATACGACATACTTATAGATGACATACATACACGACTATTTTTACAACGCTTTATAATTCCAATTTTTTAAACACATATAGCAACTTTTAAATTCGTTGCAAAAACTATTTGTTGAGTTATTCATGAGCTGGATTTGTGTCTTTACTATTTCATTATATGCACCTTAAAACAGAATGATATTACTAGTCAATAACATTTAGTGTACCCTTTGGTTTCTCCCATTAGAGAATGTAGTATACTGCAAACTTTGCAATATACATTTAGTTTTCGATTGTACCTTTAGTGTGTAGCGAAATGTTACATGGAAATCGTCAAATAATTAACTGACAACAACCGAAACGGGCCAGAACAACAGCAAGGAAGGTTAACCCTACAACAAAGTAAGGTCCGCTCGCAAAAATAAAAGCTTCATACGAAAACGAAAATACAAGGTCAGTAACATCAACCTGAAGCCCCTAGCCAACAGAGACGTGTCTATATGAGTTAATGCATTATTGTCGACGTTTGTGTTATCAAAATTGTCTGTATGTTTGTTTCCCACCCGCCCACTCAATTTTTATCGTCACCGTACCTGCTGCTGTCTCATTACCAAATATTTTATGAACACCAACGGAACATCGCGATCGAGGATCATGTAAATTTATCCTGACAAATCCGTGTGGGGTAGCTTGTGCACGTGAAAATAAGTTTTTGAACGTAGGCATATCCATATTCCACGACCACCAAGTCTCATGAATATTTCACAGAGTATGTGTATCGACTACATTAATTAAACTAAAATAGTAGACCCAGATCGACCTATCATAATTAATCTGATATAATTTTGTAGTGATGGATGATTTCAGACAGGTTCGTACTTTCACATTGCTGAGAAATCAATAATATCCATGTTGTGCAAATATAATAAATAATATGGATTTATACTGTCTTAGACGCATAGCATCCACTCCCACAAATGGAATAACAACTATAATAACAGAAAAAAAAGCGCGTACTTACAGGCAAGTGTGTTAAATGTGGAACAGATCATATACATTTTTTTCGTCTCATATGAAGATAGGTGGTGATATCGCTGCTTTCTGGGAAAATTTCCAGGTACTCCATACCCATAAAGAAAAACATCTTCCTGGATATAAATGTGGTGGTACTGTTACCTTAATTGACATCCCACTTTGCGCGAACGGTAAACCAAAACCTGAGAAATATCTAATAACTGCGATTGTTCGAGCATGTTCTGATGTAGCGAGGAAAAATATGGATTTACAACAACAATGACATTTTGAAGATGTGAAGTTGATTCACACGGTAAATTCCATATAAAAAAAATCTGTCAGAGAATCTCTTGCTCATTTTTTTGGGCAAGATCTATGATCAAAGGCAAACTAAGTGCCAGGGACCGGTAATTAATTAACCGATTATTATTTTTATCATAATCGAATCGATTTATTTTAGTCCTAGAGGATATTGAAAGGGTAGAGCAACGATTAGTAAACTTGCTGATGCAGCAAATAATGAAATGTCGCACGTTAAGTTGCTGAAAATTCGTCAGCACAACAGGCAATATGGCAAATGTATTTACCACCACATAAAATGTACAGTACGTACATTTTGATTTCAGCACTCCCAATGAAGTTGATGACCACAGATTCTATATGCTGATCATGGCAAGGAATTTCTTTTAGCAGTATCATCTCTGATGAAAAAACAAACCGTCAAAATCAGTCGAGGACATACAACAATTTATCGCGATTAGGCAATTGTTGAACAATTTAATCGATTACTTGCTGAGCGGGTTTCGGGATATCAGTCTACGCAGGAACTATGAATGAATAGTTGGATTTAAAGTGAAACCGGCCACTAGGGTCATATGTTTACTATTTTTCACTGCCATTTATTTACATGGCAGTGATTTAATTTATCCAGGAAGATGGAATGGTGCCACATCTTCCTCTCGTTTATGCGCACAGAGTGCGCTATTTAATTTGGTCGCCATATCATACCCCTAAAAGGGGCTAATGATATGAATGTTAAACCTGGGTGAGTGGGAATAGACCAATAAACTCAACCTATCAACCAATCGAAAGTACGTACGCTTATTCCAAATTCAATCCAGTTTTTCTAGTGGATTTCCCTATGCCAACATTGTGTAAGCCACCGATGCAATTCATCAAATAATTAAAGTACGTTCCTATCTAGGCCAATCTTCTAGTACGAAAGTGTACATATTATATGTCCCTAACAATTTCTGTTGCTAATATGACTAAACGTCATTTGAAAGGTAGCCACTGCCAGAGAGAAATAGATTGTTAATTTTAAGCGGTGGGTCCGAAAATGATCAAGTTAGGCTTTTTGGATAGAGCTTGTCAAGGAGGGTTCCCGTAATCAAGTGGGAGACCCTATTAAGGCAATGAAAGGCAATAGCCCTAAAAAGGGCCTTTTTTTGGAGGATCCCATGATCACTTGTTAGTGACCGATTATCCCTCTGCTCATGTGGTTGGTCCCTGTATACTTCTTGAGTGTATAGTTTGTCCCTCTACTCACTCGATGATTTCCTGTATACATCTTGGGTGTCTTGTTTTGGATCCTCAATCTAAACATCCTTGCTCCTTCATCTATTTGCTTCTATATTTTCTCTATCAATTTGGAATTCTTTGTGCTGTTTTGTGTAGAATATATAACCCCATATGACAACTATTTGCATTGTTAGTTAATGCATGATGTTATTAAGTTACTGCAAGGCCTGATAGTTTTGGGGTTAACTATCTTTATAGTTTATGAATTTGAGGTTATTTTCTAAATTAGCATATTTTTGGTTGCAACCTTCTGTTGTTGGGCCTGATAGTCTTGGGTTTGAGACTACTCTATAAAATCTAATTTGGGGTCATAAACTATGCATATATGATGAGGTTTTTAGTTGCAACATTGTGTCGCTGGACCTGATAGTCTTGGTTTTGAGACTACCTCCTACACTCTAGTTGGGACCATAGTTAGGGGGCGTGTTAGTGGTTATACTTTAACTACAGCGGTATCGCGTTTTTTAGGGACCTATAATACCTGCGTAATATTAAACTCAGTTATGAGATGTTGTCAATGGGGTTATATAGAAGGAAGAATTTAGAAGCATAAGAGAAGAAAAGAGGCAAGACGCTTGCCTTATTGATTGTATAACTGGTAGTTAATTTAACTTTTGATGTTTATACCTTTATGTGTTTCTTTTATTTTAGGTTTATTTTTATTGTTCCATGTTATTTTACCATTCCATTAGGTTTGGTTGCTCTGGAGCCGCCATTTGAACGTAATACCCAGTGTAGTGTAGGTGGGCTCTCTTAAGAGATAACGAGTCCCTTTTGACCCCGTACGCTTCCATCCCTCGTAACGATATTATTTTCCATTATGTTAAGTTGCTCTGGAGCCGCCATGGGAACGTTATACCCAGCATAGTGTAGGTGGGCTCCCTTAAGGGTAACGAATCCCTTTTGGCCCCGTACGCTTCCCTCCCCTTAGAACAATATTATTTTATATGCATATTTAGGCACCAGTAAAACATTCATTTCATTTATGGATGATATGGTGTTATACTTTTATTCTATCCAATAGTCCTGTAGTTCTAAGAAATTCAATTATATTATAGTATGTTCATTGAGGGTTTTTGTTGCATAATTGAATTATTTCTCGATATGTACTTGGTGCGTCAGGTTCTAATTGTTTAGTTATAAATAGGTCTCTTTCTTTTTGCGTATTGTTACAGATATTAAATATATGACACAGATCTTCCGGTACGTTACAGTGGAAGCAGTTGATGTTGTGCGGAACAGGTCCTATATATTTTCCAAAACTATTAGCTAATTTTGTTTTTTCAAGAATTATCCTATTTATTATAGATTGTTCATAACTGCTGCAACTGGGTATCAGGATATTTCTATTGACTTCTTTGACAATACTATGTACAAATCTCCCTTGTTTATTATGGTTCCAATCCTTTTGAAACTTTTGATTTATCAGTGTATAGATTAAATTATTAATTTCTGTTGGACTATGCTTCAGTGGCATGTAATTAGGTTCAGTGAGTTTACTCTTGGCTAATCGGTCAGCTAATTCATTGCCTTTTATGTCGATGTGAGATGGTATCCATAGAAACTTTACTGTTATGTTTTGAGTATTGATTATTTTAATTATTTGGTTAATTTGATTAAGACAGTTTTCTCTTGATTTAGTATTATAGCATTGTATTGACTTTAGGACACTTAGTGAATCACTAATAATCAAGGTCTTATCTGGCTTGTTTTCTAGTGTCCATTTTAAAGATTCCAGGATGGCCCAGAATTCAGCTGTGTAAATGGAGCAGTGATCCGGTAGGCGGCTGCCCATTTTGATATTGACTGCTGGAATGACCCAATCAGCAGCTGTTTAAAGGGGTTGTTAATTTTGGAACCATCCGTGAATATATGAGTATAGTTTTTATAGCGCAGGAACTATCCCTGAAAATGTTTTTTAAAACGACGAGATCTCGTGAATGTGTTGCAAGACTATGTAGTGTAATAGCTGCGTTAAGTATGTAATTTACTAACGGAATTTCTATGCAACCTACTAATTCAATCACAAAAACATATACCCATACAACGACATGACTCCATTTTAAAAGAACCAGTACTAGATAATGTGACATATAAGATATTCATGTAAACTTGGTAAGCTTGAAGGTGGTAATACAAGCTCCACTGATCCTAATTGGAATGTAACCTCACAACATTTCCAGCGTGGTAAGGTTCACAGGTAGACCTGTAATTTACATAATAGATTAAATAGCCCCTCAGGAAGATTCTACAGCTATAATGTACAATAGGCTTGCACTAGGTTTTCTGTAAACTTTGTTGAAATATGAGTGTCGTTCCAGCAATCATATCTTTTATAGTATACACAATATGTCTCCAATTATAGAAATGACATTCAACAAAATCATTATTGCTATAATTTCAGAAAGATATGTCATCCTATTGAGCTATATCCAAGTCCTCGTTATCATCGAGCCAGTTGTGAATATTTGCCATGGCTAGAACGGGTACGAGGTAGAGGTAGGGAACATGTAAGAACAACAATAAATAGTGCGATGTTAAGCTGTGGAGTCAATAACAGACACAAAAAACAGCTGAGAGGAGGCATAAATATGATATATCAGTAGATTGGTAGCAAATAGTTAATTAGGATATGCACAGATAAATATTGGGTTTATATATTTATCAAAGATTTAAACAATACTCGTCACCTGAAAGAAAATATAATGCGTTGCATATCAAAATATATTATAAAAATTTGCTTCATATTTCCTTCAGGTAAGTAATAGTTATAAAACATGTATTCCAGGTAGGTATTAGTTATAGAATATGCATTCCAGGTAGGTATTATTTATAATGTGCCAATGAAAGTTTCTAATCTTGGCAATGCGTGGCAAATAATGTAGGTAAATAATTTTTCCTTTTCAATCATATCACATGCTTTGTAGAATAACTTTCTTTCGATCATATCGCATGCTTTGTAGAATACCTTTATTTCAATCATACCACATGCTTTGTAGAATACCTTTCTTTTCAATCATATCACACGCTTTGTAGAATACCTTTCTTTTCAATCATACCACATGCTTTGTAGAATGCCTTTCTTTTCAATCATATCACACGCTTTGTAGAATACCTTTCTTTTCAATCATATCACATGCTTTGTAGAATACCTTTCTTTTCAATCATTTCACACGCTTTGTAGAATACCTTTCTTTTCAATCATATCACACGCTTTGTAGAATAACTTTCTTTTCAATCATATCACACGCTTTGTAGAATACCTTTCTTTTCAATCATCTTACATGCTTTGTAGAATAACTTTCTTTTCAATCATATCACACGCTTTGTAGAATACCTTTCTTTTCAATCATATCACATGCTTTGTAGAATACCTTTCTTTTCAATCATATCACATGCTTTGTAGAATACCTTTCTTTCAATCATATCTCATGCTTTGTAGAATACCTTTCTTTTCAATCATTACACACGCTTTGTAGAATACCTTTCTTTCAATCATATCACATGCTTTGTAGAATACCTTTCTTTTCAATCATATCACACGCTTCGTAGAATACCTTTCTTTTCAATCATATCACATGCTTTGTAGAATACCTTTCTTTTCAATCATATCACACGCTTTGTAGAATAACTTTCTTTTCAATCATATCACACGCTTTGTAGAATGCCTTTCTTTTTAATCATCTAACATGCTTTGTAGAATAACTTTCTTTTCAATCATATCACACGCTTTGTAGAATACCTTTCTTTTCAATCATATCTCATGCTTTGTAGAATACCTTTCTTTTCAATCATATCACACGCTTTGTAGAATACCTTTCTTTCAATCATATCACATGCTTTGTAGAATACCTTTCTTTTCAATCATATCACACGCTTCGTAGAATACCTTTCTTTTCAATCATAGCACATGCTTTGTAGAATACCTTTCTTTTCAATCATATCACACGCTTTGTAGAATACCTTTCTTTCAATAATATCACACGCTTTGTAGAATACCTTTCTTTTCAATCATATCACATGCTTTGTAGAATACCTTTATTTTCAATCATATCACATGCTTTGTAGAATACCTTTCTTTCAATAATATCACACGCTTTGTAGAATACCTTTCTTTTCAATTATATAACATGCTTTGTAGAATACCTTTCTTTTCAATCATATCACATGCATTTTGTAGAATATCTTTCTTTTCAATAATATCACATGCTTTGTAGAATGCCTTTCTTTTCAATCATATCACATGCTTTGTAGAATACCTTTCTTTTCAATCATATCACATGCTTTTTGTTGAATACCTTTCTTTTCAATCATATCACATGCTTTGTAGAATGCCTTTCTTTTCAATCATATTACATGCTTTGTAGAATAACTTTCTTTTCAATCATATCACATGCTTTTTGTAGAATACCTTTCTTTTCAATCATATCACATGCTTTGTAGATTACCTTTCGTTTCAATCATATCACATGCTTTTTGTAGAATACCTTTCTTTTCAATAATATCACATGCTTTGTAGAATACCTTTCTTTTCAATAATATCACACGCTTTGTATAGAATACCTTTCTTTTCAATCATATTACATGCTTTGTAGAATAACTTTCTTTTCAATCATATCACACGCTTTGTAGAATACCTTTCTTTTCAATCATATCACATGCTTTTTGTAGAATACCTTTCTTTTCAATCATATCACATGCTTTGTAGATTACCTTTCTTTTCAATCATATCACATGCTTTTTGTAGAATACCTTTCTTTTCCATAATATCACATGCTTTGTAGAATACCTTTCTTTTCAATCGTATCACATGCTTTGTAGATTACCTTTCTTTTCAATCATATCACATGCTTTTTGTAGAATACCTTTCTTTTCAATCATATTACATGCTTTGTAGAATAACTTTCTTTTCAATAATATCACATGCTTTGTAGAATACCTTTCTTTTGAATCATATCACACGCTTTGTAGAATACCTTTCTTTTGAATCATATCACATGCTTTGTAGAATACCTTTCTTTTCAATCATATCACACGCTTTGTAGAATACCTTTCTTTTGAATCATATCACATGCTTTGTAGAATACCTTTCTTTTCAATCATATCACACGCTTTGTAGAATACCTTTCTTTTCAATCATATCACATGCTTTGTAGAATACCTTTATTTCAATCATATCACATGCTTTGTAGAATTCCTTTCTTTTCAATCATATTACATGATTTGTATACCTTTCTTTTCAATCATATCACATGCTTTGTACAATACCTTTCTTTTCAATCATATCACATGCTTTGTTGAATACCTTTCTTTCAATCATATTACATGCTTTGTATACCTTTCTTTTGAATCATATCACACGCTTTGTTGAATACCTTTATTTTCAATCATATTACATGCTTTGTAGAATAACTTTCTTTCAATCATATCACATGCTTTGTAAGATAACTTTCTTTTCAATCATATCACACGCTTTGTAGAATACCTTTCTTTTCAATCATATCACATGCTTTGTAGAATACCTTTCTTTTCAATCATATTACATGCTTTGCAGAATAGCTTTCTTTCAATCATATCACATGCTTTGTAGAATACCTTTCTTTCAATCATATTACATGCTTTGTATACCTTTCTTTTCAATCATATCACACGCTTTGTAGAATACCTTTCTTTTCAATCATATCACACGCTTTGTAGAATACCTTTCTTTTCAATAATATTACACGCTTTGTAGAATGCCTTTCTTTTCAATCATCTTACATGCTTTGTAGAATAACTTTCTTTTCAATCATATCACACGCTTTGTAGAATACCTTTCTTTCCAATCATATCACATGCTTTGTAGAATACCTTTCTTTTCAATCATATCACACGCTTTGTAGAATACCTTTCTTTCAATCATATCTCATGCTTTGTAGAATACCTTTCTTTTCAATCATATCACATGCTTTGTAGAATACCTTTCTTTCAATAATATCACACGCTTTGTAGAATACCTTTCTTTTCAATTATATCACATGCTTTGTAGAATACCTTTCTTTTCAATCATATCACATGCATTTAGCAGCAGAGAGGGTGAACCCTACAACGTTTTTAGACAAAATTTGATTGAAATCCTAAAACGAGCCGTCCTATAATCTCATTTCAACCAAAAAGGGGGCGAATCCTACAACGTTTTCAGACAAAAAAAATTGATTGAATCCTTAAAACGATCCGTAGGATTTCGTTGAAATCTACGAAATCTCATTTTAACTAAAAAAATGAAAACGAAGATTTTTACGATTTTTTAATTAATTTTGGTCGCAACTTGTTGTCATCCACCCTCTCTGCTGCTTAGTGATTTCATCACTGGGTTAACAAAAAATAATAAATGATTTTAACCGAATATTTGATCCAGTCCGATACGATATCGTGTCCGAGGATCATGCAAATTTATTGTTGCGAATCCGTGTGGTTTTGACTGAGCATGACTAAAGAAATCTCGAAATTGATTGAAGTCCATATCAGAACACCATGTCTGCCAAATATTTCGTAGCGTATGTGTATCAACGCCGTTGAATACAGAAAGAATATTGCAGTTATCTCTGATGACTTTTGGAACCTGAGTGTAGCGTTGAGTGACATATATCACGTCAGTGTTTTTGTGACGCCCACGGGAAAATATTCTAGCAGGATTTTTTTGTTTATCCAACATTATATCGTCGTATACGACTAAATTGTTAATATCTCCATCAATATCATCAATGCTCGGTGCTTCATCGATATCGGTTATAAACTCAATAATACCCTCTCCGGATTTTTCTACCGCGCTGTCGTTAAAATCTTTTAGCACTTCATAACATCGTTGATCATCTACGCTAGGGGCAATTAAATACAACTTATCCCATTTCATCCATCTCATTATTAAATTGAGCAACAATTGCGTTTTACCGGATCCAGATGGCCCGATTATAATCATCCGGATAGAGTTTGGTAGCGCTGCATGATGCTTAACCGGTTCTCTTCTTTTAGTCGCTGAAAAATCAATTATATCCATATCTCTATACATAAATTATGGATCTATATTGTGTGAAGTGCAAAACGCGTACTGGCACAGAAGATGTGACGACGGTTACAACTAAAAATAACCGATCAGCGCTTTCTGGTAAATGCATGCAATGTGGTACAAAGAAATTTAGATTTGTGTCTATGAAATCTGATTTAAAAAAAAACGAGGAGGTGATATCGCAGCCAAATTGGCAAAGCTCCCTGGAACCCCATGGGCAAAGTACCCCGGAGAAAAGCACCTTCCCGGATATAGCTACTGTGGACCGGGAACCAGACTTGATATCAGACTCAATAATCAAAATCAACCCAACCCCGGTGAAGAACCAATAAACACCATTGATAAGGCCTGTCACCTTCATGATGTTGCTTATAAAAGCAGCAATCTGCAAAACAGGCATCTCGCGGATGTGAAATTAATTCATGCGTTAAATGCTATTCCTGATAAATCCTTCAAAGAAAAATTGGCTTCATTTTTGATAAAATCGGCTATGAAAAGTAAATTGATGTTAGGTGCCGGTAATTAATAATATGGAATCAATTTATTATTCCCCAAGAGGATACTGGAGGGGTAAATCAGCAGTCCATAAACTCGCTAGCGCTGCAAAAGTGAAAAAAACCACTGCGGCTAATTGGTTATCCAAACAGGCACTATGGCAAATTTATCTACCACCGCCTAAACAAATTCAATTCTCGCATTTTGATGTGACCGCTCCTAATGAAGTTCATCAGGCTGATATATTATTTCTGCCACATGATCGTGGTTACAAATACGCGCTAACCGTAGTTGATATTGCAAGTCGATACAAAGAAGCAGAACCGTTAAAAACAAAATCAGCCACTGAAGTTGCTTCTGCATTTGAGAGGATTTATCGACGAGGTCCTCTGCACTGGCCAAATCTATTGCAGGTTGATCCTGGTAAGGAATTTCAGGGTGCAGTATTATCTACAATGAAACATCATAATGTCACCATACGACGAGGGCATACTGCGCTACATCGCGATCAGGCCATTGTAGAACGATTTAATCGGACGATTGCTGAGCGGTTATTTGGATATCAATACGCAAAAGAATTCATTCAAGAAAAGCGATCCCGTGAATGGGTTAAAAGATTACCATCTGTGATTACTGCACTGAATAACGAGATTACTAGAACAATCAACATGAAACCTATCAACGCGATTAAAAAGAAGTCAATACCCGTACAACCACAAAAAGATTTCAAAGAACCAATTCTTCATAGTAATGTCATTGTGAGGTACTTATACGAACCAGGAGAGCTTGAAGGGGGTAGAAAAAGGGCTACTGATCCTATTTGGAGCGTCACTACGCATAAGATATCTACTATAACACGATCAACTGGTAGACCAGCAATCTATAAACTGGATTCAACTGCCCCTCAACGGGGTTTTACTCGAGAACAACTACAGGTAATTCCCGAGGATACTCAATTGCCACCGCATGGTCTTAACTAGCACCGTTGCGTCTATTGCACTCAAGACAAGTCAACATCACATTATTTCTGACATGACCGAGACTGTTATTTTTTCTGTCTACGGTGAATTGGCGAGGATCCTTATCCGAATACTGCCAACGCATTATACAATTGCAACTCGCGCAGTGATTATTCTGTTGTTGTTTCAGCGTAATTATTAATTTAGCATCAATATCGAATTCTCGTTGTTTTTTTTTGTCCTGTTGTTTGTAACCGGAGAGTTTTTTATTAATGATGCTAACATCAATATCACTTATTGTTGTGTCATTATCATCGAAAACAACTCTTCGAAGTTGATTTATTTTTCGTACTCTGGATACTGCGAGATAGACTAAATTCGACCATTCGATGTGATTATCCACCATCCAAACAATTGTATCCGATATAGTCAATCCCTGTGAAGAGTGTATTGTTGCTGCGTATCCTAGCGTCCACGGGGATTTATTAGCACGCAATGCATCTTCAACGACATTGATATCAACCAGCACAATATCATTTAATACGAGAATTTGTTTTTCACTCTGTCCTGGAATATCAACTTCAATATTCTGTTTTCGTGTATCCGATGGCCTATAACAAAGGGGTACTGGAAGCGTTGCAAATTTTTCTTTATGCAATTCAAATAACTTCATCTGAAGTGTGTCCCTGACTATTTTTCTACTTGCAATTATCAAATCATTTGGTCTCCATGTTTCCCAGAAATCATTCATTGGAGTTTCTGAAATCACTTCACGCGCTATTTCGCATTGGATTCTATCCGGTTGTAATCTAATTAGCGCTTTGAACTCGCGTAATCGTTCATCAAGTGATCTATAATCAGTGGTGATTTCTTCATAGTAGTCTACAAAACCCCTTAGCCATTCATGTGGAGATGCACCGACAAATGGTGGTGGTTGGCCGTGATCACCGCACATGACGACTTTTGTGTTTTTGTTTAACAACCACTCAAGAAATATTTGTAATACATCTAATGACACTGTGCATATTTCATCCCAAATTATGATTTCAGGAATGAATTTATCACCCATACGCTCAGGAGTCCATTTGTCACCCTTCCATCGAAAGAAACTATGGTAAGTACAAGCATTTACCCCTCGCTGTATCATCTCTCTGGCGAGTCTGTGAGTCGGTGTTAGCACAATCATGTTAGTAGAAATACAAGTATTTCCACCACGACGATATAATTCAATTGCACGAGTTGTCTTTCCTGACCCACCACAACCGTTTAAATAAACTGTTTTATATCTACAGATTGGATCAGATACCGGTGGTGCATTAGAAAATTCTGATTGAATTTCAATACGGTTACAACAAAGATATTTATCATCCATGGCAACGTCTGCGGATTCACAATACTCATGTAGCATCTCCTTTTTAAATCGCCAACGCCCCCAATTTTCTTCGGGATCTGTGAATTTAGCTACAGCTGATTTGTACTTATTGTGTATATACATCGAATCAGTGGCCACTCTAACCGCGGTATTAGGAAATCTATTTATCATCGAAAATAGATTAATAGAAGCATAGGCTAGCATTGAACTTCTCAAATGTGTGTACTGGGAATTATGTCCATCACAGTAGGTAACAACCGTACCTAATTTCTCACCATTGGATAGAAAAGCATCCTTACGGGATACAAGTTTTCCCTGTTTCATTAAATCCGCTACAATAAAATCGTATTCAGCGATATCTATGATCAACCGCGAAGAGTATTTTGCGTTGTCGTACCGTCCACCTTGAGTGAATTTACCGATTATTCTTCGTCCAAAATCTTTTGCTTGTTCTTTTTTAATTTCAAATAACTTCATAGACAAATTCATGATTTGTTCTTCATTGAAATCAGGGAATTGTTTTCGCTGTTCGCTGATTATACGATCTAGATCGGGTTGTGGTAGCCAAACTTCTTTCTGAGCTCGATAGCATATAATCGCTTCACCGATGATCAACGATATTAGCATACCACAATCAATCATATATCTCAATAGCACTATTGGCATCCAGGCCTTTTCAGATAGGTGTCTACCGAGCCAAACATAACTACACGGATGTAATCCTGACGCTAATTCAAATGATATCACACGAGCGAATCCGGTTAAATCAAAATCAGGCAATGGTCCATTAATCGCAACACGAGTCATTTCATGCGTGGGGTGTCCAAATCGTTTGAAGTACTCAGCGCATTCCCCATATCCGAGAAAACTTCCGGGGTAACACGCGGCTATATCAATTGAAATCATACCATCAAGTGAGTATTTCGTATTCCACAGTCCTCCATGACCAAATTCGACGCAACTCAATTTAACATCCTCGAGAAAATCACTTCGTGTTGGACGCCATGAGTTTTTTTCTCTTGCGAAGTGAGCTACCACTGATGGAATAGTAAAACTATCCGTGAGTAGTTTTTCATGGGAATTCTCCGGTGAAAAATCACTAGCGATTTTTCTCATTCTATTATCTAATTCTTCAACGCGATATTATTCACCATTTGGTTTTACAAATTGATCGAATCCTATTTCGGGATCTTCATCACTTCTAAGTAACCACACTGACACAGGATCATCCTTACACAACGCATTAATAGCATCAAATAATCTCTCTTCATAGAAAACATCCCCGACTAATTTCCCGGAAAATTCCGGTGGGATATATTTCACGGTTCGTTCTCGTGGAAATACTGTTACCGCAGGTGTCCACGCGTGTTTGTTATGATCAATAATCTGTATTGGTGCTCCATTTTTGTTATATTTCGGTTCGTATAAAACCTCTCCGGTTATCGTCATAACTGTTATTGGAAATCTTAATGATGTTTCTAATTTAGCTATATCAGAAATCTTTGCACCATGCTGTTTCACTGTCAGTTCCCATTCGGTTATTTTCCTACGTCGCAGATCAGTTAGTTTATTTCCTCGGGATGCATTTGTGAAGTGCTCCATTACCCGTGTTGCTACACAATTAAGCCCTGACGAATATTTCATAGGAGCTAGTTTTGCGATATCGGGTTTATCATTTAACGGATATATCCCATAAACCATTGCTGTTACGGGATAAGATCTTTCGTAGTATGGTTTGTCAATGCCGGTTAGAATTCCTGGTTTGGAATCTCTACTCACAATGACAGCTTTTTTATTCTTGAGGATTGGTTCAAATTTATCCCTAATAATCCATTTGCCATCGACTTCAATAATGAATTTGATTCGGAAAAAATACCGTTTTTCCCCAACATGTGAAATTATCACTGCTGCTTTTTCATCATTCATGGTAGCGTCAACAACACCATCAATTCGAAATGTTGACCAACAATAGGATGCTCCATCACGCTTAAATTCATTGAAACAATCTCTGATTTTACTAATCATGGCTTTATCAAGAATTGTATTCTTGGGTGTATTAGAAACTATATCGAGATTGAATTGAGCATCTTTCCAGGATAATTTCTTGGACGCTTTTGAAATCCGAAGGATTTTGGGTTTATCGAGATTAAATTTGTTACGTTTTTTGGGTCTATCGAGATTAAATTTAGGATTGATTTTTAATAATCTCTTAAACTCTTTCATGTTTCCGTCTCTTGGACGTTTGATACGTTTTTTGGGTCTATCGAGATTAAATCTAGGACTGATTTTCAATAATCTCTTAAACTCTTTCATGTTTCCGTCTCTTGGACGTTTGATACGTTTTTTGGGTCTATCGAGATTAAATCTAGGATTGATTTTCAATAATCTCTTAAACTCTTTCATGTTTCCGTCTCTTGGACGTTTGATACGTTTTTTGGGTCTATCGAGATTAAATCTAGGATTGATTTTTAATAATCTCTTAAACTCCTTATCAGCATTGAATTCAGCATTTTTCGAAGTCAATCTCTTGAACTCTTTCATGCTATACTAAAAACAAGTGTCTAAATGAAAGATTTATGTATAATGAATCCCCCTGCAATGGATCAGTCATTGAATTAGACAAATAGTATAGTATACGAATGACCCAAGAATTCAGACAGCACCCTGTGAGTACAAATTATGAAGCATCCAGTGATGGTGTTGTAAGAAACCGTAGACTGAAGAACCCAGTTGGGTGGGATAATGGTATGGGGTATTTGTTCTTTACTGTTGGAAAGAAGAAATATTACAATCATCGTTTCGTGTACGAGTGTTTCCATGGATTGATCAAAGATGGTTTTGTTATTGATCATATTGATTCTAATCCGAAGAACAATTCTTTATCAAATCTGCAGGCTGTTACACATAGTGAAAATACCAAACGAGGGGGGACTGGGAAATACTCGAAAAAAGCGAGACCTGTGAAATCTTTGAATACGATAACTAACGAAGAAAAAGTATTTAAATCAATATATGAAGCCGGCAAGTATTTCAATATTTGTAGACCCTCTGTACGATATGTTGCAGAGGGGGTTTGTCGATCGGCTATTTCAAAGGGGACGGGACAAAAAATTCGATTTAGTTATGTCTAATACGTCATATTTTTCATTTAGAAATATATCATTATTATAGAATAATGAATTCTGAAAACATGAATAGCATCATATCCGAGATTTCAAAATTGAAAGGTTGGGATATTGAACTATCAGATGGGTTAAATCCTGATCAAATCATGTCTGATTTTCAGGATATAGAATACGGAGTTAACAACAATAAATATATGCTACCAAAGAAGTATGCGCTCATCAAAAGAATTCAGAATTCTATTAAGGACTCTCTCGCATTTTCCAGTGACGTAAGTGTGTTCGCTCCGTTGTATACCATCGTAGAACGAATACGAAAAGAATTGGGGTACGAATACGAATTGAAAAAGGAGGTTAATTCTAAAGTTAGAAACCTACGGGCGTTAATTCAAGAAAATGAACAATTTTGATTGACCAACCATTTATCATTATTTGATTGCTCGACCATTTATCATTATTTGATTGTGACCGTCCCTCATAGAGATTTTAATTTTTTTTAGCATTTTTTGATTGATAATGTCAGAAACAGTGAATAAAAAATTGATGGCTGGTTCGGATTGATCAAAAATAGAATGGGGAAAGTGACATTATTAATTATTTTATATACAATTTGGTCACTTTCCCCATCATTGATAGAGCCGTTAAAACACTTCCACGGTGACTTTGTCACTGGTGTTAGGTCGGATTGAAAAATTGTTTTGCAATTGAAACATTGTTTCTGATTTCAAATAATGGTCAATGAAGCATTAACAACCCGATTGGCTCGTGAACGATTAGATGCAATCAGGAGATTTGTACCAATTCGTGACTCTGTACGGAATAAACTGCAACAACGACAGAATTTACAAACTGATTTTGCTGCGGGATCTGAAGAATTGTTTAAACCGGTAACCACAGCAACGAAGGGAGTAGAGCGCGCTATACTGGGGGATGATCCCGAGACGGGAAAATCTGTTATCGGTGAACTCGAAAAAATAGCAGCGAAAACTGAACAAACAGAACAGGCCGTACAAAAAATAGAATCAAAAAGAACAGTAGATGATTTACGCGTGAGATTTAACGAGGAAGGGTTAGCAGCAATTGATAAGACTGATCCAACAGAAATTCCTGCGCTTGTTGTTAAGACTTATGAAAACAGAAAAAAAATGTTGAAACCAGAACATCATAAATATGTTAGAAGTATAACTCACTGGGCTGATATATTCTATAAGATCAAAACTGAAAAAAGTCAAATTAAGACAGATAGTGCATCATACATCGAATATATCAATGCGGTGGGTATAGTGTATAAACAATTTGAAGAACTAAAACAACAACAAAAACCGCCAAAATTGCAAAGGCGGCGACAGCAACCTGCAAAGAAAATATCTTTTTCACCTAAAAAACAACAATTACCACGTGATGATGATCCTCTTGGTTATTTACAACCCACGGATGAAGAAGAAAAACAGGATGAAGCAACTGGTTATAGCGGAAGTGGATTAAGAGATTCCAGTGTTTCATGTCCTGGTAGTGTTCTCAGTGATATATCACGATTAGAGGTTCTTGTAGGAGGGTTCCGAGCTGGAAATAACTCACCGGAAATAATTAATGAAGCAGCTGATATCTGTAGACGATTATTTCAGGGTGGTATCATGGATATCAGCACATATCGAGATTTCATTGACGAGTTAGCAAATGGGTATCACAGTGATTAATTGATAAATTGTTTTACAATTGAAAAATTGTTTCTGATTTCAAATAATGATCATACACTACAATCATGATAAACCAACCCCCGTCTACGTAGTTAATTCACGGTTTCCGGTTTATAGAGCATACTACGGAGATGGTTTAGGTAATACCATTTTAGGGTTATTTGCGAGAATGGCTCCAAAAGTGATGCCGTTGGCTAAACAATTAGGAATGAAAGCAATTGATGTTATTCGTGATAAGGGTATTGGTGCTGTTGGAGATCTTGCTGGAAAAGCGTTTTCAACTGCGAAGAATAAATTAACATCATTAGTGAAATCACGGATGAAATCTAAAGGATTTTCAAAACCGTTACCGTCTACAGCGGAAATGCCTGCAAGTGTTAGTAGAATTATAAATAACGCAGTAGATGAAAAATTAGCGTCGATGGTTTTAACCCCCGACCAAAGCAATATTGCAAACATGATAGCAGGAAGTGGCTTTAAAAAACTACGACGATGAAATGGGAAATCGCGATTTAGACTCTGATAAATAGAATAAAATGTTCAAACAGTCACGTGATCCAGCATTTGATATAGACGCCCCAGTTGGCAAGGATGATTCTGTACGCGATTATCAATATTACGCCTATCATGCCATAGACTCAAATAGTCGAGCAAGAATTGATCTTCAAGTCCATGATACCAGTAAATACTTTCTACCCTGTGAAGCGTTTATTGAAGTAGAAGGAGAACTTGTAACAGCTGCTGATACTCCTGCTGTACCAGCACCGTATCCAGCTGGTACTCAAGTCGGTTTTGTCAATAATGGTATCATGGCGCTATTTGAGAGTGCTAGATATCTCATTGATGGAAAAGAAATCGAGTCGATAGATCGCGATGTTGATGTGGCTACAACAATAATCGGGTTAGCGAGATATTCTGATGATTATACAAGATCAGCAGGACCCTCTATGATGTTTGCAAAAGATGGTAAGAATACCGCTGGAGGAAATCCATTTGTTGTAAGACGACCAAAGAATAATGCTGGCACCGCTAATATTGATGCCGAAGATATGATTATAAACAACGATGTTAATTTCAATCTAGGAGCTGCAACACGTATTTCAATGTTGCAAGGAGCGCGTAAATCATTTTCATGCGCGATTCCACTGCATCATATATTTGGATTCTGTAGAAACGTCAGAAAAGTTATCTATGGAGCGAAGCATACAGTATCGCTTGTACGAAAGAGTGATGATAATGACGCAATCTGGAGGATTCCAGCAAACCCAGCTGCAGCACATATAAATGATGATGCCGGTAAAGTCAATTTAACAAAAATATCATTGTGGATGCCAGTGTTGACTCCAGCAATCACTGCAGAAGAACGATTACTATCATTTATGGACCAGGGAGGAAAGTCGTTGTTGAGTTGGCTAACCGTGAGTACAGATGTTAAACAATCAAATATCAACGGGTTATTCACGTGGAATCTAGCATCAAAACAAGGTGTTTCTGCGCCACGTCATATATTTATTGCGTTACAGGATAACTCACGAGTTGGCAATCAACTCTTCAGCCATATGATATTTGATCAATTAGGTGTGAAAGACGTCTCACTGAGAATAAACGGCCAACAGGAACCATCCGAGGATATACAACTTAATTACACAGAAAATCATATCGCACGAGTTTATCATCGTCTGTTGTCATTTATGGCACGCGATCAAAATGTGGATACTGGTTTGCAAATATCACAATACGACTTTAAAAATCTGTATCCGATCTATTACTTCTCACTGGAACATCTCGATTTGATGAGACAATCTGTCGTTGATATACACTTTAGAGCTAATGTGCTTCGTGGTGCTATTGCTGATTATAGAGCGGTTGCTGTTATTCTCAGTGATAAATCAATGCTACTCGAAGGTGTTGGTGGAAGAATGAGAGTGGTAGATGCCCCAGTAGAAAATCTATGATTGAAAATCCTTCGGATTTTTCCAAAAAACATGTAATTGAAATCGTAAACGATTTTCTCGATTTAGAATCAATCTATTATGTATAATGTCATATAGTGTTATTAGTGTTGCGTTAACTCCCGGTCAATTAAAAAAATTGCAATCAGAATCGGCTAAGCGATGTGGAACCACAATCACGTTGAAACCCAACCAAATGACTGGTGGTGCAAATAAACTATCGCTGACAACTCGTCAGGTGAAACATTTCAATGATGCACTAGTAGCAAAAAAGGGTGTCCAGATTACTCTTTCTGCGGCTGCTATCAAAAATATGATTAAAACAGGCGGTATATTTCCGTTGTTAGCTGCGATTCCAGCATTGATTGCAGCAGCAGCCCCAGCGGTGGCTAAAGCGGCAGCGTTAGGAGCCGTTGGTACTGCAGCAGGAATGGCACTACAGAAAGCAACTGGGAAAGGATATAAAAAAAAGGGACGATCCGTTCACGGATTGGGTCTAAGACTACCAGGAACCCCGTATTCGTGGTACAGCGGAAAGGGTCTAAGACTACCAGGAACGATTTATTAATTCAGAAATCTTCGATTTCCGAACCGATGGTTCCCATGTCCAATTTTGATTTACTCGATGCTGCTAAAAAACTAGCGATTAAAAACTTCAGAGGTGTCTTTATGAAAGATCAATTACCACATCAACCAAACAGCGTTGAAACCGGAATCATTAATTTAGATAACAGCACCGGACCCGGAACTCACTGGGTTGCATACGCTATTGATCCACGTGGGATTGTCTATTTTGATTCATATGGATTAGCCCCACCAAAAGAATTTTTGCGTTATATAAAAACCCTTCCAATGAAGACTTGGTATTCTACGCTACCAACACAACAAATGATTGACCCACCAATATGTGGCAGCGAAGTATTAAATGTCCTTGACGCTATTTCTAACTCCTTGAGTAACCCAAGCGGAAAACCACCACATGTTGTCGTTAATGAATACACTAGTAATCGCTGGAAATCGAAACGATTTTAGAGAGAGAAAGAGTTTTACAATAACATGATTGATATTTGGGGGAGATCTTTGAAACCCAAACCCGATGGCACTGCACCACCTGATTCTGTCAAGGATGTAAAAAAACTAATCAAAGATGAAATAGCTGAAACGTTAAATTTAGCAAGTGTTGATCCTAATGAAATAGTTGTATTTCAAGACAAACAGGGTAAATTGAAAACCAGTAATATTTCTCTGGATGATATTTTGGTTAAACAACAAAACGCAATCGAGAACACCGTTGCGTTATTTTCCGATCAGGGTAAACTCAAACCGGGTGTAATCGTTTCGACGATTACAGATCGATTAAAAACTCTCAACGATGAGTTAAACAATTCTCTGTTTGTACTAACAACACTTGAATCTAAAATTGAAGAAAACGGAAAACAGTTTATATCATTTCGTAGAAATATCATTGATAAATTTATTGGAACCCCGTTGGATAAAATTGAAATAAAACTCCCGGATATTAAAAAATCCATCGATGAGACAAAAAACTTCATCGAAGCCGTCAAAGGTGATTTTTCGAGGATGATAACAATCATTGAAAAAACAAAAATTCCTCATGAGAAAACCAACAACGTGGTATACACAATCCAACACGGATCATTTGAGTGGACACCTACAAACAACAAATTAAATATCACTGCAACCGTTAAGGGTATTTATCGATTAACACTAGTAACACCATTAACTCAATTTAATATATCATCGTCGAGTTCATCCGGGGTTAATAATACGATTTCAACGATCATCGACAAGGATACAACTGAAAAGTTCACTATAACAGCTACTGATAAAAATTTGATTGGGGTTTCAGCAACCTGGTATGTGGAATTCGTAGCGGATTTAAGTAAATAACTAAATTGAAAGGATTTCACAATTGAAAACGCTAGCTTTTTTAAAATAACAATGATTTCATCAACGCAATGTCGCTATGATCAGGTCAGAGAATTTCAGAATAGACTCAAAACCCTCACTGAGGAGTATCAAATAAAAATAAAAAAATACCGACGAAGAATCACCGCAATTGATGTTATTGTGTACTCGGTGTCAAGCGTTCTCGCTGGCGCCGGAATAATACTTGCATCGGTTATAATGATTGCCCCGGTCGTAGTTCCAATTTGCATTTCTGCGGTGGCTACAATCGGGGGTATATCAACCGGGATAGCAAAAAAGATATCATCATGCAGCCAGAGTAAACTGCAGAATTACTTACTTCAATTTCATATTGCATCAACCGCATATTCGCAGTTATCCCTGATGATATCGTCGTCACTCGATAATACAATTATATCAGATAGTGAATTCTCAGCGATGGTCAGTATTTTTGATTCCGCAATATCGAAATTAGAGCAACAACATGAGTATAATAACAATGACAACATCGATGGAATTAGAAAACACGAACCCAAAAAACAAAATGATCTCAATAATATCAACATTACCAGATTGTGAGTTCTCAGTGATGGTCAGTATTTATGATTCCTCGATACCAAAATTAGAAATAAATCATGAGTATAATAACAATGACAACACCGCAGGAATTACTTCAACGAATAGTGGAGAACACGAACCCAGTACAAACAAGCATGATATCAATAACATCAACGAATCCAGAATTCAGTGTGAATTTCCCCTCTCCGGTCCCAGTGAAGGAAATAGCGCTAGCAAAATTACGAGTATACCACAGTTGGCCTAATATCAGATCAAAATCATTTGGTGGTCAACAACCCAATAATTCACTGGTATTTGCAAATAAGAATAAAGACGACGGTACCCCAGACTGGAACGTCGTTTCGATACCAACAGGGTCATACCAAATAGAACAAATCAATAATGAATTCGCGCGTAGAATAAAATCGATTACTGGAGTAGAGTCAAAAATCGCTATAACAGTTCATGAGCCGACGCTATCATCCGCAATTGAGATAAACTCAGAAGGATACGTCGTAGATATCTATCAGAGTTCTATTAGAACCGTATTAGGATGGCCTGAATTACCACCCCAGAGTAAAACTCTGGAGGAAACCGTTAAATTACCAGAACCACAAAAATCTGATTATATCACAGACAAAATAAAACCTAAAAATCCAATAAGGAGTTACAAAAAATACAACTTATTTATAGAGTTTTTTGGGTTAGGATACGAACCTAGTGTGGAGGTTGGACCATTGCAAGAATATAATTTTGTTAACGAACCTGAAATCATTAAAAATTTCACAGCGATGAATCATGATTTATCGCTGTTGTTAATATCTCTTAAATCCGGCTCTCTCAACCGAGATGAATTTATCAGCGTCGTAGAAACATGCAATAAAATTATCGACGATATGGAAGTATTTAATTCACAAATTATTCGAGTGATATTAGATGATAAAAACCCCACATCGAGAACAGGATTTGCAAATCAATATAAAATCCGCGTTAAAGATATCCCCACATTCAAACTACCAGGATATAACGTACCGGAACTAAAAAAACTTCTCAGTGACACCATCGATGTTGGTTTTAAAATAATTCATGATGCATGGAAAAAAACATCATCACCGGAAATAAAAATCCTCAAACATAATAATGACCCAGATGGTGGCGGTAGGCATATCGCTCCGTTCAACGTGAATGTTTCATCGGTGATTGCGATCAATTTAGTATGTGATGTTATCGAAGGAAGCTATCAAATAAATTTAGAACGATCAAATCAAGCTCAGCAAGGATATATTTTGTATTCGTTTGCACCAACAGCTCCTCCAGGATTTTTAATTATTGAAAACCCAATTAATCCTGTCTACATGCGATGCCATAATGATTCATTAACCAGAATTAATTTCAAACTCACCGACCAGTCAAATAATCTGATTGATTTACAAGAAGAGGTGTTAGTGATTAGTTTGTTTGTGAAATCCTAAAAGGATTTTCATCGTAAAATAATTATTAACCCATAGCAGCAGAGAGGGTGGATGACAATAAGTTGCGACCAAAATTAATTAAAAAATCGTAAAAATCTTCGTTTTCATTTTTTTAGTTAAAATGAGATTTCGTAGATTTCAACGAAATCCTACGGATCGTTTTAAGGATTCAATCAATTTTTTTTGTCTGAAAACGTTGTAGGATTCGCCCCCTTTTTGGTTGAAATGAGATTATAGGACGGCTCGTTTTAGGATTTCAATCAAATTTTGTCTAAAAACGTTGTAGGGTTCACCCTCTCTGCTGCTCATTTTGTAGAATACCTTTCTTTTCAATAATATCACATGCTTTGTAGAATGCGTTTCTTTTCAATCATATCACATGCTTTGTAGAATACCTTTCTTTTCAATCATATCACATGCCTTTTGTAGAATACATTTTTTTTCAATAATATCACACACTTTGTAGAATGCCTTTCTTTTCAATCATATTACATGCTTTGTAGAATAACTTTCTTTTCAATCATATCACACGCTTTGTAGAATACCTTTCTTTTCAATCATATCACATGCTTTTTGTAGAATACCTTTATTTTCAATCATATCACATGTTTCGTAGATTACCTTTCTTTTCAATCATATCACATGCTTTTTGTAGAATACCTTTCTTTTCAATAATATCACATGCTTTGTAGAATACCTTTCTTTTCAATAATATCACACGCTTTGTATAGAATACCTTTCTTTTCAATAATATCACATGCTTTTTAGAATGCCTTTCTTTTCAATCATATCACATGCTTTGTAGAATACCTTTCTTTTCAATCATATCACATGCTTTTTGTAGACTACCTTTCTTTTCAATCATATCACATGCTTTGTAGAATACCTTTCTTTTCAATCATATCACATGCTTTTTGTAGAATACCTTTCTTTTCAATAATATCACACGCTTTGTAGAATGCCTTTCTTTTCAATCATATTACATGCTTTGTAGAATAACTTTCTTTTCAATCATATCACACGCTTTGTAGAATACCTTTCTTTTCAATCATATCACATGCTTTTTGTAGAATACCTTTCTTTTCAATCATATCACATGCTTTGTAGATTACCTTTCTTTTCAATCATATCACATGCTTTTTGTAGAATACCTTTCTTTTCAATAATATCACATGCTTTGTTGAATACCTTTCTTTTCAATCATATCACATGCTTTGTAGATTACCTTTCTTTTCAATCATATCACATGCTTTTTGTAGAATACCTTTCTTTTCAATCATATTACATGCTTTGTAGAATAACTTTCTTTTCAATAATATCACATGCTTTGTAGAATACCTTTCTTTTCAATCATATCACAAGATTTGTAGAATACCTTTCTTTTCAATCATATCACATGCTTTGTAGAATACCTTTCTTTTCAATCATATCACACGCTTTGTAGAATACCTTTCTTTTCAATCATATCACATGCTTTGTAGAATACCTTTATTTCAATCATATCACATGCTTTGTAGAATTCCTTTCTTTTCAATCATATCACACGCTTTGTAGAATACCTTTCTTTTCAATCATATCACATGCTTTGTAGAATACCTTTCTTTTCAATCATATCACATGCTTTGTAGAATACCTTTCTTTCAATCATATTACATGATTTGTATACCTTTCTTTCAATCATATTACATGCTTTGTATACCTTTCTTTTGAATCATATCACACGCTTTGTTGAATACCTTTATTTTCAATCATATTACATGCTTTGTAGAATAACTTTCTTTCAATCATATCACATGCTTTGTAGGATACCTTTCTTTTCAATCATATCACACGCTTTGTAGAAAGCTTTCTTTTCAATCATTTCACATGCTTTGTAGAATACCTTTCTTTTCAATCATATTACATGCTTTGTAGAATAACTTTCTTTCAGTCATATCACATGCTTTGTAGAATACCTTTCTTTCAATCATATTACATGCTTTGTATACCTTTCTTTTCAATCATATCACACGCTTTGTAGAATACCTTTCTTTTCAATCATATCACACGCTTTGTAGAATACCTTTCTTTTCAATAATATTACACACTTTGTAGAATACCTTTCTTTTCAATCATATTACATGCTTTGTAGAATACCTTTCTTTTCAATCATATCACATGCTTTGTAGAATTCCTTTCTTTTCAATCATATCACACGCTTTGTAGAATACCTTTCTTTTCAATCATATCACATGGTTTGTAGGATACCTTTCTTTCAATCATATCGCATCCTTTGAAGAATACCTTTCTTTCATATTTGCAATTTAGACAAACAGCTTTTTTAAAAACAGTATTTTATTTTCACGTTAATACTGAACATATTATGATAATTAGTTTAATACTCAACATATTATAATAATTAGTTTAATGCTCAGCATATTATGATAATTAGTTTAATACTCAACATATTATGAAAATTAGTTTAATACTCAACATATTATGATAATTAGTTTAATACTCAACATATTATGATAATTAGTTCACAACGTGTTGTTTGTAATGTCTCCACATCTACTGTGTAACATAAATTCGAAAATTCCTTTAGAATTACAAGTGTCTCCATTTAGTGAATTTGAATGCTATCACAGTAAAGGATCTAACCATTTGTAATTGGTGTCCTTCCATTGCAAAATGCAATGGTTTTGAAATGTAATATGCAATGTTTACTTCAGATTCATGAACCGTTTACCGTAAATACAAAGTTGAATACACAGTTATTATCTACATGAAAGGAATGAAAGAATTGCGGAATTTGATCTGGTTATATCGCAGTCGATCATCAACTTTCACACGAATCCTATCATTTCAACCATCTAACAGTTTGTGTGATCATAAAGAATCCTTAAAATCAAACCTATATATATATATTTCAGCAAAAACTGACAAACATCAGTGTATTTGACATGTGTTGTATATCTTTACTATGTATTTGTCTGTGTATGTATGTATGTATGTATGTATGTATGTATGTATGTATGTATGTATGTATGTATGTATGTATGTATGTATGTATGTATGTATGTATGTATGTATGTATGTATGTTATAGCGTTTAACGCCATTTTTCAGCACACGATAGGCTATACCTTGAGGCCACTATTAATGGTGGAGGATTCACGACTCATGGAAAATAATAACACAACAACAAACAACTATCCTCAAACATACTAATGACCCAGATGGTGGTGGTAGGCATATTGCTCCTCAAAATGTTAATATATCTTCGGTGATTGCAGTGAATTTAGTATGTGATGTCATCGAAGGAAGTTGCCAAATAAATCTCGAAAGATCAAATCAAGCCCAGCAGGAATATATTTTATATTCATTTGCACCAACAGCTCCTCCAGGGTTTCTAATCATTGAAGATAAAACTAATCCAGTATATATGCGATGTCATAATGATTCATTGACGAGAATTAGTTTCAAATTCACTGACCAGTCCAATAATCTAATTGATTTACGAGTTGAGGTTTTACAAATTAGTCTGTTTGTGAAATCCCATAGCAGCAGAGGGGGCGCGACAACGACTTGCGTCTCGAAAGGAAACTTTTTTTCGATTTTGGAGGAAGACTTTGTTTGCCAAATAGACGCTTCTATACAGTAGTCCGATTCGCCCTCTGCTCTTCTGCTATGGGAGTATAAATCATTTTTCGATTTTTGGAGGAAGCCTTGGTTTGCCAAATAGATGCTTCTATACAATTGTCGGATTCGCCCTCTCTGCTGCTTAAAGATATGCCATGTTGATTCCAGGCCATGTAAATTCCAGGACATGTACCATGTAGATTACAGGCCATGGAGATTCATGGCCATGTAGATTCCAGGCCATGTAGATTCCAGACCATGTAGATTCCAGACCATGTAGATTCCAGGTCGTGCAAGAGGAATTACCATGATATCATCTTAATACCGAAAAAAATATTTTTACGATGGCCTATACTTGTTCTATTTGTAACCACATCGATAGGTTTTGTCACACGCAGCTGAGTAGATATGACTAAAGATATATTTTCTATCATGAATTATCTAAACACCCAATTACACCCTAATTAAGGCCGCGATAAAATTCTCAATTACAGGTAGATTATATCTTGTTCATGACTTTATAGCTTAGTAAACATGACAAGTCTTAAGTTGCTCTATACCTGATATAAATCTTAGAGTACAAATTGTGCAACGGGGTATAACACTACTCCGTGACGCCGAAATAAGATCATTGTGTATTGCATCTGAATTACATTCGACAGTGTGTAATTACACTACTCAGTGTCGCCGAAATAACAGCATTGTGTAGAGCATCTGAATTACATTTGGCAAGGTGCACAATTCGATAGGTTTTGTCACACGCAGCTGAGTATATATGGCTAAAGATATATTTTCTATCATGAGTTATCTTTACACCCAATTATTGGGTACGGTCAGTTTTATTTTTGGTATATGGCAAGCTGAGTTTTTTTCTTTAATATCCAGGAAGTTACAATCATTAATGCTAGATTGCATTGCACTGCATCTGAGTTTATCCGGGCCTGGGTGACCTAGGGGTCGCTTTTACCTATTACTTCCAGTCACGGGGACGGCCAATAAGAGAAAGCTGCCATTATCTTCCCGTGTGTCAGTGGTTCTTATCAGGGTTTTCCCCGAGTTCTTCCTTCACCGATAATACTTGCCTCCATGTGTACCGAATGGCTATGGTGTTGTGGGTGTTAATGTTGTCTTTTATTTCTTTAAATTAAACAGCACTTAATTCCCAGTTTAAACAAGCTGACTGCGGGAAATGATAGATAAAGATATGCCATGTAGATTCCAGGCCATGTACCATGTAGATTCCAGGCCATGCAGATTCATGGCCATGTAGATTCCAGGCCATGCAAGTGGAATTGCCATGATATCGTTATTATACCGAAAAAATAGTTATACAATGGCATATACTTGTTTTGTTTGTAACTTGATATAAAGACTGCACATATTGTAAATCAACTTAGATAATTGAAGAAATGAATCTGAAACCACCCGAGACGGAGGAGTAGAGCTGGGATTGTCGGAAAATGGACAACCAACAGCAGCATAGAGGTACATGTTGACTTCAGGCTATTTGAACAAACCCCGATGTTCCGATAAAACGTAATACATCGTGTACAAGAACGTTTTAAAGTCAACACTGGTCAATTTCGAATGCCACCAGAAAACAGCGACCATCCATACTTCACATTATGACTCTTATTTGCTACCATAGATTATATATCTTGGTGATGGACAAATACGGTAGTCGTGTGATCCGATTATTGCACAACATAGTGTACTCATGAAATTATAGATTGTGCTTATTTTTATTGTTCTTTAATCTAATGGGACTAATGTTATTTTTTTAGAATTTTCAAGATCATCACTTTTAGAATTTTCAAGATCATTACGGTCTGGGTTTTACTATTAGCATGTTGAATTTCAAAATCATTGTACTTTAAAAATGTATACATATTTGATGGAATTTGAGCTCGAGGGCTGGTTTCATGCTCAAGACATTTCGAGCGCACGTGAAATGGAAATTTAAACACGTGAAGCTAAATGTTACAAGGGCTATTGCAAATTGTTTCATTTTCGTTAAAGATATATTTGTCGAGAAGTCGTAACGAAATTCGAAAGCAAATATTCTAAGTTGATAAATAGTTTCTTTTAAAAAAATTGAAGTTGCGAAACATGTTTAAACGTGGAAAATAATTAGACTAAATATATGGTTTTAAAACTTAAATTAGCGAATCGATAATTGGTTTATAAAATACTTTTACTACGGGAATATATACGGGAGTTTAAAATAAAGAATGTCAAAGGAGAAGTCAGTTGGTTACGGTAGTAAAAGAGTATTGTTGTACGACAGTACCTGGCCAGTTCAAGTGTTGGGTGGGCGGGTGGTTTCAAAATTTCACAAATGGCACTGGCTTTCCTTGCCATGGCACCAACAAAGTCTGTGACTTTTTACTTATAGTGTACATAATACCAAATAGACGTGGGCAAGAATTTAATCTTAATCAAATTCCAAGTTGCAAGTGACTGTACGTGTGTGTGTGTTTGCGTTTTTATAGCCGGAGGAGGTCTGGAGCCCCAGACTACGCCCCTCCCCTTCACCCGATATGATCATGTCCTGGGAAACAATCCTGAAATCTCTTAAGAGAAACACTAATCATGCTCAACATGTCGCAGGATTGTCATGAAAGTAAAATTTTGTAACTAGGATGTGTCAGATACGTGGTCTTACCTTGCCAATATGTGTGCGTTTGTCATGATAAGTCCCCCGTTGAAATTCGTTTGCAAATTATAGTCAGCGACAAGATGTCCACTGGGACTTTACAAAAACCTGGTCAGCTTCGGCCTAGTAATTCAGAAGTAATGTTATTGTCCTTCAAAGGCGCTACGTTTTTCTGGAAACAATATCTCATGACAAACACCATACAAAGAAGTAACAAACTAAGATGTGTGCATTTATTCACGCAACAGTTGTTTTGCACATTTTTTTAAAGGTATTGTATTGCGCATGCGTGTGGTCTAAGTGGTATGTCACTCATTTTCAGCAAATCTTTGTATTGTGTATCATGTTCCAAAATTATGAATCATAGAACGAAATCTTGTAAACGATCAAGTGCATACCAACGGAACAAAGCCAGAGTTACATATGCAACATTATCTGATCAGTAAAAATGACTTGGGCACGTTTTGCCCCCATAGTGCCGAAACGTAAGCAACGAAAATGCACCAGATTAACTAACGGGAAATTGGCACCAGAGATATTTGCTATGATATCGTAGCCCCAAATTCAAATTGCCATTCGCAGTGCGACTTTATTTCCACCTACTTATTCCGAAAATAAATTGCATGCTAGTAAAACGAAGCACGAAGTCGCAGACATGATGGAATCAAATGTCAGACTAAGTACATAATTCGTGGATCTTTATAATATAGTGGTGTGTTGGTATTAGTATGAAACTCGGTGCATTGATTTGTATGGTATACATACCAGATGTATACCAAAAACATGCACAAGTAATCCTGGTGTTCAAACGTCTCTGCTGGATTCCGAAAATAACTCTTGGTCAGAACCGATTTCACGTATGTCGATGTGTTTTTGTCTTTTTGTTGTTGATGGCGTGCTTGCATGCTCCACAAAGTAAAACTCTTTCGACCAAGCGTTCTGGAATTTATTTTCGGGGGTCTTTTCTGATAGCTAAATGATTCATAAATAGGCCTTAAAAAAAGAACTACACTTGAACGCTATTCGACCAACTGAAATGATCATGGTTTATATTCTATATATGAGCATTGCCTATTGTGTATATGAAACTTTGATGAGAAAATAAATTTTAAAATATACTATATTATTAGGTAGAAACAACAAAAACAGGAAAAAAGTTTCGGCTCCTTGCATTGATCTTATTAATATTGCTAACTAATATTTATTTTAAATAAAATGATGCCTGGCATGGTTTGATCGAATACAAATGTTTAGCAACATTTTGGTAAAATTATTTCATACAAAAACTGTAAACTATCAATATAATTCAGCATCAATTGGAACGTCTTCGACCTTTTGCTAGAAAGAGTTACTGCTTCAAGTAGTGGTCATTTGGTACTGCCTACTGATACATCATTGTAATTTCATTCATAGTCCGAGGCTTTGGAAACCGAATGATTGCTTCAAGTTTACTTATATGCATAAATATTTAAAGTGGAACGAGTTTATTATATCAGTCTCAAGGACTGCTAAACATTCAGGACATTGGTAGATCAAAATCGTATATTTTAAAAAAAGAACCGGCAGTATTAACAGTTTTATTCTTTGATGACCAAGGAAAAAAGATTTATGCACTCTGTAACCTGTTCAATTAAAGACGTTGTCTTATTACGGATAATACTTCCAATGTATTGTGAATGCGTCTATATTCTCAAACTCTAGTGAATGTGTCTATATTCTCAAACTCTAGTGAATGTGTCTATATTCTCAAACTCTAGTGAAAGTATCTATATTCTCAACTCTAGTGAATGTGTCTATATTCTAAAACTCTAGTGAATGTGTCTATATTATATATATATATATATATATATATATATATATATATATATATATATATATATATATATATATATATATATATATATATATAAATAAGTATCTTGTGTAAAAGCGGATGGGGTAGTTATGTTTAAAATGTTTAATGGGCAGGAATTTATTTGGTAAATTTAAAATAAGTTCATTAATCATAAAGTTGTTGGTGGTAACGTAGGTGAAATGCAGTACTAATAACTAAATCCCGGGTATATTTTATATTTGCAGATTAGATTGGTTATAAGTCATATTTTAAACTCTTTACATACATGATGAGTCGATGTAGAACCATCCTAGGTATTATTCTCGTTTTAAGGTCTCGTACATTTGAAACACTTTCGTCCTTTCCTTATTTTATTGTCGCTTACGGTATCATTCATTTTAAAACTTAACTTTTCTTTTGAATTGCAAAATTTGACAATTTAGAAATATTCGTATTATGCACACTTAGCTACTAATCTAAGTATTATACATTTAAAATCAGATTTATTTATTTTAGTATTTTTTATTGCTATCTTTAGAAAAGCACTGCTTCCTCTGCAAGGGTTCTGTTGAATATATTTTTCACTGATGTTGCTACCCAGCGAACGGCAGAATTTTCCGTGAGAGGCACACAATTTTGCAGAATTCAGTGTGTAGTATGCAATAGATTTTCAGTATCTATGGGTTTCCGAGGGTCGTGTTAGAAGTTCTCTGTGTGTTCACACAGTGCATGAGAAATTCATTTTACGATTCTAATACGAAGTCCATTTTTTAAGGCCATGCGCTAAATTATTAATTAGCAATGTCCTACTACAATAACAGTAGTGTAATAAGAACAATAAAAATTCACTGCAAAATAAGGTGCCCTTTTGAAGAATAGAGCAATTATTCTTAGTGCATTGTATTTATTATTATTATTATTATTATTATTATTATTATTATTATTATGTTAGGATAGATTTTTTTAGTAAAATTGCAATTTTCTTTAAATTGTATTAAAGTAATGTTATATTCATTTATGCTAAAGTAAGTTTCTAAAATGTATTGAGAGTAATTTCATTTATTTCAAAAGCACAGCTGTATATGTTAATGGAATGAAGATGGTTGCTGCGCAGGCGAAAAATAGGCAATGTTTATCGCCGTGTTGTGTAGAACCAGTAAGATACTAAAGCTATACCAATGTACAGTGCTGTGTGGAATTATATTACCAAAAAAAACATTATACATGCTGTTTTCACTGATTCAGCTAGAGCTCCTAGGCTTTCTCAGTAAAATATATAATTCTGTAAACTAAACAGATTTCAAGATTATGCATTGGCGAATTTCCAATCCGGTGACTAAGACTGAGCCTGGCCTTCTGTTAGTGACGTAAACAAAATGGTTCTTATCTAATGATGAACAGACGTCGCTGCTGGCTTAGGGGGCAGGGTCCAGTTTTTATGTACAAATTTAATGTCGCATGCACCTGCCTAATATAAAAATTCATTAAAAATATAATATGCGAGTGAGGTCAAAAAGGTACATATTTCTGGATAGGTATTATGTAGCGCAACATAATCATATCACACACTTGACCTGACAAGTCTAATGAAGTTCTTAGAATAAAACGTTTATGTACCCCAACCTCTATTTTATACATGCATTTTTCACATCCGAAGGCCATTTTTGACAGCATGTGGTGCTCACAGTGCAAACGCAAGGCCATTTCCTAGATGAAAATTTTGAGAAACATTGTCTACTAAATAGCTTGATGCAATTCATAATAGTTGTCATCCATGCCGTTTTTGAGATATTCTACTTGCCTTGAACCCACGTGTCTACTGCTATGGGATGCTAGCTCTTCTTCCTAGCCGACTATTGGTATTTCACAATCAACATACTGCAGAGTAACTATGGAAAGTGTACATGTCTGACATCAATTTCAAGAACAACACAAGCCTGAAACACCTAGTTCACAAATTTATCCATATCTTTAATTATTACACAATAGTAGCTCAAAAACTCACACCATACCCTTAAGTTAAGAAATTTGCCAGGGGCCAATTTACGAAACTGGACCCTGCCACATTAAGCATTTTGCAAAAAATAATTTCTGTCAAAAATTTTGTACATATCAGTTACCTAGACATTATCTAACAAAATGGTATCAAGGAAATTATTTTGTATGCTAAAGTAAAAATGTTATTACTCTTTTAGAAAAGTGACTACATTGCGGCAAAATGCATTGCATTGTATATACTTTGTGCTAGGGTTGCTGTCTTGAAAAGAATTAAACTTGTGTGCAATGGAATGTTTCCTGTCCTTTTTGCCATTGTATAGTCAGGAAGATACCAGATTACATGATGATGTTGACTGAATGCTAAGAATGGATTTTATAGTTGCAAATATTGACTGAATATGAGATACACTCTTTGTTATTAGCGATAGAACTTCTCTATTGTTCAAGCAATTATTTGTTGAAATTTTTCTTTTAAAAAGTGCCACTTAAGAAAAATGTTACCAGACATTTACATTTATAATGTACTTTAATAATAATTATAGCTTGAGACATACACATCAACATTCCTGACCTGGTATTGTTCTAGTGATGCTAACATAAACAGCATTGGGGGTGGGGGGGTGAATACACCAATGTCTAGCTAATTGGGACAGATATAAAGAAACAAATATTATTCTATGTTGGGACATTGATGTGAGGAACCTTGCTGAACTTACATCAACATATCAGATAAATTCAGTGACAACAGGCCTTTGAAATGAACCATTCTCAAGCCCAAAATACAAAATAAATATACAGTCCATACAATTAACCCAAATATTCTCAGAATCCTATCCACTCACAGCTGACTTTAGCAACTGCAAGGATATAGAGAATGAGAGGAAATAGAAAGAAAAGCTACAAGAAAAATATTAACAAGAAGAAAACTCAGTACAAAAAGGGACATATTGTAACTTATATTACTTTAAATAAGGACCTACCAGAAAATACAAGTCATGATGAAGCCAAGTCGGTCTTTCATAATCAATCTTTAGTGCGTTTGGATCATAATGAATACATGCTTCAAACTAGTGCTTCTACCAATATGACTGAGACAACAGATCCTAACATCATTCCATGCTAATTGAGACCTGCCAAAAGGAAAACAACTGACATTATTACTCATTCTGTACTCAGTAAAAAAGTGGCTACCAGTATGCCAGAAGAAAACGGTGTTGTCGACATCAATAACCTTTCAGAACTAATCAGGATATTTCTGCCACATCAATGTAAGAATGCTTTTCCAGTTGTTACGGTACACAAAAGACAGGGTTTGTGCATTACTGTTTGTGTGCAATGCAATAACTGTACGTTTAAATCCAATATGGTGGAACTGTTCACAAAAGTACTAAAACTTTAATTTTTTTTCATCGAAACATTGTACACAATATGCCATATCCATCACTATTTGCAACACCGTTCCATTGATTACATTCACCATTTATAACAGTATGTCTACTTATGATTTCTTGAAAGTGCATTTGCTCCTGTGGAGTGAAATTACTTAGAAGAATGTGTCATGTCATGTCATGTAATGTTTTTGTGTGTCTGCAATGAAATATGAATAACGTTCATTAAAATAGGAGTACAGAGCTTGTTACCTACATGAAAATCAAGTAAACACATTTTAAACCCCCATTTTCTCTCAAAGCAACTTAGTTAAGCTCAAAATATGCTAAATTGTCCTGATACCAATAGGTATAATTTATAGGTGCAAACAGAAATTACCTCCCTTGAATCTCCTATAGAGCTGAGAGATTCAAAATAAGGAGACAAATAGAGGTACTATGATAAGGCTAATGTATAAGAATTAATTGCATATGAATAAAGAACAAGAAAATAAGACAAAATGTGGTTCATTGCACAATTTGTTTTATAGCATTTTTCCCTTAAGGGGGCAGGGTCCAGTTTTTATGTACAAATTTAATGTCGTATGCACCTGCCTAATATAAAAATTCATTAAAAATATAATATGCGAGTGAGGTCAAAAAGGTACATATTTCTGGATAGGTATTATGTAGCGCAACATAATCATATCACACACTTGACCTGACAAGTCTAATGAAGTTCTTAGAATAAAACGTTTATGTACCCCAACCCCTATTTTATACATGCATTTTTCACATCCGAAGGCCATTTTTGACAGCATGTGGTGCTCACAGTGCAAACGCAAGGCCATTTCCTAGATGAAAATTTTGAGAAACATTGTCTACTAAATAGCTTGATGCAATTTATAATAGTTGTCATCCATGCCGTTTTTGAGATATTCTACTTGCCTTGAACCCACGCGTCTACTGCTATGGGAGGCTAGCTCTTCTTCCTAGCCGACTATTGGTATTTCACAATCAACATACTGCAGAGTAACTATGGAAAGTGTACATGTCTGACATCAATTTCAAGAACAACACAAGCCAGAAACACCTAGTTCACAAATTTATTCATATCTTTAATTATTACACAATAGTAGCTCAAAAACTCACACCATACCCTTAAGTTAAGAAATTTGCCAGGGGCCAATTTACGAAACTGGACCCTGCCACCTTAATATATTAAGGGATTACCATACTTGGTCCTGACTTGCGCCAAACGAATATAAGTAAGAGTCGTATATCGCCCAGGACAGTCCCTCATACTTAGAAGCTAGAAGGATGTTCGTTTTTTCATTACAGATACGATTCCATACCTGAATTTTCCCCAAGACATTTCCATCGTCATGTGACATCCTTTATCTAGGAACTCGTTCTTCTCTTCTTTCTATCGTCCTGAGTTCCCAGTATGTGTTTATGAGAACAAACCGTAATTCTTCCCATAAACGTTCTCATAAAAATTACAGCAATTATGAGAGTATTGTATTTGTCAGGTCATATTTTTCAAATATATTCCACACGATGGACTGAAGGAGTATCACTGAAACGGTCTCACTTATTATTGGTTTTCTTCTTTTATATTTCCTTAGCAAATATTGTCTTTTTTTATATAAAGGAATTGGATGTATGGTTAGGTACAGTCTGTTTAACATCTTGCCAATGCTAATGATCATCATAACTTACAGTGCCAATAGATAACATATACGACATACTTGCATATGATTTATGTTTTTGATGTTACTTTTGTAGGGTTTAACGCCATTTTTAAACACACGATAGGCATGACGGGAAATATTAATGGTGGTGGAAGAACCCGGGAAGACCCCGGTAAGAATCACCGACCCGCGCGCGCGTGTGTGTGTGTGTGTTTGCAGTGACGCAGTTTATAGTGATGTCTAGCACTGGGACATCATGCTGCAGACATGTAGCATGATGTCTCACACAGTCAGCGAGGTAGCAGTTAGTACCATTTGTGTAAGTCTTTTGTATGGATCTGCCAGGGATCGAATCCACGTATTCCGGCTTCCGCGGCGAACATTCTAACCATTAGGCCATCGGAGCGGTCCGACCTACGAGAATCTACTGGCCAGCTTTCTCACATACCCAATCTCAGACTCGAACCCACGCATACAGAGGTTAGATGGCAGTGATCCGTAACGAAGAGCGCTTTATACCACTCTGCCGCTCAAGCGCCTCTATCGGTGACATATACGACATACTTATAGATGACATACCTATACGACTATTTTTACTAGATAATGTGACATATAAGATATTTATGTAAACTTGGAAAGCTTGAAGGTGGTAATACAAGAGCCACTGATCCTAATTGGAATGTAACCACTCAACATTTCCAGCGTGGTAAGGTTCACAGGTAGACCTGTAATTTACATAACAGATTAAATAGCGTGGTAAGGTTCACAGGTAGACCTGTAATTTACATAATAGATTAAATAGCCCCTCAGGAAGATTCTACAGCTAAAATGTACAATTGGCTTGCATTAGGTTTTCTGTAAACTTTGTAGAAAAATGAGTGTCGTTCCAGCAATCATATATTTTATATTATACACAATATGTCTCCAATTAAAGAAATGACCTTCAACTAAATCATTCTTGCTATAATTTCAGAAAGATATGTCATCCTATTGAGCTGTATCCAAGTCCTCGTTATCATCGAGCCAGTTGTGAGTATTTGCCATGGCTAGAACGGGTACGAGGTGGAGGTAGGGAAAAGGTAAGACCAACAATAAATAGTGCGATGTTAAGCTGTGGAGTCAATAACAGACACAAAAAACAGATGAGAGGAGACATAAATATGATGTATCAGTAGATTGGTAGTAAATAATTAATTAGGATATGCACAGATAAATATTAGGTTTATATATTTATCAAAGATTTAAACAATACTCGTCACCTGAACGAAAGCAGCAGAGAGGGTGAATCGGACAACTTTTAAACAAAAAACGATTTTAACCGTCAAAACGGCAAATAGAGCCTTCCTACGAATTTTCATGTTTTAACCAAAAAAAATAATAAGTCTCCATTTGCCAAACAGAGACTTAGTGATTTTTGTCTGAAAACACGATCTTGCAAAGGGTGTGAATCCGGGTCTCAAAATGCCTCCATTGGGAAAAAAAACACGATGGACACTCACCCCTCTGATTTCAACCAAATATTTTATCAAGTCCGACACGATATCGTGTCCTCGGGTCTTAGGATTTCACAAACAGACTAATTTGTAAAACTTCGCCTTGTAAATCAATCAGATTATTAGACTGGTCAGTGAGTTTGAAATTAATTCTTGTTAGCGAATCATTATGACATTGCATATAGACTGGATTAGTTGGATCCTCGATTATTAGAAATCCTGGAGGAGCTGTTGGTGCAAATTTATACAGAATATATCCTTGCTGAGCTTGATTTGATCGTTCGAGATTTATTTGATAGCTTCCCTCGATAACATCACATACTAAATTGATCGCTATCACCGATGAAATATTCACATTTTGAGGAGCAATATGCCTGCCACCACCATTTGGGTCATTATTATGTGTCAGGATAGTTGTTTGTGGTTGTGATGTTGTTTTGTTTCCATTCGTCATGAATTATTTTAAAACCAAAATCGATGGCATCATTGAGAGATTTTTGTAATCCTAAGATATTATATCCTGGTATTTTGAATGCTGGAATATCTTTGACGGGGATATTATATTCTGTCGTAAATAAAGTTCTTGTTTCAGGACTGCTGTCACCTAATACTTCTTGAATAATTTGTAAATGAAATGTTTCCATGTCATTGATGATTTTGTTACATGTTTCTACAACGCTGATAAATTCATCTCGGGTGAGAGTGCCGGATTTAAGAGATATTAAAAACAATGAAAAATCATTATTCATCGCTCTGAAATTTTCAGTGATTTTATCCTGTCGAATTAAGTAGACGTTTCTTTTAGTGGTGGCATCTACCAATTCATGAAAAAAATTCAGTTTGGTGTAATCGCTATAACTCTTTATTGGATTATCAGATTTTATCCTGTCGGTGATATAATCATATTTTTGTGGTTCAGGTGGTAAATTAACGGTTTCTTCCCGGGGTGGTAATTCAGGCCATCCTAGTACGGTTCTTATTGAGCTTTGATAGATATCTACGACGTAACCATCTGTGCTTATCTCAATGGCAGATGACAGTGTCGGCTCATGAACCGTTATAGCTATTTTTGATTCTTTTCCAGTAATCGATTTTATTCTACGTTGCAATTCAGCATTGATTTGTTCAATTTGGTATGATCCGGTTGGTATGGAAACAACGTTCCAGTCTGGGGTACCGTCGTCTTTATTCTTATACGAGAACACCAGTGAATTATTGGGTTGTTGACCACCAAATGATTTTGATCTGATATTAGGCCAACTGTGATACACTCGTAATTTTGCTAACGAGATTTCCTTCACGGTGACTGGGGTAGGGAAATTCACACTGAATTCTGGATTCGTTGATGTTATTGATATCATGCTTGTTTGTACTGGGTTTGTGTTCTCCACTATTTGTTGAAGTAATTCCATCGGTGTTGTCATCGTTATTATACTGTTGTTGTCGCTCTAATTTTGACATCGCGGAATCATAAATACTGACCATCGCTGAGAACTCACTCTCTGATATAATTGTATCATCGAGCGATGATGATATCATCGAGGATAATTGCGAGTATGCAGTGGACACAACATGAAATTGAATTATGTAGTCTTGCAGTTTACGCTGGCTGCATGATGATATTTTTTTTGTTATAATTGAAATTATTCCCGTAATTTGTTGTTGCCGCGGATATACAAATTGGAACAGCTATCGGGGCAATCATTGTCACAGAGGATAGTATAATACCAGCTCCGGTGATTACACCACTCACAGCGTACACAGTAACATCAATTGCGGTAATTCTTCGTTGGTATTTTTTTATTTTTATTTGATACTCCTCAGTGAGGGTTTTGAGTCTATTTTGAAATTCTCTGACCTGATCATAGCGATATTGCGATGATGAAATCATTTTATTTTTAAATCCGTTTACGATTTCAATTGAAACCGTTATTTACTTAATTCCGCTACGAATTCCAAATACCACGTTGTTGAAACCCTAACCAAATTTTTATCAGTAGATGTTATCGTGAATTTTTCAGTTGTATCCTTGTCGATGATCGTTGAAATCGTATTATTGACCCCGGATGAACTCGACGATGAAATATTAAATTGAGTCGTTGTTACTAGTGATAATCGATAAATACCCTTAACGGTTGCAGTGATATCTAATTTGTTGTTTGTGGGTGTCCACGCAAATGATCCGTGTTGGATCGTGTATACTACGTTGTTGGTTTTCTCATGAGGAATTTTTGTTTTTTCAATGATTGTTATCATCCTCGAAAAATCATTTTTGATGGCTTCGATGACGTTTTTCGTCTCATCGATGGATTTTTTAATATCAGGGAGTTTTATTTCAATTTTATCCAACGGGGTTCCAATAAATGTATCCACGATGTTTCTTCGAAAATTTGAAAACTGTTTTCCTTGTTCTTCAGTTTTAGATTAAAGTGTTGCTAGTTCCAACACAGAATTTTTCAACTCATCGTTGAGATTTTTTAATCTATCTGTAATCGTCGAAAAAAGTACGCCCGGTTTGAGTTTACCCTGATCGAAACATAACGCGATAGTATCCTCGATTGCGTTTCGTTGTTTAACCAAAATATCATCCAACGACACATTACTAGTTTTCAATTTACCCTGACGATCTTGAAATACAACTATTTCCCTGGGATCAACACTTGTTAAGTTCAACGTCTCAGCTATTTCATCTTCGATTTTTTTTTTATATCACCGGTTGCAGATATTTCTGTGGTTGGTTTCTTCAGTGTTGATAAAGATCTCCCCCAAATATCAATCATGATATTTTATACATCTCTCTCTAAAATCGTTTCGATTTCCAGCGATTACTGGTGTATTCATTTACGACAACATGTGGTGGTTTTCCCCTTGGGTTACGCAAGGAGTTAGAAATAGCGTCAAGGATATTTAATACTTCGCTGCCACATATTGGTGGATCATTCATTTGTTGTGTTGGTAGCGTAGAATACCAAGTCTTCATTGGAAAAGTCTTTAAGCGGTTTATATAACGCATAAACTCTTTTGGCGGTGCTAATCCATATGAATCAAAATAGACGATTGCACGTGGATCAATAGCGTATGCAACTCAGTGAGTTCCAGGTCCGATGCTGTTATCTAAATTAATAATACCGGTTTCAACGCTGTTGGGTTGTGCCGGTAACTGATCTTTCATAAAGACACCTCTGAAATTTTTAATCACTAGTTTTTTAGCGGCATCACTTAAATCAAAATTGGACATTGGAACCATAGATTCCACAATCGAAGATTCCCGAGTTAGTAAACCGGTCCTAGTCTTAGACCCTTTCCGCTGTACCATGAATACGGGGTTCCTGGTAGTCTTAGACCTTTTCCCTTTTTTATACCCTCGTCCTTTCTTCGGTTCATATGATTCAGTAATGCCTTGTATCGCCTTTGCTCCCAAGCCTCCAGCTGCCCCCAATGCGACAGCTTTTGCAACTGCTGGTGCAGCCGCTGCAATTAATCCTGGTAACGCAGCAAATAACGGGAATATACCGTCGGTTTTAATCATATTTTTGATAGCAGCCGCAGAAATAGTAATCTGAACACCTTTTTTTGCTACAAGTGCATCATTGAAATGTTTTACTTGACGAGTTGTCAGCGATAATTTATTCGCCCCGCCAGTCATTTGATTGGGTTTCAGCGTGATAGTGGTTCCACATTTTTTAGCTGATTCTGATTGCAATTTCTTGATTTGACGCAACACTAATAACACTGTATGACATTATACATAATAGATTGATTCTAAATCGTAAATTGTAAAGCAATTTCATCGAGAAAATCGTTTACATATTTTCTACTGGCGCATCTACCACTCTCATTCTTCCTCCAACACCTTCAAGTAGCATTGATTTATCGCTGAGAATGACAGCAACTGCTCTATAATTAGCAATAGCACCACGAGTCACATTATTAGCTCTAAAATGTATATCAACAACTGACTGTCTTGTCAAATCAAGATGTTCCAACGAAAAGTAATAGATCGGATATAAATTCTTAAAATTAAATTGTGATATTTGCAGACCAGTATCGACATTTTGATCACGTGCCATAAACGACAACAACCTATGATACACGCGTGCAATATGATTTTCTGTGTAATTAAGTTGTACATCTTCAGATGGTTCCTGTTGGTCGTTTATTCTCAGTGAGACGTCTTTAACACCTAATGGATCAAATATCTTATGGCTGGAGAGTTGATTGCCAACTCGTGTGTTATCCTGTAACGCAATAAATATATGACGTGGGGCTGAAACGCCTTGTTTTGATGCTAGGTTCCACGTGAATATCCAGTTAGTATTTGATTGCTTCACATCTGTACTGACTGTTAGCCAGCTTATCAGTGATTTTCCTCCTTGGTCCATAAATGATAATAATCGTTCTTCTGCGGTAATTGATGGAGTTAGTACTGGTATCCACAATGATATTTTTGTTAAAATGACTTTACCGGCATCAGCATTGGGATTTGCATTGTCTGCGGGAATCTTCCAAATTGCGTCATTATCATCACTCTTTCGCACGAGTGCTACTGTATGCTTCGCTCCATAAATAACTTTTCGAACATTTCTACAGAATCCAAAAATATGATGCAGTGGAATCGCGCATGAAAATGATTTACGCCGCCCATCCAACATTGATATACGTGTTGCAGCTCCTAGATTGAAATTAGGATCGTTGTTTATAATCATATCCTCGGCATCAATATTAGCGGCACCAGCATTATTCTTTGGTCGTCTTATAATAAATTGATTTCCTCCAGCGGTATTTTTAACATCTTTTGCAAACATCATAGAAGGTCCTGCTGATCTTGTATAATCATCAGAATATCTCGCTAACCCGATTATTGTTGTAGCCACATCAACATCACGATCTATCGACTCAATTTATTTTCCATCAATGAGGTATCTAGCACTCTCAAATAGCGCAATGATACCATTATTGACAAACCCGACTTGAGTATCAGCTGGATACGGTGCTGGTACAGCAGGAGTATCAGCAGCTGTTACAAGTTCTCCTTCTACTTCAATAAACGCTTCAGCGGGTAGAAAATATTTACTGGTATTATGGACCTGAAGTTCAATTCTTGATCGACTATTTGAGTCTATTGCATGATAGGCGTAATATTGAGAATCGCGTACAGAATCATCCCTGGGGACTGGGGCGTCTATATCAAACGCTGGATCAGGTGAACTTTTGAACATTTTATTCTATTTATCAGAGTCTAAGTCGTTAAATCGTAAACAGATTTTCATCGTCGTGTTTTTTAAAGCCACTTCCTGCTATCATATTTGCGATGTTGCTTTGGTCGGGGGTCATCAATGACTCTAGTTTTTCATCTACTGCGTTATTTATTATTTTACTAACACTTGCAGGCATAACTGCAGTAGATGGTAACGGTTTCTTTTTTCGTCTAACTAGCGCTGTTAATTTATTCTTCGCGGCTGAAAACGCTTTCCCGGCAAGATCTCCAACAGTACTAATACCCTTATCACGAATAACATCAATGGCTTTCATTCCTAGTTGTTTAGCTAACGGCATCACTTTTGGGGCCATTCTTGTAAATAACCCCGCAATGGTATCACCGAAACCATCTCCGTAATATGCTCTATAAACCGGAAAACGTGAATGAACTACATAGACACTGGCTGGTTTATCATGATTGTAGTGTATGATCATTATTTGAAATTGCTAGCAATTTTTCAATTGTAAAACAATTTTTCAATTAATCACTAGTGATTTCAGTCACTATGATACCCATTTTCCACTAAATCGCTAATGAAACCACGATATGTTTTGATATCCATGATACCACTTTGAAATAACCGTCTACAGATATCAGCTGCTTCATTAATTATTTCCGGTGAATTATTTCCAGCTCGGAACCCTCCGATTAGACCATCTAATCGTGATATATCATTGATAACACTATCAGGACATACCCTACTTGGGGTCCCTAATCCCTTCCCGCTATAACCAGTTGCTTCATCCAGTTTATCATCATCATCAAATTCTTCTTGTTTTGTTTAGCGTTTTCTTTCTTGTTGTAAATGATAATCAAAATTTCTCTTGAATTCTCGATATTTCGTCTTCCTTCTATCTATACTCCCGGTATTTATTTCATACACTATATCAGCCCATTCATTATGTGACATTCTATAATCCGTATAATTGTCCGTGAAAAAATTCTCTTGTGAATCATAGCTGTTAGCAGCAAATTCACTTAAATTCCACTCCTTCTCATTGAGAATTAGTTGTTTAGCTTTATCGGTAAATAGTTCCGATAATTTCCTTGATTTAGGTAGTCCACTTGATATATCCTGAGGAAGTGTTTTTAGTGATTTTTTTGTTTGTTTAGTCTCTTTTGCTATTTTTTTCTAACACAGGGAGAAAAGACTCTTCTTGTTTAGAAATTGCTGATGTTACATCCTCAGTTGCGCTAATAATCGGTTTAAATAACTGTTGTGTATCAGTAGAAAAGTCAGTCTGAAGACTCTGTCGTTGTTGTAGTTTTTCACGGACACTATCACGAATTGGTATAAATCTCTTAATTGCATCTAGTCGTTCACGAGCCAGTCGGGTCGTTAATGCTTCATTGACCATTATTTGAAATCGCAAACAATTTTTCAATTGCAAAACAATTTTTCAATCCCGACCTAACACCACCGTGGAAGTGTTATTTTGACATTTTAAGGGCATTATCATTGATGGCGAAAGTGTCATAATTGCTATAAAAATAAATAATACTGACACTTTCGCTATTTTTTGACATGTCGGATGATTTTTGATACCACCGTGGAAGTGTTATTTTGATGTTTTAGCGGCGTTATCAGGTATGAGGAAAGTGACCAAATTGCTATAAAAATAAATAATACTGACACTTTCCTCATTCTATTTTGACATGTCGGATGATTTTTGATACCATCGTGGAAGTGCTATTTTGACATTTTAAGGGCATTATCATTGATGGCCAAAGTCACATAATTGCTATAAAAATATATAATACTGTGACTTTTGCCACTTTTTGACATTTTAACACGATCATGGAAGTGTTATTTCATCGTGAGACATCTTCGTTCATCGATGGCGAAAGTGTCATAATTGCTATAAAAATAAATAATACTGACACTTTCGCCATTTTTCGACATGTCGGATGATTTTTAACACCACCGTGGAAGTGTTATTTCATTAAGAAACAGCTTCTATCATCGATGGAGAAAGTGCCAAAATTGCTATAAAAATAAATAATACTGGCACTTTCTCCATTCTATTTTGATCAATCTGACATATCATATCGAGAGAACCTTCCATTAACGGTCCATCGATTTTTTATTCAGTATGAAATACTTTTTATTCAGTATTAAATATTTTTTATTCACTGATCTTGCCTGTTTTTCAATGATTTTTTGACAGTTTTGGTGGTTTTTTGTGCCATTTTGTATCATTTTTGTGTCATTTTGATGGTTTTCAGTCGGGTCAAGTAGTCGATTTTGCATTGAAATTCTCGTAGCGAAAAGCTCTTAGAACTCATTTTTGATGATTTTTAACCATTTTTCATCAATTTTTTTCTGGTCATTTTTCATCGATGTTTGATAAAAAATCCAGTAGGGTTAAGTAGTCGATTTTGCATTGAAATTCTCGTAGAGAAAAGCTGTTAGGATTCATTTTGATAATTTTATTCACTGTTTTCACTGATTTTGTCATTTTCAATCAAAAAAGTGCTAAAAAAAATGAAAATCTCTTTGAGGGTCGGTCACAATCAAAAAATGACAAAATCTCTTTGAGGGTTGGTCACAATCAAAAAATGACAAAATCTCTTTGAGGGTCGGTCAATCAAAATCGTTCATTTTCTTGAATTAACGCCCGTAGGTTTCTAATTTTAGCATTAACTTCCTTTTTCAATTCATATTCGTTACCCAATTCTTTTCGTATTCCTTCCACGATAGTATATAACGGGACAAACACACTTACGTCACTGGAAAATGCAAGAGAGTCCCGAATAGAATTCTGAATTTTTTTGATGAGCGGATATTTCTTTGGTAGCATAAACTTGTTGTTGTTAACTCCGTATTCTATATCCTGAAAATCTGACACAATTTGATCAGGATTTAAGCCATCTGAGAGTTTAATATCCTGACTTTTCAATTTTAAAATTTCAGCTACAATGTTATTCATTTTTTCAGAATTCATATTCTATAATAATTACATATTTCTAAATGAAAAATATGACGCATTAGACATAACTGAATTGAACTTTTTGTCCGCTCTTTTTTGAAATCGCAGATCGACAAATCCCCTCTGCAACTCTTTGTACAGAAGGTGAACAAATATCGAAGTGCCTACCGGCTTTATTCATTGATTGAAATATTTTTTCTTCATTAGTTGTTGTATTAAAAGATTTTACTGGTCTCGCTTTTTTCGAGTATTTCCCAGTCCAACTTCGTTTGGAATTCTCACTCTGTGTAATAGCTTGCAGATTTGATAAGGAATTATTCTTTGGATTAGAATCCTTGTGATCAATAACAAAATCATCCTCGATCAATCCATAATGATATTCATACACGAAACGATGGCAGTAATAATTCTTCTTTCCAGATCCAAACTTCAAATACCCCACACCATTATCCCACCCTACTGGTTTCTTCAGTCTACAGTGTCTTACAACACCATCACTGGATGCTTCATAATTTTTAATCACTGGGTGTGGTCTGAATTCTTGGTTCATTTGTATACTAATACTATTTGTCTAATTCATTGTTTGGTCTAATAATAACATGACTGGAGAATCTTTCAATATAGTCTTGAGGAGTTCTTATGATTTTATCCTTGTCAGGGACTTTGTCAGTGTCAGAATTTTTGATTGAAAATCCATTTTTTATTCTTTTATCATAATAACGCTTCAACTCCCTGTATCGCTTTCCACCACAATTTAGACACAATTGTGATTTTCCCCTGACCCCAACCCCACATCGAATACAAGGTAACGGACCAAGGCTTCCACGTCGAAAACTTTGCATATGATACCCACAGAACTCATTTCTGCATGATTTGTTACAAGGAGTCACTGCGCCAATCATGAGCCATTTGCAATGATTCATTATACATAAATCTTTCATTTAAATGCTTGTTTTAATTATAGTATGAAAGAGTTCAAGAGATTATCGAAAATAACGCCCTGGAAAAGTGTTAAATTCAATCTCGATAGAGTTTCTGATACACCAAAGAATACAATTTTTGATAGAACCATGATTAGTAAAATCAGAGACTGTTTTAATGAATTCAAGCGTGATGGGGCATCTCAATGTTGGTCAACATTTCGAATTGATGGTAGTGTTGACGCTACCATGAATGATGGAAAAGCAGCAGGCATAATCTCAAATCTTGGGCGAGAAAGGCATTTTTTTAGAATAAAATTCCTTATCCGTGACGACACTGGAAATTGGATCATTAGGGATAAATACGAACCCATTCTCAAGGACAAAAAAACTGTCACTGTGAATCAAGATTTCAAACCAGGAATTTTGACTGGAATTGATAAACCATACTACGAAAGATCTTATCCTGTAACAGCAGTTGTTTACGGGATATATCCGTTAAATGAAAAACCTGATATTGCAAAAGTAGCACCCATGAAATATTCGTCATCATTGACACTTAATTGTGTAGCAACACGAATAATGGAAAACTTCACAAATGCGTCCCGGGGAAATAAATTAACTGATCTAAGACGAAAAAAAATAACCGAATGGGAATTAACAGTGAAACAGCATGGGGCAACAATTCAGGATAGAATCAACTTAGAAACATCATTGAGATTTCCAATATCAGTAACGACAATAACCGGAGAAGTATTACACGAACCGAAATATAAATCAAAAGGAGCTCCAATACAAATTATTGATCATAACGAACACGCGTGGTCATCCGCAGTAACAATATTCCCACGGGATAGAACCGTAAAGTATATCCCCCCAACCGAAGAATTTTTTTCCGAGCAGAAATTATTTGATGCTATTTACAATTTGAGTAAAAACGATCCTGTGTCGATGTGGCTATTTCATAGTGCTGCAGACGATGAATGTGGATTCGATCAGTTTGTAAGACCCAACGGAGAATCGTACCGTACTGAAGCGCTTCATAATCAAATGAAAAAACTAGCTAGTGAGTTTTCACCCCAGAGTTCTGGGGGGGGGGAAGACAACGAACAATTATTAACAAAACTGTTTTACACTACCATCAGTTGCAGCACATTTTGCTAGGAAGAAAATCGCGTGGAAACCAACCCGAAGTGAGTTTTTATCAGATGTCAGATTGTCCTGTCTTGAATACAGCCATGGAGGGTTATGGAATACAAAATATGACACTGAAACCGTTATTTCCGTTGATATGATTGCGTGTTATCCAGGGAGTATTCTCGGGTATGGAGAATGCGCTAGATATTTTAAACGATTTGGACACCCCAAAAACGAAATGGCTCGTGTTGCGATTAATGGACCACTACCTGATTTTGATTTAACAGGATTCGCTCGTGTAGTATCATTTGAATTGGCTACAGGACTTCATCTGTGTAGTTATGTTTTTATTGGTAAACACATGTCTGAAAAACACTGGATGCCAATAGTGTTGTTACGGTATATGATTGATTGTGAGATGTTAAAATCGTTAATTGTCAGTGAAGCGATTATATCCTATTGAGCACAGAAATCAGTCTGGTTACCACAGCCTGATCTAGAAAAAATAATTAGCGAACAGCGAAAACTGTTTCCTGATTTTAATGAACAACAAATCATGGATTGGTCCAAACAGTTATTTGAAATCAGAAACAACGAAGCAAAAGATCTTGGACGAAGAATAATCGGTAAATTCACCCAGGCTGGTAAATATGACAATACAAGATATTCTTCACGATTGATTATAGACAAAGCTGAATACGATTTTGTAATCGCGGATCTAACGAATAAGGGGACATATGTCAATCGTAAAGACGCATTTCTGTCCGATGGAACCAAATTGGGTACAATTGTTACTTACAACGATGGATACAATCCGCAGTATACACATTTGAGAGCTTCTATGCTCGGTTATGCTTCTATTAATTTATTTTCGATGATAAATAGATTTCCTAACACCGCAGTTAGAGTCGCCACTGATTCATTTTACATAAAAAGCGATATGGCTGATTTTATAAGCAGTAGCAAGGCTACTAGCAACGAGAATTGGGGGTCATGGAGAATTAAGCGAGAAATGCTTCATGATTATATTCAATCAGCAGATGTAACAATTGAAAATAATTATTTAGAAAGCAATCAGTTTTCAGAATTTTCTAATGCACCACCGTGTTCTGATCCAGTATGTCGATACAAAACAGTTTATTTAAACGGCAGTGGTGGGTCAGGAAAAACAACCCGGGCAATTGAATTATTCCGCGTTTCCAATCCAAACATGATTGTGCTAACACCAACTCACAGACTTGCAAGAGAGATGATACAGCGAGGGGTAAATGCCTGTATTTATCACAGTTTTTTCGGTGGAAAGGAGATAAGTGGACTCCTGAGCGTATGGGCGAAACATTTATTCCTGAAATCATCATTTGGGATGAAATATGCACAGTGTCATTAGATGTATTACAAATATTTCTTGAGTGGTTGTTATTGAAAAATACAAAAGTCGTCATGTACGGTGATCACGGCCAACCCCCACCATTTGTCGGTGCATCCCCACATGAATGGCTAAATGGTTTTGTAGACTATTATGAAGAAATTAGTACTGATTATAGATCACTTGATGAACAATTACAAGAATTCAAAGCGCTAATTAGATTACAACCGGATAGAATCCAGTGTGAAATAGCGCGTGAAATAATTTCAGAAACTCCAATGAATGATTTCTTGGAAACATGGAGACCAAATGATTTAATAATTGCAAGTAGAAAAATAGTCAGAGACACACTTCAGATGAAGTTTTTTGAAACGCATAAAAAAAAAATTTGCAACACTTCCGGTACCGTTATGTTATAGACCATCGGATACACGAAAACAGAACATTGAAGTTGATATTTCATGCCTGACAAAGTCAGGGACAGAGTCAAGAAAACAAATTCTCGTATTAAATGATATTGTGCTGGTTGATATCAGCGTCGTCGAAGATGCATTGCGTGCTAATAAATCCCCATGGACGCTAGGATACGCAGCAACGATACATTCTTCACAGGGATTGACAATATCGGATACAATTGTTTGGATAGTAGATAATCGCATCGAATGGTCAAATTTAGTCTATCTTGCAGTATCCAGAGTACGAAAAATAAATCAGCTTCGAAGAGTTGTCTTTGAAAATCCTACTAGTTAAGACCCCGCTGTGGTAATTGAGTATCCTCGGGTATCACTTGTAATTGTTGTCCAGTAAATCCTCGTTGAGGGGCAGTTGAATCCAGTTTATAGATTGCTGGTCTTGAAACGCTAGATCGTGTTATACTAGATATCTTGTGTGCAGTAACACTCCAAATAGGATCAGTAGCCCTTTTTCTGCCACCTTCAAGCTCTCCTGGTTCGTATAAATACCTAACAGTGATATTACTACCAAGAATTGGTTCTTTGAAATCTTTTTGTGGTTGCACGGGTATAGACTTCTTTTTAATCGCGTTGATAGGTTTCATGTTGATTGTTCTAGTAATCTCATTATTCAGTGCGGTAATCACAGCTGGTAATCTTTTAACCCATTCACGGGATCTTTTTTCTTGGATGAATTCTTTTGCGTATTGATATCCAAATAACCGCTCAGCAAGGGTTTTATTAAATCGTTCTACAATTGCCTGCTCGCGATGTAACGCAGTATGCCCCCGTCTGATGGTGACATTATGATGCTTCATTATTGATAACACTGCACCCTGAAATTTCTTGCCAGGATCAACTTGTAATAGATTTGGCCAGTGCAAAGGACACCTTCGATAAATCCTTTCAAATGCAGAAGCCACTTCAGGTGATGATTTTGTTTTTAACGGTTCTGCTTCTTTGTATCAACTTGCAACATCAACTACAGTTAACGCGTATTTGTAACCACCATCATGTGGCAGAAATAGTATATCAGCTTGATGAACTTCATTAGGGACAGTCACATCAAAATGCAAGAAATTAATTTGTTTAGGCGGTGGTAGATAAATTTGCCATATTGCCTGTTTGGATAACCAATGAGCCGCAGTGGGTTTTTCACTTTTGCAGCGCTAGCGAGTTTATTGATTGCTGCCTTGCCTCTCCAGTATCCTTTCGGAGAATAATAAATAGATTCCATGTTGTTATTAATTACCAGCACCTAACATCAATTTACTTTTCATAGCCGATTTTATCAAAAAGGAAGCCAATTTTTCTTTGAAGGATTTATCAGGAATAGCATTTAACGCATGAATTAATTTCACATCAGCTAGATTCCTGTGTTGCAAATTGCTGCTTTTATAAGCAACATCATGAACGTGACACGCCCTATCAATGGCGTTTATTGGTTCTTCACCGGCTTTGGGTTGGTTATGATTATTGAGTCTGATATCAAGTTTTGTTCCCGGTCCACAATAACTATACCCTGGAAGGTGTTTTTCTCCGGGGTATTTTGCCCATGGGGTTCCAGGGAGTTTAGTTAGCTTGGCTGCGATATCACCCCCTCGTTTTTTTTTAAATCCTTGGAAACAAATCTAAATTTCTTTGTACTACATTGTACACATTTACCAGAAAGTGCTGATCGGTTATTTTTAGTTGTAATCGTCGTCAAGTCATCTGTGCCAGTACGTTTTTTACACTTCACACAATATAGATCCATAATTTATATATAACAGCATGAATATAATTGATTATTCAGCTACCCGACGACGGGAACCTATTAAACACCATGAAATGTTGCCGAATTCAATTAGAATGATTATAATCGGACCATCTGGAAGAGGTAAAAGACAATTGCTACTTAATTTAATAACGAGATGGATGAAATGGAACAAATTGTATTTAATAGCCCCGAGTGTAGACGATCAGCGATGCTATGAAGTGCTAAGGGATTTTAACGAGAAAGCAAAAGAATTTCAAATCGATCATGATATCATTGAATTTATTACTGATATAGAGGAAGCACCGAGCATTGATTCCATCGACGAAAGTATTAACAATTTAGTTGTCTATGACGATGTGATGTTAGATAATCAAAAAAATCCTGCTAGGATCTTTTCTAGAGGCAGGCACAAAAACACTGATGTGATATATGTCACTCATCGCTACATACAAATACCAAAAGTGATCAGAGATAACTGCAATGTATTGTGTGTATTTAACGGAGTTGATACTCATACGCTACGAAATATTCATCAGACCTGGTGCAGCGGTGATATGAATCATAATCAATTTAGAAATTTCTTTAGTCACGCTCAGTCAATACCACACGGATTTGTGACGATAAATTCAGCAGACCCGAGGACACGATATCGTATCGGACTTGATAAAATATTCGGTTGAAATCAACGGGGTGAGTTTTTACTCATTTCGAAGACCCCTGCAAGATCGTGTTTTCAGACAAAAATCACTAAGTCTCTGTTTGGCAAATGGAGACTTTATTTTTTTTTTGTTAAAACATTAAAATTCGTAGGAAGGCTCTATTTGCCGTTTTGACGGTTAAAATCGTTTTTTGTTTAAAAGTTGTCCGATTCACCCTCTCTGCTGCTAAGAAAATATAATGCGTTGTATATCAAAATATATTATAAAAATTTGCTTCATATTTGCTTCAGGTAAATAATAGTTATAAAACATGTATTCCAGGTAGGTATTAGTTATGGAATATGCATTCAAGGTAGGTATTAGTTATATAATATGCATTCCAGGTAGGTATTATTTATATAATATGCATTCCAGATAGGTATTAGTTATGGAATATGCATTCCAGATAGGTATTAGTTATAGAATATGCATTTTCAATAATTTATAAAAATGTGCCAATGAAAGTTTCTAATCTTGGTAATGCGCGGCAGATAATGTAGACAGTTAATATTTCCTTTTCAATCATATTACATGCTTTGTAGAATAACTTTCTTTTCAATCATATTACATGCTTTGTAGAATAACTTTCTTTTCTATCATATCACATGCTTTGTAGACTACCTTTCTTTTCAATCATATCACATGCTTTGTAGAATACCTTTCTTTTCAATCATATCACATGCTTTGTAGAATACCTTTCTTTTCAATCATATCACATGCTTTGTAGAATACCTTTCTTTCAATAGTATCACACGCTTTGTAGAATACCTTTCTTTTCAATCATATCACACGCTTTGTAGAATACCTTTATTTTCAATCATATCACATGCTTTGTAGAATACCTTTCTTTCCAATCATATCACATGCTTTGTAGAATACCTTTCTTTCAATTCTTACGTATATTTCATTTAAGTCATTTATTTTTGTTTTAATTGTTTGTTTGTCAGATTCAAATTTGACATTTTAAGTTTAAGATTCATTCATTGGGAGATATTTTTTTAAAAAGTGGGATGACCTATACTCTACAAAAAACACCAGATGTTGACCTCATTTCTGACCTGGCTTCAGAGTTGCAAACAAGCTTTTAAAATGATTCATTGATTCCAAGGACATTATGGAGCTTTGTTGTCAACATCTTTCTATTGTTAGTTCTTGAGAGTAAAAATAACTGATTCTCATCTGGGTCATACGGTGTGCAAGATATTTTTTGAACGTAAATTTGTTCTAAAGATTCTAGAAGATCATGTGACCCCTTCCTTGTTTACGTAACAACAGGTATATAAATTATGTTTTGGAGCGAACTATTTAGTAGAAGCTGGGCTGTTAGAATATTAGGTTGTGTTGTTTTGAGTTATTTTAAAATACATTGTACTGGAAATTATTTCAATTCGTTTGGATCAAGAGGATTTATTTTGTTATTTATCTGGAAAATAATTGTGCTCATTGAATTTCATAAGACCAGAACTGACTTCATCACGTGACATCGTCTTCCATCTTGGATGCTTCACTAAGATTTGAACTGGGAATTATTAGGACATCTATTACCAGGACTTTTGTAATTTCACTAGTGGATTATATTTTGAATTATTTTTGGATTACTTTTGGAATTGATTCTTAAAACAGTAAGTTTATTTTTCTTTTCTGGAAAATATTTGTGCTCAATAAATTCTTTATTAAGTTTTTACAAGCTTGTTATTTTCACTCTTTCTATGTTACTGTTTATTCGAGCCTAAGCACGTAACACAATCATATCACATGCTTTGTAGAATACCTTTCTTTCAATCATATCGCATGATTTGTAGAATACCTTTCTTTCAATCATATCACATGTTTTGTAGAATATCTTTCTTTCATATTTGCAATTTAGACAAACAGCTTGTTTAAAAACAGTATTTTTTTTCAAATTTAATACTCAACATATTATAATAATTAGTTCACTACGTGTTGTTTGTAATGTATCCACTGCTACTGTGTAACATAGATCAGTGATTCTACTAAATTCGGACCAAATACAGAATAATACAGTGATTTTGTTTTCAATCTAAATTCATAGTTTTGGATATTTAATCATATTACTAACATTTCACCGCACATGAAAACAAAAAATTGCCCACAAATTGTTTACCGTTTTCATTTTACGCCAAATGCATCTCTCATGGTGAACCTTGTCGTTACGGAAGTTAGTTGAATCAATTAAAGACTATTCAATCCAATTAATAGTAAATTTCAACCTTTTACTCACTTTTTAAAGCTAAATTCTGATCTATCTTTTAGTTATATATTATAGAAGGCTTGTTTTTTATACTTTGTTTTTACAAATAAAGTCTCAAAATAGACTAAACTGCGTTTGGATAACAGTCACACATAAACAAATAAACTATCCAAAAGCGTGTTTGGGAGAGCCAGTTATTGTTAACTTTCCTTGTTTGTGCTAATATAATGCATTATCTTTCAAGTTAAGGTGATATGTTTTTGTGCACTTGTATATTTTTATCTCCATTATAAAAAACAAGTAAAAACGTTACGGAAGTTAACTTTACTAAGTTCATGAAAGAACATGAAAGAATTCGTAAAAATTGTATTACAGGGAACGAAGTAATTCTATTCTTTTAGTTCACTGATTAAAGGCAAACATGTGTTTTTGTCTATTTGATCATTTTGAAAGACCTTTCGGCCTTTTCCATCTCACTTTTGTCAATCAGGTAAGTTTTATCCAATCGTTTGGATTTTCCTGCAGGTCTTGGTTCTTTTTCTAATATGGTCAGAAGTTTTTCTCTTTTTATCCACAATTTGTCTTCCCTAGACGGCATTTTGAATGCTTTGCCATACTTTCCTGATTTCTCTAAAAAATTGATCTCTACTTCATCATCGTCAATTTCAATGGCTAATATTTGACCAAAATAAAAATTTCGTTCGTAAACAGCAGAGACCCAGCGGGATGGTTGTCAGAGTACTGAATGCGTTCATATTCAAACACTTCTTCCTGGTCGCTTGTAACGGCAGCGACCTCTAAAGTTGGCATGAGAGTTCCATTTGTATCAATGACTTCCTCATCCTGTCTTCTACATATCACATGTTCCTACCATTCATGGACGCTGGTTTGAGGATTGACAAGACAACCATTACAATAACATGATGTTTCTCTAGTAAGGATCGTACAAGAGTTTATTGGCACAATTGCATGTAACTTAAAGGTACCGGATATTTGCATAGGCTTCTCTTTCTGTTGTATTATTTCATTGCTCATGTCAACGTATGCCTGGTTGTAGTACAGATATTTTATTTTGCTACCACTCTCTTCCGTCTGCTTAGACCACGCGTAGAAATCTTCAGCATTTTGAATGAGACATTTTCCTTGACGAATGACCATATCTGCGGCTCTTTTTATGCTAGCACCTAAACCATCACACGGGCCTTTGCCATGTCCCGATTCCAAATAGTTCCATCGACCAGCTATACCAAAGTCTTCATTGTGGTCAGCCAAAATTTTAAAGATTGTTTTGTTTCTATATTGGCTCGTTGGTGAATCGGTAAGGTAGTGTATGGTTTTGATTGATGGATAAGTTGATTGCAGCATTGGTATGAGTTTCTTCAAAATTGTATAAACAACTGTTGCGTTATGACATAAGACATCAGAGACTCCCACAAAACTTTGAAGACGTTGGCCTTGTGACTTTGGAAAATAAACAACCATAGAGTGGAGACTGACCATAGCCTGATTCCAATATGAAGACTGGACTGCTTCCACGGAGGTACACACAAAGTTTTCAGCAAAGTCCATCCATAACATTACTTCATTCTCGGGTAAATTTTCTCGAAGGTTTCTCATTTCTTGGTACTGTACTTTTACCCTCTTGACGTGGTTTCTAAATTCTGACGTTTGACTGTCCATCAAATGAATAAAATCGGTTTTAGCTACAGCTTCATCAACTTCTTTCCATCTTGACTTCTGCCCTTCTACTACCTTTTTCCATTGAGTGTATTTAACCATATCTGGGAGACCGGTTTCAAGTGTTTCTTTCAGTTTTTCATTCGTGTCCTGTTCTTAAATGAAAGCATCTGGACTTTTTGGAAGATTTAGACCCAATGACCTCATTGCTTTAAGTTTCAAAGCCATATTTTGATGTCGTGCGCATAAACAGGTTCTTCTAGATGCAAAGTTAGCTAGCAACAAATATTTCGGTCTTGACTGGTAGAAACGAGCTCGTGACACCATGATATCAGGATTCTCTAAGCGAAATTTGTCATGTAGGTTATGCTTATAGTCTGATAAAACTCTTTTGATGCTCGATGTTTTCAATCACCACTACATCACTCTTCTTTTTGATGACAAGTACTGAGCTGTTATCTTCTCTCTCCAGGAAACTTGTTACTTGTAAATTTAGATTCTGTTTAGATGCTTGTTTCTTTGTAAGAGTGGTAAAAATCGTTGATAAATGATGTCTGCTATATTCGATAATCTTCCGGTGAATCGTGAAAAATAACCACCAAGTACAAGTCTTGATCCGGTATCGACTTCTGATTCCGGAAAAAAACCGTTACGGAAGTTAAAAGTTACGGAAGTTAATATTTTATATTTAAAATTTAACTATTGGTTACAGACATCGATAATGTCTTCGTTGAATAGTTTATATTAAAGATTTCCAGCGCTTGCAGTGAAACTCGCCTAATATTTACCGTTTAAATTTACCATTTTACAGAGATAGTTGTTACGGAAGTTAATGTCTTAAGTAAGACATCTTTTTTTATATATTTCATTATCTTCTTAGCAGAAAGTTTCCAATTATTTCTTTTCGACAGAACTAAGATCAGAGCTAACGGTTTTCTGTTTTTAGCTTACAAAAAACCCGATAGTTGTTTTCGATTTAACCAAACGTTTTGTTATATACATAAAAAGGTTACGGAAGTTAATGTAATTTTTGCGACTAGGTTTAAATCAGCATAAAACATAATCGATGTATTTATTGCTTGAGATCGTGTCTTCTTTCAATCAAGCAAAACAACAAAATATAGAAATATCGAAATATAGAGAGAAAAGCACCAACACAAAAAAGTGTCAAGGATTCAAAAAGTGGATGCATGCATAGAGACACATTACTTTACGTGTAAATTAGATTTTCATTTTTGATATATTTTCACAATTAAAAAGGTCTAGATACCTTTATTTAAATTGAAATGAGAAAAAACGTGTTATAGTATATATCAAAACAGAAACTAATGGTGTAATGAATTCAATAAACGTTTTACGACTGCAAATTTGTTAACGACATGAATAATCATTAATTGGTCACATTATAGTAGAATGAGTGAGATACGAAAATTCCCTTAGAATCACAAGTGTTTTTCCATTTTGTGAATTTGAATTTGAATGCTATCACAGTAAAGGATCTAAACATTTGTAATTGGTGTCCTTCCAATGCAAAATGCAATGGTTTTGAAATGTAATATGCAATGTTTACTTCAGATTCATGAACCGTTTGCCGTAAATACAAAGTTGAATACACAATTATTATCTACATGAAAGGAATGAAAGAATTGCGGAATTTGATATGGTTATATCGCAGTCGATCACCAATTTTCACACGAATCCTATCTTTACTTCGTGATCGCTTTTCGTTATGTTTGCCTTTTTCTCAGACCTTTTTTCAAATATCACGGTCCTCCTCCGTACCTTTTGACTGCCTTCTCATCGCGGTGTTGTTATGATAGTGATAGTCATAGACGGATTTTGTGGAACTTATCTCGTCACTGCGTTTTCAGCAGTCTCCAAAACGACCAATAACAGGATACGTCGAAATGAATTAAATGTAAAACGTCATAGTTCTAAACTGAATACTTTTGAACGGCATTAATTTTACAAGAACCGTTAATGTCAGATAATTTAATTTGCAAAATGTATTTCTTTTCTTTAGTTAGTTATACGATCAGAAGTCATTTTCGGCCCAGACATATCCGGACAAAACCTATATGAATCATACATGTCTATCTCTCTTCCTTAAAATATTTATCTGATTTGTATTCATGACCACCTTTAATAAACGACAATAATTAAATTAGTTTTGGTTAAATTATAAATATGTAGTTAGAAAGCTTCTTTGGCGCATATTGTAAAACAATATATATTCTAAAATATGCACATGTACACAGTGTGCATAAATACGAGTGATAAAACTTATCAAACAACTTATTGTTTGAAACAATGTATAAATTAGGTCCAGTAGATTAAAATTAACAGCTGTTTCCGTTGTGATGTAAAAAATTTGTCGCAATAATTGCTGTAAATACACTTAGTACATTAATAATAGCCGAATGTCTACACTGTTGCGACAATAATTAAAATTGTTCTAAACATCACTCGGGGTAAAAGCATCGTTTATGTTTTCAATAATTCTAAGAAAAATATTGCATACGATGATGAATGTTCCAAAAATGAAATCAAAACGCACTTCTACTTTTATACATTTTAAGTTGTAAGATAAAGGATGACAGGCATGTGAAATTCAATGTCAAGCAATTAGTGATCATTTGTTTTTCTTATCATGTCAATTCTCGCTGCTTCTCTCTGTCTATGTCTCTCTGTCTCTCTGTCTCTCTCTCTCTCTCTCACACACACACACACATAAATGGTTATGAGCAAAAGAATGTTACTATTTAATATCAGGAAGTATTTTGATGATAGATGCTACTGAGACAGATAATGGTAAATTTAAGCAACCAGTTCAAACTATTAGTGTTTAAAAATCAGTTACTTTCATTTATCTTGCAAGTTAAATAATAAAACTTGCATAGATGACTTTAGTAGGTATGTCAGAAAAAAGAGATAATGCAAATCTAAATCACTGAAGGTAAAGTACAAATTTAACACATACACACATCACATACACGATTTACCATATAGCGGTAGTTGGAAACACTCATGCTATTTATCTATATACCAGGACCCTAATAAACACTGCTAAGACAGGCAAAGACAGAAAGACTCACAAAGACATCCAAAGACAAAAAGACACACAAAGACATTTAAAGATATAAACTTATGTACAAATACATCCAACATAACACAAAGAAACTGATATTGTTCCACATAATATATTTCTTAACGTTTTTATGTGATACAAGTTTGTCGTACTGGTATTGCGTGTTTCTGTTCACATTTGCAGGACTTTTACACACACACACACACACACACACACGCGCGCGCGCGCGCGCGCGCACGCAAACACGCACGCACAATGAGAGAGAAATATATCCAAAGATACATAAAGATATACAAAGGCAGACATTATGACATACGCACATTCATATTTTTCCATTGATGATATTTTTAAATGAGTTTCTATGGTTTTTTTTTGTTTTTGTTTTTTTTTGTCGCACTGGTCTTTTGCGTGTCTTTTGCGTGTCTTTGGTATTATAGCCGCAATAAACTTATTTAATTGCCGCACTATGTCTAACAACGAAACATGACAAACCGGCCTTTTACTGAAAGTGATCGACAGAGATTTAAAAATTGTAAAAAAATGAAACCTGCATTTAACGTCTCGTCTGTCTACACATACAAACTCACTTATTCATTGTATATGTATATGGATTATGGACGTTTCGCCCCATGGACGTTTCGGCCCAAGACATTTCGCCCCACTTCAATGGACATTTCGCCCCACTTCAATGGACATTTCGCCCCACAAGGTTAATGGACGTTTCGCCCCATGGACGTTTCGGCCCACATCAATGGAAATATCGGACATTTATATAAATTCACAACCATTACAAAATGATCAAACATATAATGTAATTAGAGAAATGACACACACCAGCAAGCATAAAAATAAACAAAATCCCAAATTCTGTCTCAGTATAATGGTAATGCAAGAAACGACACACATCTGCAAGCATACAACAGCAAAAATCCCCAATTAAATTAAATATAATAAAACAATGACAAATTATCATTGTATTGATTGTATCCAAAAAGAAAATATAATAATAAAACATGGGTAATTTGACTTAGTGGCTGTCCCTACACGGAAAACTGACTTTTTTTGTTCAAAAATATTGTATAAAGTAAACAAACGACATACGTTTGGCGAAAACATACACATATAAAACAACTTTTTTATAAGTAGGGGTGCATTTGTCTGGTGCCATAAAGAAAAAATGTTCTGGCGTTCACCATTGCTCACAGCAAGTATTAATAGGACTTAATTACAGCCAGGTAACTTCTTTGATCTTCATAGTTAAATAATCTACTAAATGTGGTATCAAGGTAATTAAGCTGCTGCAAGGGTTTTGAGTAAGTCGTGTTAGCTTTTATGAAAAGGAAATTACAATTTAGCACATATGTTATGGCGTTCACTAATAACTAAAATAATGACATATAAATAAACGTTTGATCTTAGTATATAAAAATCTGAGTTGTAGGATAAAAATTAGGATTTTTCAAGTGCATTGTCCAACAGATAGTTTGTTATAGAAGCTCGGGCATGTGTTTGTATGGAGATTTATCAGTGGCTCTATAAATTGCAGTATTTCCTTTTCTTGGTACTAGTTGTTTTAAAATCACGTAAATCAATAGATCGAACCATGTCTTCGTGCATTTACTGCAGAAAACCAGTTGCACGTCGACACCAAGCCATAGATTGCGATATTTGCGGCCTATGGCAGCACAGAGCATGTGGAAATACTGATAAGTTTATTTATTTATTTCTACATCATAGATCATTCCGTAATTGAACGGGCATAACAAAATAAATACATTTTTAAAATAATAATTGTATGTATCTAGTGACCTTTTCTCGCATGTTATGGTTCATGTTTCAGTATATCCAAATGTCTTTCAAAATAAATGTTATCATAAGACAAATCTAATTAACTAACTGATACTACGAAATGGTTTCTATTTACAGGTTTATCAAGCTACAAGTATGGCCTTCTTAGACGTAAAAAGATATCTTTTCAGTTTATGTGTGACCTGTGCAGTTCTAAACCTGAGGTAAGATTTCAATACAAACGAAATATTTTAAAAAATAAAGACATGCTACAGTAGCTGATTCCCATTCGCATTCGATGTATTTAAGCTACGGTTAAATAAAAATTGCCAACAAAACGTGGAACGCTGCCTACTTTCTCCCTATCACAAATGCTGGTAGATTAGTAAAAATAATGTTTCTTGTATCAAATATTTCGTTGTTTTTTCTTGGGCTACACGTTTTAACATTAATACTGTTTACAGTCAGATGGCTACGATGTCGAAATGGACTTAGGCAGCATACCAAATACATCTGCCAGATTTGAAATGTATACCGGTACAGCACGGGGGCCGATGGAGAGCACGAGAAATTCGAAGTCGATTTATATCATTAAAGATGATATTTCGACAAGGTGAATGCTATTTTATTTATTAAAATCGTACGGGTGCTTGCATACGTCTTTATGTGTAAATACCATATTCGGTATAGTCCAACTTGTTTATTTATATATATATATATATATATATATATATATATATATATATATATATATATATATATATGTTTTCAACATTTTCTGACGCGTTAATACATATTTCTAATTACAGGCTGGATAGAAATCAACAAGTGAACGAGTTTACGGTCAACAAGGATGTTGCATCAACATTTGCAGCCGACATCTCTTCATTTGACGTTGAGCGCCCATACAGATCTTTGACACCATAAGAAGAAGAAGCGTAAGTTTAAAAGCGAAGCGGAGCGGACAAGAAAGCGCAGAAATTCGAAACAATTTATTTCAGTAATATTGATATACATAACTAATTTTTGTGCGTGTAAAATATTCTTTTTTTTGTATTTGATAATCACGATTTTTCTCCTTTCCTCAGGTCAGTTAGGAATGAAACTGTTTATGGAGAAGTGGCAGTGCCAGTGGATTCTGAGGACAGTATAACCTTTGAAGTAGTAGCTTCAGGATCCACTCGAGGAAAAAGGAAATTAATACATAGTGCTGGATATAGTTTTGTTGTTAAGCGTGAGCTAAAGAATGGAACCATCGAATGGCGTTGTAGCGTGCGTGGGAAGAATACGCAATGCCCTGCAACCGTGCGACAGACAGAAGCCGACTTTTTGCCAAGTCATCAGAGCCATAGCCACACTGCCACTCCTGGGTTGTTAGCAGCCGTTAAAATCAAATCCGAGGTATTTTGCAGAACATAATTAATCTGTATAAATACTTGGTCTATTCTATCAATATATTATTAACAGTATATGTTGGTTAAATTTTAATCAATTTACTTATAATTAATTTATGCTAAATCCAGAAATATCGCTTTATTGTCTACATTAAACGAGATTATGTTGATCTTCGTCTTCCAATCGTTCTGCTACATTAACTATGCAGTATTGAAAAGTTATACTGTGCCAATAATGACAAAATTTCGTCACTCATATATCCATACAAATATCTGTCCATACATACATACATACATACATACATACATACATACATACATTCATACATACATACATACATACATACATACATACATACATACATACATACATACATACATACATACATACATACATATACTATATAAGGTTTTGTTTTCATTTAGGCCAAATTATTAGGGAAAGATAATTTGTTTGAAACAGCCCATGCACTGGTTAATGAGGCTATAGAAGTTCATGGAGAACCATTACAATCTGAGGCATCCAGGGTAGCTGAGACGAACCTAGTTAGAATGGTCAACCGGACCAGGTCCGCAACCAGACCAAGAAGATCCCAGAGATCTTAAGTTTACCGTAAGTGAATGATTTTTTTTCTGTATAAAATCTGTGGTTGCATTGTATTTTAAAATTTTTTTCTCTATATATATTAATTCGTACTCTACGTGTTATTTATTTCTATTTATAACATTCTGCCAAGTATTATCGAGCATTCTCTTAAAGAACCGTTCTGTTTCTTGTATCTTTATAACTCTCTCTCTCTCTCTCTCTCTCTCTCTCTCTCTCTCTCTCTCTCTCTCTCTCTCTCTCTCTCTGTATATATATATATAAATATATATATATATATATATATATATATATATATATATATATATATATATATATATATATATATATATATATATAAATAATATATGTATAGTATGTACGCTGTATCAATGATATACCACGAGATGTATAAATTTTTCATTAAAAGGAAACGAGGCTTGCCCGAGTTTCCTTTCAATGAAAAATTTATACAACGAGTGGTATATCAATGATACAGCGTACATACTATACATATATTTTATTTATATCACATACAAATACAAATATTTGCAAGTTGGAGTTACGATGTGCTCCTGATATATTGCCCGAGTAAATGACCTCCTCACAACCAAGTGGCTGTCTGCTACAAAATCTAGTTCTACGATTTTTCTTGTTATTCACAATCACATATTCAAATTGATAAGTTGATTGTTTTCTTTTTCATTTTCCTTTTTTATTCACATTTATTAAATCATTATAAGACACACGCATCATTTAAACATAAAATATGTTGTTGTGTTGTTTTTTTTAAATGAAGAAAGTAGTGCACTGCAAACACGGTGATCTTATTATAGACTATGCATGTACTCATTGACCTACTGTCGTATGGAAATTCGCGTGGAATATAAACGAATTGGAATCACGAACAAACAAGAGGTAATTAAAATATTTTAATATATTGACAGTTCAACTAAGTCATCATTTTGATTTAATTAGCGATTCTACAGAATAAACATCTCTCTCTCTTTCTCTCTCTCTCTCTCTCTCTCTCTCTCTCTCTCTCTCTCTCTCTCTCTCTCTCTCTCTCTCTCTCTCTATACGTCTTGACTAACATTGTCATCATTCATAGGTCCAGAGACATCGTCGTATGACACAAGCAAAAATCCACAACGCTTGTATTTTCGTGTATTTTTGCTCCAGAGAGGGGGGGGGGGGGGGGGGGGCTGGCGACCATTTGGACAGTTTTATATTTAATTATTAATACTCGATTAAAACGGGTTTCAGAAACAACAAAGGCTTAAAACACAATACAGTATGTGCGCATCGTAACCGACAAATTTAACATGTAGGCCTTGTGTGTCGTCTGACGATTGCAACTATGTATCATTGATATTATGAAGCATAGGTTTACGAGGAAACAGAGTACTGTGGGTTACTTGGTACAAGTTCAGCTTTAATGTTTTCGTCCAGCGCAATATATTTCTCTCTCACTCCAGATTTGTGCTTATTTTGCATGAGAGGGGGAGAGGAAAACGACAGGATTCCGATGAAATTGTGTACCATTTTAATATTTAGAAAACAGGGACTATTAATATTTGTGTCGTTAATTTCATGTCATTTATGATTAATGAATGAGTAGAAATTCTTCATAGAGCTATAGGCCTACGGTAGAAAGAATGTTTATATATTCGTATTATTGCGCTATGGGCGGATCACTATTTGATATACCAATAGTATTGGTATATAGATTTGCTTTATACCAACACTTTAAATGCCATGTTATTTTTAACGTATGTGGTATAAATATAGAATATATGTATAGTATGTACGCTGTATCAATGATATACCACGAGATGTATAAATTTTTCATTAAAAGGAAACGAGGCTTGCCCGAGTTTCCTTTTAATGAAAAATTTATACAACGAGTGGTATATCAATGATACAGCGTACATACTATACATATATTTTATTTATATCACATACAAATACAAAAATTTGCAAGTTGGAGTTACGATGTGCTCCTGATATATTGCCCGAGTAAATGACCTCCTCACAACCAAGTGGCTGTCTGCTACAAAATCTAGTTCTACGATTTTTCTTGTTATTCGCAATCACATATTCAAATTGATAAGTTGATTGTTTTCTTTTTCATTTTCTTTTTTTATTCACATTTATTAAATCAATATAAGACACACGCATTATTTAAACATAAAATATGTTGTTGTGTTGTTTTTTTTTAATGAAGAAAGTAGTGCACTGCAAATATGGTGATCTTATTATAGACTATGCATGTACTGTCATTGACCTACTGTCGTATGGAAATTCGCTTGGAATATAAACGAATTGGAATCACGAACCAACAGGAGGTAATTAAAATATTTTAATATATTGATAGTTCAACTAAGTCATCATTTTGATTTAATTAGCGATTCTACAGACTAAACATCTCTCTCTCTCTCTCTCTCTCTCTCTCTCTCTCTCTCTCTCTCTCTCTCTGTACGTCTTGACTAACATTGCCATCATTCATAGGTCCAGAGACATCGTCGGATGACAAAAACAAAAATCCACAACGCTTGCATTTTCGTGTATTTTTGTTCCGGAGAGGGGCGGGGGGGGGGGGGCTGGCGACCATTTGGACAGTTTTATATTTAATTATTAATACTCGATTAAAACGGGGTTTCAGAAACAACAACAAAGGCTTAAAACACAATACAGTATGTGCGCATCGTAACCGACAAATTTAACATGTAGGCCTTGTGTGTCGTCTGACGATTGCAACTATGTATCATTGATATTATGAATACTATAGATAAATCCCAAGGAAAGCGTAAGCATAGGTTTACGAGGAAACAGAGTACTGTGGGTTACTTGGTACAAATTCAGCTTTAATGTTTTCGTCCAGCGCAATATATTTCTCTCTCACTCCAGATTTGTGCTTATTTTGCATGAGGGGGAGAGGAAAAAGACAGGATTACGATGAAATTGTGTACCATTTTAATATTTAGAAAACAAGGACTATTAATATTTGTGTCGTTAATTTCATGTCATTTATGATTAATGAATGAGTAGAAATTCTTCATAGAGCTATAGGCCTACGGTAGAAAGAATGTTTATATATTCGTATTATTGCGCTATGGGCGGATCACTATTTGATATACCAATAGTATTGGTATATAGATTTGCTTTATACCAACACTTTAAATGCCATCCATGTTATTTTTAACGTATGTGGTATAAATATATATATATATATATATATATATATATATATATATATATATATATATATATACATATATATATATATATATATATATATATATAGATATATATATACATATATATATATATACATATATATATATATATATACATATATGTATATATATATATATATATACATATATATATATATATATATATATATACATATATATATATATATATATATATATATATATATATATATATATATATATATATATATATATATATATATATATATATATATATATATATATATATATATATATATATATATATATATATATATATATATTCCAGCTTGACGACGGATTTCTTAACACGACCATCAGTGAACCGTTCTTTAGATTTGATGTCGTCGTTGGCAGGAAGCGTCACCTGATCTTTGCCACTAACAAACAGCTGGAGCTTCTCTGAATGGCCAAAACATGGTATATTGATGGCACATTCAAATTAGTAAAGAAGCCATTTTATCAACTGCTATCTATACATGGATTTATGAGATCAGGTGTTGACTTGAAACAGATACCGCTGTGTTTTTGCATCATGTCGGGAAAGAAGACGAGACATTACAAAAAGGTGTGTGTGTGTACTGAGGATGAGAGAAGATTATGATAATTACTTTAATAAATTAATGTGTAAAATAACGAAGAGTATTTTATCACATAAAATATATTTTCAATTTATTTATCTTAAATAGACACGTCCAGATCAAAAAGCGATTTAGAAAATCGGTTATCAAATTAATTATTGTACAAGCAAATAAAAGACACTGAACTATACTGAATTTCAGTATGTCCATGAATAGTTTTACTTTTTCCCTTCCTTTTTCAGGTTTTTCAGTCAATCAAGGACCTGTTGCCTGAATCGAAAGTAACTTCATTTGTTGTTGACTTCGAAAAGGGTCTTTGGCAAGGGATCAGAGCAGTTGTCTAATGTTGTAGAACGCTTAGAGCTTCTAAAGATTAGGCGCTCTATAAAGTCCTCATTATTATTATTATTATTATTATTATTATTATTATTATTATTATTATTATTATTATTATTGTATTTGTATTTCAATTTCTTATTTTAGTAGCAGATGTTTTACTTAAATGCATTTTTTTTAAAATCATGGATAGTTACTGTTTAGAAGTATACTTTTGCACATCACAATTTGACACTTCTAACCTGTATTGAAGTGTAATTTTGACTAGGTATGTGTGTTGATTTAAAAATACAAATACATGCCTCATATTTCAAAAAAATAAATCTCAGAAAACATTTTTATATCTCGTTATTGTTAATTAAAATTAACATTCCTCGCCCCCCGTGTTTCTCCTTGTTCGCGATATGTTGGGCTATTATGTGCACAGCTTTGAAAAGATGTAATGAAGAACCTTCGGGATATAGAAATGAAGTACATTAATTTGGACTGTTTCCGTCAGCAGTTCAGTCGAGTAATTAGATCAGATTTATAGCTAGTTTTAAAAAATCCAAAGTAACAATGCTGATAAATGGCAAGAGAAGAAAAGCAAATTAAACCGATCTTGAAAAAAATTACGCTCGCTGATTGGGTAAACGAACAGCATGATTGATAAGTGGCGGTATGTCAATTTCCTACAAACGGTAAAAAAAATGGTTTTCATCAGCTTGTGTAACAGCGAAAATAAAACTTGAGTAACAGCGAAAATAAAAGTACTGCCGTATATAAATTGATCACTGTAAACGATAGATTAATTTCTGATCAATATTATTAGATAAATGAAGAAAAAAAGGAAAATATTGTCTGATATAACGGCATGCTGAATGTAATTGAAATCTAAGAATTTAATAATTTAAATCTTAACGGTAGGCCCCTAAAGTAAAATGAAGACAATAGTGTAATGGTAGTGAATTTTAATAAATGTCCGATATTTCCATTGATGTGGGGCGAAACGTCCATGGGGCGAAACGTCCATTAACCATGTGGGGCGAAATGTCCATTGAAGTGGGGCGAAATGTCTTGGGCCGAAACGTCCATGGGGCGAAACGTCCAAGTACCTATGTATATTATGTTCATTGTATATATGCGTTTATTTGGGAGTCTTTGTGTGCCGTTGCATGTTTTTACAGTGTTTAGTAGAACCTGCACACCACGTGGAGTCCGTCAAATGGTCTACGGCAAAATAATATTAAAATACAAGTTCTTGACTTGTGGGGTTCTTTCGGTTAAATTCAATTACATAGAAAAAATATATTCTCCCTTTTTAAAAACACTTATAGATATATTTGCATGACAAGAGCTGTAAACTTCCAAACACTATAATATAATTCTTTTCTTCAAGTAATACTTCTTTGATATCTACTGCATTAAGGTTTTCTTCCCCCCTTTTTTTCTTGCTGCAATACCGAAATCTTTTTTTCAGCAGAGGATCCCGTGAAGTTGTGCACAGAATTTATTCATAAAATGGGAAACAACGAATAATAATGCTAACACATATATTACAAATTTGTTAATGGTGATTTCAGTACTTTCACATTTTGCGTGTTTATGATTCACATTATCATTTAATAATCCTAATCAGCTAATTCCGAGTTCAATGTAGTTGACTGATTGTGAATTTTACGACGCGCTACCAATGAAGGGCTATATGGCATAACGGAAAGACGTTGTATGATAAAAGGGAGGCATTTACGAAATTGATTTATTACCAACCAGCAATATCAGTTTTAAAAAATACAACGATGATATGGTGCAAATATATGATGGTTTCAGATTAGAGGGAGATGCAAATATGGTAGAAAGGGTAATTAGATAATACAGTTAAATTAAGATGATTTACAGAGTCAATGCATATTAAAAATATTTTGAAAAATGGGGATGCGTTGCACACCAAGAACATTTAAAATAATTATTCAATTCCGTCAAGAAATTTAAAATTAGTCACATATACCGAATACAAAAAAGCTTTCATGTGCTGAACATTGTAGTAACGATCGCGTTTTAAGTTGGAGATTAAAGCAGTTGATCATAAAATGTCTCAAGGTGTAAGGTTCTATGCAATAAACGCTCTCATGTTGTTCTTCGCTCTTTAATAGTTAATTAATAATATATTGTTATGTACGCTATATAATTCTAGTCCAAATCTGCCGGGATATAAGTTGTTGAAGTCATCAGCAAAATGTATTTAAGGATTAACTCCAACCGAGAGTTATGTTGTCTGACAACAAAAGACTAAAATTAAGTGAGAATCAACATGCTTTACAAATACGGTAACATTATCATTGAATGGAATATGAAACTGTCAGGTATTTAAAAGAAATGAATCAAGCTACGAGTCTAGTGATATACACGTATAAGGATCCAACGATAAAAGTGATGCCTTGAAATATGTAACCTTTACAAGGACGGCGAAAGATTGATCGACCATGTTGCAGTATTAATCGACCTAGCGTCACAATTATTCGTCTTTAGTGTGAAGAAAATCCACGGAGTAGTTTCAGAAACATAACGAAAAGAAAATATTGCAATTAAAACCTTAGCTCAAATGGTCTGTGAATTTAACCTTGACCCATAAGGCAAAGGGGCGAGCAAACTTGTCAAAATCAAAGAGGCGATTGAGCGTGTGGCAGAATAAGCTGTATTATCGATTAATATGAAGAAAAGCCGACTAGTTTACTAAGTTTTAATTTTGTTAAAACGTAATAAAAACGCAAAGTCCTGTAACGTAAAATTTCAGTGGCTATTTCATTAAACCAATCGTAAAATGGGGCGTGCGAGCATGTCGAAGCGTAGAATAACACAACTTCATACTAATTCATGTCAAGGACAATGAAATATTTTATAAAGGTTTACATGATATAGACTTTTAAAAAAATTAACAAAAGTTGGACGAAGAATAGACCGACCGAAAAGTAATTCCTATGCTGCATTTCCCATTAACGTGAGCCCAACAAGCAAAATGTATTATATCTCAATTTTAGACGAGACGTAACTTGGACAATTACTTATCAAATTAATCTACAGACCTGTTTTGCGCATTAGCTATTGGCTCAATTGAGATAAAAGAAAGACATCAGAAAATGTATAGGTACTGCAGAAAAGGAATGCTTTCGCTATAAGTATGGCCTTTACTAATATGCAGTACAAACTTGCAACTTTAGACTTGTTTTGGAAAAACAGTGACATTAACTGAAGAAAATAACCATGTAAAATAACAGATCCGCGACTTAAGAATGTAATTATATCAAGTGCTCTCTTTCGGTGATGCAAATATTGTGTCCTCATTTTAATTAAAACAAATTCCTTTTCCCAAAGTCTGATACGTTAAAAAGAATGTTAAAAACAGATACGGGATTTACGGAGGAGCGTGAAAGAGAATTGTGAATTTGTCATTTGCCTTAAACAACTTTAGATTAGAAATATTCGGTAACAGAGTAAAATGATCATTGAAACGTTATCTCTGAATATAATACAACCTAAAAAAAATTAAATAACCTGAGAACAAAGTCTTGAATAGGCTATAACACATCCTGGACATTATTTAATAGAGTGACCATCCATGTGACCTCAAGGATAAAAATTAAATGTACATTGAATTCAGTATGTGGGTTTTAATTAAAAATGCTTACACATTAAAAGGAACTCCAAGAAGCTTGTAATGTGTTATATGATCTCATTATTTATATTCTTCCTTCTCACTTGCATGCCTGTTAGCATTACATCCTTCACGTAATTTGGGAGAGAGGATTGTGAATAACCTTAACAAAGTCTCCAAATACGGAAAACTGAGGAAGGAAAAATCTCAGAGTCAGAATAATCACATCCATCATAAAGTCTTTTAGATCAAGGGTAGACAAAAGTTACGAATCCTTACGGATGATAGATAATTTTTAGAAAAAGATTTCAATATATTCCACAATAACCTGAACATGTACATTTTGACCTTGCATATATTTCTCTGAAATCTCGGACACTTCTGCCATTTTGTTATGATACGAATATTTGCATAAATCCTTTTTTTCGAAGAATGTTTTCCCTTTACATACGTCGATTTCACACCTTCATTTTGACATGACAGACATCTATCATGCACCATGATGTCAGTGATCTCAGACACCGATCATGCACCATGTTGTTTGTGATCTCACACGCCGTTCAAGCACCATGATGACAGTCTCTCAGACGTAGATCATCCACTAAGTTGAGAACAATATTTATAGGTATTTCCATCGGTTCAACTAGCTATAAGTGTATTATTGTGGCGATGGGATGCAAGAAAAAAGTAGAATGCACGGTATTAAGACATATGAAGAATGTATTATTTCAACCATCTAACGGTTTGTGTGATCATAAAGAATCCTTAAAATCAAACCTATATGTAATATATATATATATATATATATATATATATATATATAT